>CAUYUJ010006278.1:47500-54818 GCA_963575745.1 Prorocentrum cordatum | reverse complement strand
GCCAAGAAACACCCCGCTGGCCTCCAGGGTGCCCTGGTTTTCTGGGGCTTCGATGGTTCTGCGATGGAGAGCGTGCCGCTCCCACAGCAAGAAATCCATGGAGGTTCTGGGGTCTCAGGGTTGGGTTTCTTGTGGAAGGTCTCTTGTGGACTGGCCTCCACTGTATGGGGGAGGGGGGGAGGCTTCTCAGCAGCACCATGCTTCTCAGAGGGCGCGGGCCTTGTCTGCAGATGTAGTGCCAGCGCCTTCTGAGAAGCAGCCTCCCTCTGACAAGCTTGCCTGCCACTCCGCCTGCCCCCTTTTGTTAAGTCGGGCCTGTCCCTCTTCACGGGGAAAATCCACAAGTAGGAAACAAATAGTCTGGGGACGAATTTTGGATCATTTTTGATTGTTCTTTGACTATTATTTCTTTCCTCCAGAATCCGCCTGTCGGAGGACACGCCCGACCTAACCCGCGTGCGCGCCGCCACGCTTCGGCGCGAGGGCTCCGGGCCGCCATCTTGGTTTTGACGCTGACCAGCTTTTCAGGCACCGGGGCTCGCAGCGCTCGCGAGGAGCATGCAGAGGACGTCAACCGACAGGGGCGCGGCCGCCTGCAGAGGATAACAGACCTCGGTGGGCGCGGCGAGACAGCAGCTGGCCCCTCGGGTCCTCTTCCTCCTCTCCTCTGGGAGGCCACCCCGGGGGCCACGGCGGGATCCGCCTCGAGAAAGGTTGGCCAGGGCGAGACCACCTGGGCAGGTCGAGAGGTCGGCTCCTGACCCCGAGGACGACGACGACGACGAGCAGCTGGGCGGCCCCGGCGTGTTGCCGCTCTTTAGCGACGGCTTGCAGCCCCCGGAGCGGCGAAGGAAGGGCAGCCTCGGCGCGTCCAGCAAGAAGCAGAGGCCGGTGGAGCTCAAGCTGCGGCGCAGGTTGGCCCACGAGTGGAACCCTTTGCTGCAGGATCGAGCAGCTGCGAAGCGCCCTGGCTTGCCTCTATGGGCCCCCCGAAGGATGCCCTAAGAGAACCCTTTGCGGTCTGCACGGGGTGGTCTTGGAACTGTCCTGGCCGACACGCGTTCTGAGAACAGTGCTCTTGTGATTCGAACATCTGTGGGTTCTACGAACATGTTCTGGTAGGACTATAGGATTTCCAAGACGGTCGGCCCCTGCTCAACAGGAGGTGGACGGCCTGCCGAACTTCAGGGACGCCCGGCCCCTGCACCTATCTCGGAGGAGGGCCAGTCGAGACAACGACGGCTGCCCCGCCCGGCCAAGGTCCGTCGAACATCGACGAGGGAGGAGGAGGAGGAGCAGGAGCAGGAGCAGGAGGAGGAGGAGGAGGAGCAGGAGGAGGAGGAGGAGGAGGAGGAGGACAGGAGGACAGAGCACAGGAGCAAAGGCAGGAGGGGGGGGGAAGGAGGAGGAGGAGGGAGGAGCAGGAGGAGAGTGGAGGAGCAGGAGGAGGAGGAGGAGGAGGAGGAGGAGGAGGAGGAGGAACAGGAGGAGTGGGAACCCGAGGGGGGGGCGCCCAAGAGGGGGAGTCGCACACAAGCCGTGCTGGGCGCGTTTTGCGAGGCGGCCCCCGCCCGAGGCGACGAGGAGCCCGAAGGAGGCCCACGAAGGACGGGATCAGGCCAGGGAGGGCCGCCGCCGCCTCGACGGGCCGCCCCTCTTGGATGCCTCCGGTTCCCACTCCTCCTCCTCCTCCTCCTCCTCTAAGTATCAGTCCGTATCCTTATTATGCCGTCTTTGCATTTCACTACTACTCCCTGACATACTCCTAATCAATCATGCCTTCCATCCCTCCCCACCTCCTCCTCCCTCGCCATCCTCACTCTCCAACCTCAGAGTCAATCCCAATCCTACACCCTAAGTGTCTATTCTGCCGTTATTCTCCGATAGCCCGTCCTTCTTCTTCCATCTGTTATTTCTCCTCCTTATCCTTCTCCTCCAATAACCTTCCCCTCCGCCCCCTTTCACGACCCCCTCGCCACGCTCGTCACCCCCCATACCCCACCCCCCCCTCATCCCCTCCACTATGCTCCCTCCGGTCCCCCTGTCATGCGGGATGATTGTATTCGTCTATACTTCTCTAACTCCTTCCCCCTCATCCAACCCCCCCATACCCCACATCACCTCCCCCGTAGTCCCTTGCCGCCCCTTCCCGATCCCTACCACACTCTCCCGCCTCCTCCCCAATCCCTCCTCACGCCATCCTCCCATCCTGTCCATTTGCCACACTCCCTCCCTCCCAACCCCTCGCTTCCCCCCTTACTCTCCCTCCCCCCTCCCACCATTCCTCATACCTACCCCCCTCATCCCTCCTCCCCACACCCCCCCACTCCTCACTCCCCTTCCGCCCCTCATACCTCCCTGCATCCCTCTCCCTTCCCTCCTCTTTCAGCCTCCTCCTCCTCCTCCTCATCCCCTCCTCCTCCTCCTCCTCCTCCTCCTCCTCCTCCTCCTCCCTCGTTGATTTTCGACGGACCGTGGCCGGGCGGGGCAGCCGTCGTCGTCTCGACGGGCCGCCCCTCCGGTTGTCCGACACGATGTTCGCGGCCACGGAGCAGTTCCGGCGGGACGTCGACGTTTGGCAGTCCGACCTGCGGGAGGCGAACGCCCTGAGCTCGAGCCTGCTGACCTGGGCCAAGTTCGCGCGCCCCCTGGAGAGGCTGCTGGACCGCCTGGGTCGCGCCTGGAGCACGATCTCCCTGATCAGGGAGGTGAACAGCTCGAGGGAGGAAAGGCGACACGAGCAGAAACTTCGGAGGTTCGTGCGGGCTTCTCCCCAGACATGATCGCGTCGTAACAAAAATCCAGGACGGGAGGTTTGTGGCTGTTTTCGGCCCTGGGGGGCCCTCGCCGGGCCTCGGGACCGTCGAAAAACGACTCAGGACGAAAAACAGGTCCCGGGGAAAGGGTCGGGACTTCCAGGGACGCCGTCCTGAAAAAAAAAAACAGGGCGTCGCAGGTCTGGGCCAGATCGCCGAGCTGGACCCCTCTGGCGGCGCGTCCCCGCTGCCGCGCTCCGCCAGAGGGCGGCGCAGCGCCGATCCGAGAAAGCCGCGCGGGCCTCCCACGGCGTGTGTCTGCGTCGCCCTCTCTTCCTCCGACAGCTCGAGGGATGCCCACCACGTCTTCCACGATCGCCTGGCCCCCGTCAATGGCCTGTCGATGGCCCTGGCGCAGTCCGAGGACCGGGCGGGGCTAGAGCACCAGGGCAGCTCTCCGAATTCCAGAGCGATGCCGGAACGCTCCCAGAGCGGTCCAGAACACGCTCCGAGGAGGGCGCGGCGCCCGACGCGTCCTCCAGAGCCGCCGGACCTCAGAGATCCTCAAGTTATCGCTGTCCGATGCGATCCTCGCCCTGGCTTCGCCTCAGAGGAGCTGTACGAGTCGATGCGCCTCCTCTCCGAGCGCAGGCTCTCCGAGGCGCAGCGGCGCGTGCTCCGCAGGCTCATGGGCGACATGCGGCACGCGGGGGTCGGCCTGCGGTCCGCGGAGGCCGCCCGGCGGCACGACGACATCCAGCACGAGCTCGCCCACCTGGCCGCGATCTTCCAGGACAGCGCTGCCCGCGCCTCGCTCCTCGCTCCCCCACCCTCGAGCCTCGCGCCTCGCGCCTCGCGCCTCGCTCCTCGCGCCTGGGCCCTCGCTCCTCGCGCCTCGCCTCCCCCCGCTGCTCGCGCTGCTGGAGCGCCGCGAGCGCCCAGGACAACGTCGCCCGCGACGAGGCGCGGGGCATACGCTTGCTCACGGAGGTCCGCGAGGTCGCCGACTTCCCGGCCGCGGCGCGGGAGCAGGCGGCGAGCGCGGCGCGGAGCTCGGGAGGAGAAAGAGCACACACAGACAGACACGATTGGCCGTCGATTCCCCCGAAAAGATGGGAAGCTATGGGAAGTGGGGGGGAAGACAGAAGCCCAGAAGACGTGGGAAAGCATGGGGACTCCTGTGATTTGTGTGTATTTGTTTGCGTGTCCCAGGGCCCCTTCCAGGAGTGCCGGCCACGGTGCGGCCACCGCGGAGCGAGGCCCCTGGCTGCTGACCCTCGCGCCGGCCGTGCGGAAGGCCGTGCTCGAGAGGAGCGGCGACGAGGACCTGCGCCGGCAGGTCTTCCTTGCGCACGCGCACCGCGGCTGGCGCAACATCACCGCGGCCGTGGGCCTGGAGCCCGCCGCGGGGGACAACTCGTGGATCGTGGCCAGGATGCTGCAGCTGCGGCGCGACTGGGCGCGCCTGTTCGAGCACGGCCCTCAGCCTGCCCTGCTGCGCACGTGCTGAACTGCGCAGCACGTGCAGTCGAGAGCGATGGTGCGGGTGGTTCTTGTTTCCCCCCAAGGGTACCCCTGCCTCTTCGGTCCACCCTTACACGCCGGTCGCTGAGAGCAGGTATTTTTGGACTCCCAAATCCCAATCTACTTCAAGCGCCTTCCTACTTCAAGAAGCGACCTGTTTTTGCTGTGTTTTGTGATTCTCTGGGAGCACCTGGACCCGATCCACTATATCCGCCTTCCTACTTCATGTTTCTATCTACTTCTTCCGACCGACGTGTAACCACTTCCAATGGCCAGCCCCGCTCGAAGAGCCTCGGCGTGGGCGTGCAGGGGGCCTGCATCCTGCTCGCGCATCCCTGCTGTCAGTCTTGACTGTGCAGCGCGCGCATCTCACGCACGTGCTGGCCCACGTTTGGCCGAACGCACCGCGCCAGACCTGCGTTTTCGTTCTGCGTGCTGAGCTCCGTGTCAACCCGCTACTGGTTGCGTGTTGCGTAGCGGGGCCTCTGAGGTACGACAGCTTCGCGGACCTCGTGTTTACCGCGCGCATGGCGAGCCTGCCGCAGGCGCAACAGCTCCTCGGAGGCCTCCGCGCGGCCGCGCAGGCCGCCGCCGCGGAGGAGGCGCGGGACCTGCAGGCCTTCGCCGAGCAGAGCGGGGCGGCGGGCGAGCTGAGGCCCCAGGGCGACAAGCCGAGGCGGGAACTTATACATGACCGCTGCCTGGAGGATCAATGTTCGGGGACCTCGGCAGGCGGTGGATGTGGATATACTCGGCCCCCCGGGGGCCACCATTTAGCCACGTCCACCGCCCGTTGGGGCACCAGGACGTCGGTTCCCAGGCGGTGGATATGGATAAACCCCCGCCTCGCACACAAGGAATCGCAGCCACCACTGAGTGGATTTTTCGGGAGGGCCCCTCGGGGAAGAGCCCAACGACCTCGACATGAACCCTTTGGTTGTGGTTTTGATCGATTTGGCCGTCCTGGGGCGCCACATCGACCACAGCCAGCACTGAGCTGGCTTCGGTGTTCTGACGATTGCCGGCATGCGCAAGATATCCCCGAGGGCGTGTCCTCGGTGTGCCTGTGGCCGCTTGCTGCCCCCGCATGAGGCCCTGGGACGTGCCCTTTTGGAGGGACCGCCTGTTCCAGGAGAGCCTGACGGTCCGCATGGAGGACCTCCAGCCGTACTTCCCCCTCTCCGCCGTACTCCAGGGGGCGTTCCAGCTGCTCTTCCGCCTCTTCAGCGTCAAGGTCTACGCGGCCCCCGACGCGGTGCCGGTGTGGCGCGACGGCGTCCGCTTCTTCTATGTCGTGGACGACGAGGCGCCCGTCACGGTCCCGATCGCCGGCTTCTACCTGGACATGGCCTGCCCCCCGCGCCCCGGCGAGCCCGACTTCACGGCCGAGGTGACCCGAGGAGGACAACAATCTATATAAATCAACCTCGTTCCTCCGCCTTCCTCCCCCCCTCCCAGAAAGGAGGAACACAATCAGGGGCTCAAGTTTTTTTCGCGCGTCAGGTGGCTTCCAACCCACCCGCCCACCCAGTAGCTAACATAACGCCCGCCGCCCCACCCACCCCCGTTGCAGCAGCGCCTGTTGCTTAGCGCGCAGGTATGCTGTTCGTAGTGCGCGCATCATGTTTGCAGTGTGCGCAGGCATGTGCTCGTGTTCTGTAGAGGCGCGTGGCGTGCGCAGGCTGTTGTGGCACCCGCGCAGACGCGGCGGCGCACTCACATTGGAAGAGAAGAAATTCTGTGCGCATCGCACACGCGCCAGCTGCGCGGCAGTTAAGATGCACGCAGGCGTTGTGGTGTCTTGCGTTGTGGTATACATTGGTACTGTTGTGCGCGCAGGCAACGGGGATAAGGGCTGTGCCCGTGGCCAGAAAACAAAAAACACAATAATCACAAACAACTTGCACCTTGAATTTGATACGTTCGCGCCGGCCATGTTTTGTTGACGTTTGACGCCATCGGGCACCTGGAGGTGTGCGCGGTCTTTTTGGTGCACGCTGGCACTGTGATGCACGCGCTGGCGGGGCACTCAGACACAAGGGTGCATTCGTGCGCAGGCACAGGGGTGCGCAGAGTTTGTTTTTCTCGTGGGCTGCCACGTGGCGAGCGATGCTCCGGCGATTGTGGTGCGCCGCAATTTCTTGGAACAATTCCTGTACTGGCATCGTGCCGACCACGGCGCAGTGGTCACCTTGTGACCACGCAGTGACAAGTTTACTGGGAAGGATTTGCGGCTGGTGCCGCCGACCCTGGGCGCTAGGGGGAGGGGGGAGGGGGAGGAGAAGGAGGAGGATGAGGATGAGGAGGAGGACGGGGACGAGGACGAGGACGAGGACGAGGAGGACGAGGACGAGGAGGACGAGGAGGACGACGGGCAGATGCGGGGGGCAAAACGGGGAAGGGAGGGATTTGAGCCTCTTGGTGCCCTCTTCGGGGGTGGGTGGGTTTGTCTTGGATCTCTTGAAGAGCTTCTCGGGCGTCTTTTGAGGCGCGTCTTGGGGGGGAATGCTCAAACTGTCGGTTGGTCGCCCCCCTTTGGGAGGCTCCTTGGGCAGTCATTGGTGTTTCTTCGGCCGTCCTGGGGCCGTCTTGAGCCGCGTCGGAACCCTCTCGGGGGCGTCTTCGGGCAGGGCCTTTTCGGACGAAGCGGCGGCGCAAGTGAACTCGAGGCGCCAAGGGCCCATCCCCTTGTGGGGGGATCTTCGTCGCCGCGGCCGCGCGCAACTCAATGAACTTATCGGAGATGTGTTCACGCGGCCAAACAGCAATGACCACAACAAACTTGTATATTCAATCTCGCGCCCCACCCCACGACCACGAACTTCGGTTTGTAGGCATCGTCGGGGCCCTCGAAGTGTACGCGGGTTCTGTGGTGTACATGTACAGTGTGGCGCACGCAGGCGCCAGTCGCCACGCTGCGCGCGGCTGCTGAAGTGTGCGCGCGGATCGTGTTGTACAGGCGCTGTGGCGCACTCGGGACGTGCCTGTGTGGCCGCAGCTGTGTTTTGCAGAGGCGTTGCGGCGTGCGCGTTCGCAGT
>CAUYUJ010006278.1:15000-45000 GCA_963575745.1 Prorocentrum cordatum | reverse complement strand
CCCTTAGCCCGTCCTCCCTACGGTCAAGGATTCCGCGGCCGAGTTCAACGTTGTCATCGACAAGACGGCAGGGCAGGCGCTCGGAGTGGAGATCGACTCACTGGACGGCACCTCTCTGCTGATCACCGCTGTGACGACCGGGGGTCTCATCCAGCAGTGGAACGATGACCACCCCGAGCTGGCATTGAAGCCCGGAGACCGCATAGTCGAGGTGAACGGCATCCGCGACGACGTAAACTCGATATTCGAAGAGTGCAGCGAGGACAGGATACTGGAGCTGTTGGTGGTCAGACGCGCCCAGGCGTGAGGGAAGGGAGAACGAGGAAACATAGGATGTGGAGGAGGACGAGGAGGAGGAGGAGGAGGAGGAGGAGGAGGAGAAGGAGAAGGAGGAGGAACAGGATGGGGAGGAGCAGGAGGGGTAAGGAGGGAGCCCAGCAGGATGGGGATGAGAAAGACGAGGAGATGTGTGAAAAAGGATACTGAGGACGATGAGGAGCCCATTGCCCAAGATGATGATGCTGATGATGATGATGATGATCATGATCATGATCATGATCATGATGATGATGATGATGATGATGATGATGATGATGATGATGATGATGATGATGATGATGATGATGATGAGGAGGAGGAGGAGGAGGAGGAGGAGGAGGAGAAGGAGGAGGAGGAGGAGGCTGCAGATCACAAGGATGCCAAGGAGAGGGATGAACAGCTGCCTAACGAGGGGGGAGAGGACCAGCGCAATGAGGAGGAGGAAGAGGAGGAGGAGGAGGAGGAGGAGGGGGCAGAGGTATCATGCAAAGCGAAAAGTAGGTTGAGGAGGAGGAGGAGCAAGAGGGGAGGAGGGAGGAGGAGGAGGAGGAGGAGGAGGAGGCGGAGGCCCTGTGGGAGAAGAAGTTGATGAGTATGCTTAGGAGGAGAAGGTGGGAAGAGGAGGAGGAGGAGGAGGACGAGGAGGAGGAGGAATAAGAGCAGGAGGAGGAAGAGAAGGAGGCCGATGAGGGGGAGGAGGAGGCTGATGATAAAGAGTCTGAGGATGGGGAGGCGGCAGGCGAATCGTAAGCAGGCCTTCTGACGTATGTAATGGTGTACGTGATGCTAGCTAGCATTGGAAGGGGTGCTGGACTTGGTCCATCCAGGCTGGCTTTGTTACGGCCCAGCTTTGTTATGGTACCCGTTGAGCAACGGAGACCGCAGTTGTTTCAAGACCAGACGGTACTTGGTGGGCAAAACACCCGCACATATTGCCGAGTTGCAACCATGGGCAACCTGACCAAGAGCCTCATTTGCTTTGCTATATCCAGTTGTCCACTGGACAAAACCCTGACTTATGGAAGCTATCCGTTGGAAGCGAATGCATTTACGCCAGGTGCTCCGCATGAGGAGGCTGCTTGTTGAAGAGGGAAAGGTACAGTAGGCTGCGCTGGCTTGTTGGATGGAGGACTCCCTGGGCTGTCTACAGTCTAAGGTCAGCATGTCCGAGACTGTTGGGATGGTTTGGGCCAATTGGGGTGGCAGTGGTGGCCAGGTTTTTTTGGCTCGCTGGGCAGACATGGTCGGGCTGGGGTGGCTGGGCTGAGTGGGTCGTCTGCACTCGCTGGTCTGGCTGGGGGCTGGGGTCGCTTCCTCGGCGGAATACCGGCCGGGTAGGGGGATGGCAAATGAAAGGAGCCATGCGCGGATCATGTCAGACTTGGCGGAGGTTGGATGGGGGCCTGGCGGTGGCCCGATGAGGACCGGACGGGTGGGAATTCCAACGGTTCATCGTCTTCAACAAAACACAGTTGACGGGTACGTCTCGTGAGATCTGGTGGATGTATCATTGGAGGCCAGTGGAGGCGAGGTGGTGGGCCGAAATGTTTGGAACGGAACAACGGCGGGTTGGGGCCTTGAGAAGAAAGACGTCAGATGAGGAGGATCACAGACGTGGTGGAGACCAGATTGGGGCAAGGTTGGCGCGCAGAGTTCGTCGATAACTCGCGCTTGGCGTGGCCGGTGGACAGATGGCAGCATTGCAGAATTCATTTCGGCGCAGTCACGGGTAATAGCGGTTGGGCCCCATATTCATTGTCACATTGTGTCACTCTGATGCGTCTCAGAGCAAGTCATGAACCGACGTTAGCAACAAGTAGTGCACTTCAACCCAGACATGTTGGACCCGCGGAAATCATGTCTTTGGGTCCAACATTTCTGGGATCTGCGTGGAATTCTACTTCTGTGGAGCCCTTATGTGTGTCGGGCCCTATATATGTGTGAAACCAAGTGTTGTGTAACACGCACCGTGTAGAGTCATATGCGTACAGCCGGCGAACAGCGAGGTACGCAGGGCCTGCGTGCGGGAAGTCACAGGGGTCCAAGCAGCTTCCAGGACACGCGCTGCACCCAAGGCCAATGTGGCTGGAAGCCGTAGAGATCCGTACGAAGTCAAGCCATAGGGATCCAAGCAGCCTCCAGAACACGTGAGACACCCAGGGCCAGTCTGGACAAACAAAAACCTTTGGAACAGCGCGGCACCCATGGCCAGTGGGGCGGCAAGCCACACGGTTCCGCAGGCATCCAGACAGTCGGACTCAAGAAGCTTGCGGAACAGTGCGGCACACAGGGCCACTCAGCAGGGCGACGAGCCATACAGATCCACATGAAGTTCAGCCATATGTGGGCCACGCAGTCTTCCGAGTACGTTTGACACCCAGGTCCAGTGGGGCGGCGAGCCGCAGACATCCGTAGGATCCAAGTCATGGGAGCCAAGCGTGCACCATAGCATATGCGTCACCCAAGACCATGCCCTCACAATTCAAGTACCATACACCTAAGTGCAAGCATTATTCAAGGGGACCCTGGTGTTCAGAAACGCCGCCGCATCAGCAAAAGTTGTACTGCCAGCAGGCGCAGAGGTCATTGTGGCGATGGCAAGCCTGTGCTGTGGCGTTCGGAACCGCGAGAAGCATCATCATGTGGTAGCTCAGCTGTACGGCGGTGCTCATTTGGATTCGCTAGCAGTGTCCAGTGGAATCGCGACGTTACCGGTGGGGGCTGGGATGGAGGGTGGGGGGGGGGCTGGCCCTGGTAGCGGGTGTCATCGCGAACAATAAAGCACATGATCTCCAGGCAGCGGGCCCGCTGTCGGCGCCAGAGGCGCTCGACGCCGCGGAGCCCTCCGCGAGACCCCTGCTTCCAGAGGTCGAGCCGCTGCTCGCCTTCGACCAGGTGCGCGGCCTGTTCCGTGCCATGGGCGCGGCGGTGCGAGAGCTGCTGACCGACCAGGGGGAGGGGCTGGCAGCAGGCAGCAAAGGAATGGAGCTGGATATGGTCAACTTTCTTCCCGAGGTCCCGCTCGCTGTCCCTCCCCCCTCCTCCTCCTCCTCTTCCTCCTCCTCCTCCTCCTCCTCCTCCTCGCCTCCTCCTCCCCCTCCTCCTCCTTCCCCTCCTCACTCCTCCTCCTCCTCCTCCTCTCCCTCCTTCTCCTCCTCTCCTCCTCCTCCTCCTCCTTCTCCTCCTCCTCCCTCTCCTCCTATTCCTCCTCCTCCTCTCGTCCCCTCCTCCTCCTTCTCCTCCTCCTCCTCCTCCTCCTCCTCCTCCTCCTCCTCCCCCTCCCCCCTCCCCCTCTTCCTCCTCCTCGCTCCAATCGGATGCTCTGCCGCCGTTTGGCTTCTGCGCCGGCGTGTACATAATGTTGATGAGAGAAAAGCTCGCTATCTACACGTATTACCGCAATGCTTTCTCTCGTCATCTTCCAACCCCCGCAATTGTAGTTGGTAGCGGAGCTGGGAACGATCCCAGCTCGCGATCCACGGAACGTGCGCAGAGTGCGATGTGGACGCGCGTTCGCACTTTGTTTCGCCTTTTGCATTGGTAAAACCTTACAATCCCTGAACAACTTGTGCTTCGGGCTGCTCTGCAAACCCAACGGGCACTTCGCCCTGGACGCACGCAGACAAGCAACAGCGTTCGAGCCTCTGTGCAGATGATGGTGCGAGGGCACAAGCAGGTGCATGCGACACGATGTGGAGCGAACCGCCCACGGGAACGCCACGGCGTTCCTACAACCCATCGCACCCCACCGGCGCTGGGCACAACTTTGCGTCGGGCATCACAGCGAGGCTCCTCCCTTGGCTAGTACCGTCCTTCGCGATCTGCGCGACAGTGCTAGCCGCCCATGCGAGCACGTCGCACCAATCGAGTGGAGCACTGAATGTTATCACCCCAGTCTGGCCACCCTTGGTTTCGACCAAGGTTGTCAGCACCACTACGGCTGCCCCCACTTTCGACATGGCGTTCGTCCTTGCGCAGGCCCGATCCCCAAGGCGCCTCCAGAGCTTTCATCGTGGTGGGGACCTATCGAAAAGGATATCCTTCTTGACGCTTTGGGGCAGCATTATCATGTTCTTCGTGGCCGCCCTTCTGTGGCTCACCTGCATGATGCCTGGTGGAGCCAGCCCACAGGGCAGCGGCGGCGGTAGCGGCGGGAACGTCTCGCCAGCTGCCCTCGTGGTCACCTGAGCGCGAGTCTGTGTATCCATTTTGTCACTGGGCACAGGACATGTTCGCTTAGGGCGTGACCGCCACCGACATGGACAGCGCCGAACAATGCGCTGCCATCGTATTCAAGCCAGGTGGAGCCGCTCGCGAACTCACGCGCTCCATGAGATTCACGGAAGTAGCGGAGGGAGGCAGCGGCCAGCACGAGGACGCCGTCACCTACCTCTTCGCTCCTCACTACGCTGTCCGGTCCTCTGGGCGAGGAATTGCGCCTCCAGGCTACCCGCGAGGTTTTCGAGTTATGGAGGCGCCGCAACGAGACCGCCGACGCGCTGCTCTCGCAGTTTCTCACTCTGCGAGTCCGAGCTACGCACAACGGTGGAGCTCCGACGTTTTGAGATTGCTGAAATTGGCTGCTCCTCCGAGCGGTCGATGTCACAGCTAGCCAACTCATGGCGCTGCTCCAGCCCTACGGTTCCCGATGTCCAGCCACAGAGCCTGAGTTCAACAGCCTTGCGACTATGCTCAACCGCGTGTGCTACATCGTGGGGCATGCACCAGACAACGTCGCCAGTGCCCTTCGTTCGCTGCCATCGTTCGGAGGCCTCGTGGGCATGACCAACGACGGCAGTCAATTCACACCTTCCGCAGACCCCCGGCGCGCCCAGGGTCTCAACCCCTGGGCAGCCAGCGCCGCTGAGGGCCCCGGCGCCAGAGGTGCTATACCGTGCCCGTCGCAGAGCGCCGCGCCGCCGCAGATCGCCTATCTCGCCGCCGCATGGGCGCCTGCGGGCGGGGCCGACTACGTCAGTGGACCCCTCTTCAGACGCCAGCTCGGATCCATGCTGAGAAACCAAGTGCCACGCCCCAGAGTTTCAATGTCTCAGCCCTGCCCAAGTCGATGCCCGGCTGTTTTGGAAGATGAAGTCGGAAAAACGCTCGTGGAGCCGGCGCGCGCAACGCCCTGCGCACAAGGTTCGTAGATTCATCCAGAAGACCGACAACATGTTCTCCAGACAGGGCAGAGGCATGCGCAGAGGTGCCCAGATGTTTTCCTCAGAGCTCCCGGACACTCCAGTAGATCAGGTTCTTTGGTGGGAAAGGACAGAGCGCGCGCAGGCGCTCGTCAGTGAAGTGGAAAGGCAGGCGCCGCAATCCCTAGCGATGTAACGGGGCCGCCATGACGCGCAGAGAGAGAGAGAGAGAGAGAGAGAGAGAGAGAGTGTGTGTGTGTGTGTGTGTGTGTGTGTGTGTGTGTGTGTGTGTGTGTGCGTGCGTGTCTGTGTGTGCGTGCGTGTGCGTGTGCGTGTGCGTGTGCGTGTGTGCGGGCGTGTGGAAGCGAATGCCGCGTTCGCGCCGAGTGCCCCCGAGGTGCCGCACCGTCGCCGCTAGGCAGCGGCAGCGGTGGTCAGTTCAGGGGGCGCGCACGTTCAGAACTATTGGATGGCGCCCTGGACCAAGGCCCCCTGGCCAGATTCTCAGGAGTTGCCTTCGCGGTCACGGAGAGCACTCTTCAGCCGCCGCCAGGGCCCGACGTCGCGCCGGCGCTGCCATCTGTCGACGGCTCCTGGAATGCACCTTGATCTGTCCACGGCTCGTCGTCGGCAGCCTCGCTTGCCGCGGCCCAGAGCCGCGCGCGCACAGGCGCGCGAGCCGCTTTACCACCGCCTCAATTATTCCACGTGACAGCGCCAACTCCAAGACCGCAGCAACTGCCCGCGCTGCCGCCGTTCCCTGGCGCAGCCACCGCCGCCGCAAAGCCAGCAGCAGCCGCGGGCGGAGGTCGCCCTTCAGCTGGCGAGCCGCTGAGGACTGCAGCTCTGCGGGGCCCCTGCGAGATGGGCCTCGTTGACCAGCAGCGCGGCGCGGGGGCCGCCATCTGGCCCGCGGGCCAACTCGCGGTCTTCGACGACCAGCGAATCATTAATCCTCACATCAGCGATTTCGGTCAACTCGCACGCCTCTGGCAAGGCGAACGAGCGCAGGCTGCCCTGCCAGACAGGCCACGACGCCGCGGATATGAGTGCCTCGCTGAATTACCGACCGTAGCGAGTACGACCAGCGTCGCGCGCGCCGGCCCATGATATCCCCAGGCGGCTGCACCCCGTGACCAGATTGGAAACCGAGCGCGACGCTCAGATGGGGCGCGGACGCGCCCGCCGACGCGAGCGTGCCCAATAGGTGATCAACGTGGTCATGGTTGGCCCCCCGCCGTGACGCCACCGCCGCCGCTGCCATCATATCTTCGCGCCCAGTCAGAAGTTGAAGTCACAGGAATAGAATCGCGGGCCCAGGCGCGTGGACGAACTTCATGGGAGAGACGATCGCGCGCCGGCTGCGCCGCCGAGCTGTAGGGGCAGGGCGCTGGCCGAAGCGGCGCCTCACGCGCAAGCTCGCGAGCACCAGGGGAGTTGGCAGCGGGGCTCAGGAGCGCGCCCATCAGGCGAGCACTTCCGCTGCCCGCGGTGGCTTGCTTAGAGAGAGTTGAGACGAAGGAGAAAACGTTGTCCGACATCGACGGTCGCATCAACGCGGGGCAGATCCAAAGCAAAGATAAACAATTGGAAAAAGCACTTGGCACTGGGTTGAGGTGGTTGATGGTGAAAAAGGAGGCAGAGGAACGCTGGCCAAAACTTCCAGGTTTGATCCAGTCGGCAAAGCAGGCGACGGGCCAGGTGCAGAGTGAAGAAACGCATTTCGAGCTCTTGCTTCACATCCAGGCCATTGCATCCGAGCAGGGGCGCGACGGGTCCGTAATCGACGGGGCGAGTGTGAGGACCGAGGCGAGCAAATCGGAATCGAAGTACGTTGACGATATCGACGCATGCGCTGACTTCGTGGCGAAATATGGCGGGGGGTCCCAGGGCCAGTTCATCAAGGACCTCGTGCAGTTCGCTTCAAGGTGCGCGCCCGCTGGGCGCCTGGTGGGCGGGCACGTGTTCGAGACATTGCAAGGCAAAGCTCGCGGCGACAGAGATGATGCACCACCTGGTAATGGCCGTCGTCAAGGCTCACGTGAACGGCCCCCCCGAGTCCGTGCAGAGTCGAATGTGCAGGTTTGCGACCCGCTCAGAGATCGCGCCCCTCTTCGCTAGCACGGAGGCGAAGTCTAAAGCGATGGCAGCAGAGAAGGCCCTGCGGCATCTTCACAGCGTTTCCAGGCAGATCGATATCGATACGATTGAACGCATTCCGATCATAGGTAAGGCCGACCAGTTGATAGCAATGTTGTTGTTAGGGAAAAAGGTGGATGAACGATGCGCAAACATCGAGTGCGTCGCTCACGAGTGCATCGAGGCATTGAAGGCAAAGCAAAATTGTACCATCGAGATCGACAATCCGTATACCTGCCAGTCGGCCCAGCACGACGGCGGTGCCGATGGGGACTCCGTCAAGCAGACCCCCTTCAGTGGCATGCTGCAGTACGACGCCAGCACGGGGGAGCTGGCGAACGCTAACATCTGCATCTTGGAGCAGAGAGGGTTTAAGGTTGATGACACCATCAAGCTGAAGAAGGACGATGAAGGTGCAAGGGCGCGGCCGAGCTACGGGTGGTTTACCAGTTTCAGTGGTTTTCCCCTAACTCCCTCAAACACCTTGGACCCGTCACCCTCTACGCCACATAAAACTCCTATATGTTTTAGCCACCCAGGTGCATGAGTTGTGCCCTTGCACCTTCGATCTAAGGGAAAACGTTGAAGATAGCTTCGATGTCGGAGGATGGCGTTCGGATTCGGGAGGTGATGCAGAATGGCTCCTTGCACCACATCGTTATCCGGTGCCCCATATCGAGAAGTACTGCTTTACTACAACCAAGAAAGAGTTGCTCGCTGGGTGGCCAGATGACGCAGCTTCTAAATCTACCGATCTCGTCGCGATCAACATCAAGTCAGCAATTGCTATGGCCATGGTATCTTTGACGTCGAAATTCGAAGTCGATGGGGGCGATCTGATGGCAGTCAGCAAACCCAACATGGGCATTTTCTCTAGGAAGAAGTTCCAGGCGAAAAAGTTGATCATCGTGCCGACGGCTCTGGCCATCAAGCAGTGCGGCGAGAGCGATCGCCCCTACTTCGATGTGCCCAGCCCTGGCGAGAGGATCGCGGGGTCCTTCGCCCTCTCGGACCCTGGCGCTAAAGCGCCGAGCCTTGCTTTCAAGATCAGGCACGTGGACAGCGCGGAGTTGACGAAGCCGAATTGCGCCATCACTAAGCACTCGGTGGCCGTATCTGTGGGCAACGCTAAAGTGTACGATATCAAGATCCCCGTAGTCACCAACGTCATGGCTCTGAACGTTGGAGACGAGCTCGCGCTTCCCAAGGTCGCGACCGCTGCCCCGAAGAGGCCCCCCTCCGCCGACCATCGAGGTGTCCACCATGAAGAAAGTAGCGCGCAGCAGGTAGACATACATGCACGCATCGATTTGCGAATCAGTGGAGCGATGTAGAGATGAGGCATCGGCATCGATCATGGACTGTTGGATTCCCATGGAGTTTTGGAGTTTTTGCAATAGTTACCACGAAAAACATATACATAATCGTCGTCGTCGTCCGCTTCGTCGGCGTCATCGTCGTCGCCGTGCCCGGTTCCAAATCGCGGTCGAGCTCGAAACTTAGAACGTTTATCCAGGGCCGCGTATACACTTAAACCTCTTACAACTTACTCAAGACGCTTAGGCTCCAAACCCAGTGTGTTTGTTCTTTCGGGGAACGCGGTTCACGACGCCACGTCAGTCGAAAGTCGCGTGCGCCTATCGCTCGACGTCGCGCGTTGCTTGTTTGGCTCCAGATGTAGATGCGCCCCCGCGCGCTTCTAGGAATACGTCGATATCGATATCCGACACATGGTGGATGCTATGGCCTGGTGCGTGGACAAAGTTGTTCGCGCGCGCGCCCCTCACATGGCTTCGCCAGTCATCCTGGACGACTGCAGGGAGCTAAACGGTTGTGTATTCTTTCACCTCAAGAAGAGCTGCGATGTGGTGATGAAGCTTCTTGGGCATCCGCGTTCCAAGGGCAGCAGGCCTCTTGTTAACACATCGATGTGTGAAACAGTGGAGCGCTTTAGAGATGACGCATACAGATCGTGATTGCTAGCCTCCTTGGACCAGCTTAGCGTTCACGGAATGGAGAAGACATCCTTACCGCCGCCTGGCTCCAGGACATGGAAGAAACGATTCAGGTCGAACCGCGACGAGATTCAGGGCACCACAACGACGGTACATGGTCCGACCATGGGCGACATCAAGGGCATCCCTTTCAAGGTCATTATCGACAGGCCTGGCACCCCCCTGTATGTGCAGCTGGAGGAGGACCTCGTGATGTACTTGAAGGCGTGCTGCGAGTTCGAGATCAAGTCGGGAACCGTCCACAGGCAGCATCCGTCCGAGAAGGTTCCTGCTGAGCTCAAGGTCGACATTAAGGAGTATCCTGGGCTGAGCTTCTCTTACACCAAGAGCCAGTTCGTGCTGAAACGTACAGGCGATGACGGCCATGTGAGCGTGAGGTACAGGACAGCGAGCTCCGCGGCGGAGGCGATGCAGTTGTTCGAATCAGCTCAGGCAGGTGAGGACTCTCAGAGCAATGCTGGCACCTCCGACGGCGTTGCCGCCGACGACGAGAAAGAGGAGCTTGTCGAAGTCGAGGACGACTGAGAGTTTCGTGACAGGGTTGGCACGGAAAAAAGAGCATCGACATCGTTCTCCTCCTCCTTCCTCCTCGTCCTCCTCCTTCCTCCTTGTCTTCCTCCTTCCTCATCGTCCTCCTCATTCACCCGTCCTGTCCAAGCCCTGCTGCTCATATGATGTGGTGGAGTTTGCTCCTCTTGGGCGGTCTATATCTCTACATATATACATGGGTCTATATCTTTCTACATATATCTCTACACATATATATTTATATATATGTATATAGACACTTGTATCTACATATATATATATATATGCGTATGAGGGGGATGTGTCTATATATCTCTACATCTACATATATATATACATATACATGTGTGCAGGTACTATGCATGAGTGTTATATGTGTACGTACATAGGTGCACGTAGTATGTGGTAATACTTGCCTCATTGCGATTGCACTTGATATTGCGTTGGCTGTTGCATTGTGCCCTGGAGTTGGAGCCAGCTGCAATCGATGTCGAAGAGCACGGGGGTCTCACAAGCGGTCTCGAGCTCCCCTTGTTCATATTCTAAATCCAGGCGGGAGTCCTGGTTCATTCGTCGCCCTGATGGGTTTGTCCTCGCTGGGCCCTTGGGAGTGGTGAGATTGCTCGCCCTTGGGTTCCTGTGTCTTGGGCAGCCCTGACGGGTTTTGCTGGGTGCGGAACTGGCCTTAGCGCCTATAGGGGAGCTCAAAGTCGCTGTGCGAGCTGCTGGGCTGCAGTTGGCTTACCTTCCAGATCGACAATCGACGCTCGACAATCGAGGCTGGCCCATCGACCATCGCCTACTAGCCACTGCGGCTCTCTGAGTGCACGCGCGCGCCTTCGGCTGTGCTGCAGCGCACTCTCACAACCTTCTCTTCCTGTACTCTTCCTGCGCCATGGAGGAGATCCGCTCGATGGAGTTCGCGCAGGTCGTGGGTGTCATCACCTATGGCCAGATCCACAAGGACTTGGTGAACGGGACCGCGCACGAGTGCGAGCGCATGGGGTCGAAAGTCATTCACTTCGACGTCAGGCGCTTGTTGACGAAAGGCCCGTGCAAGACGATCGGACACAAGGAGAACGGTCTCCACGCACAGACCCAGAAGGCGGTGATGTCACAAGCAGGGTTCGTCGACGCGTGCAAGGACATCGTCATCGAGGTGTCGAACTACAAGATCAAGGAGTGGCCGTCGGTCCTCGTCCTGGTGGAGTGCCAGCACGGCTTTCATCGCAGCGACACGGTGGGCCGCATGTGCAACGCGATGCTGACATTTATACTGTCGAGGACCAAGGTCGAGGGCATGCACGCGCGCGCGTGCAACTCGAAGATCTTCAACTCGGGCGAGCAGTACGGCGAGCGCGGGCACATCAGCATGCTGGAGAGCGTCATGGCGTGGATGGAGCCTGGGAAGGCATGGGAGCTGGCGGAGGGCGGCGAGGTGCTTTTTTTTCTCAGCCCTACGCGAGCCAGGCGGTCAGGGACGACCACATGGCGTACCCAGCGTGGAAGAGCCTGTGGGACTGGGTCTACACCGAGTACCACACGGTGCGCAATGTCGGGCCCGTGCCGCCGCCAGGGTCGCCGCCGCGGGCCGAGAAGTCGCGCAGGATCGGCGAGGGCGGCAAGGGCGCAGGCGGCAAGGTCGACACCAAGGGCGGCAAGGAGGCTGGCCCCGTCTACGGCAAGTCGGGGACCAGCAGTGCCTGGCGCCCAGTGCCAGCGCGGGGGGTCTACGCCCGCGAGTCCGACGATGCGGAGGAAGAGGAGAGGTACCAGGAGCAGGAGGAGGTGGCTGAGGAGGAGGAGGCGACGTTGATATCGAGAGGTCCCGAAAGCGTCGACATCGAGTAACCACTACCACCCGCACTCTCGTTCTCTCCCCCATGCCCCCTCCTTCTCCGTCCACATCGCCATCTCCAGTGCGGGGGGTCGACGTTTAGTTTTTTTTGTTTGCTCGGCCTTTTATTTATTTTTTGGCTGTCCAGGAGCCTCAGCACATACGTCTGTCTCAGTTCGCTCGCACACCCAGCTATCTCGCCCACCGCCCATCTGCCCCTCATCTTGCTCCTCCTTCCCCCCCCCCGCTTCCTCCCCCTCGTCATCCTCTCCCTCATCCTCATTCTGGGTGCCAAGTCTATTTTGAGACCTCCTCCGCTTGGATGTCGAAGCAACTGACCCCTCCCCTCCTACGAATGGAATGGCGGCGCCAAGGCCGAGACGTTATCAGAAGTCGATCCTCGAGCAGCTGGCGAAGCCACCTCGACTGTCGACGCTAACTCATCATCTGCAACGCCAGTGAGCATGGAGGTGGAACAGAAGGCCGTTTCACGTGAACCACATTGTAGTCCAGCGTTGCCCCCCCTGGCCCTGAGTGGCCCTGAGTGGCCCCGAGCGGTCATGACCCCGCCCCCTGCCCCGAGTCCCTGGCCACACATATGGCCCCCGACTATCGAAATACAGGCTTGCTAAATACATCGATGTCGATGGAAGGCGGCCGCGGAGGAGGCGCCCGCGGTCGCTGAGGAGGTGCAGGGGCCCGTCTGGGCCACGTTCGAGCGGGACCCTCGCGCCTGGCTCGGCCTTCTTCGCCAATGCGAGACCGACGGGACGGCCCGGCAGAGCGTCTTCCTCCTGGCCCAGTTCAGCGATGAGGGTCATCGCGAGGCCAACAACGCGTTGTACAAGCTGTTCAAGAAGATGGGCGAGGGGAGCCTCGCGAACCCGTCGAAGTTCGTTCGCAAGTGCGTGACGAACGCGCGGCAGGCCCTGGAGCAGCAGCGCCACACGGGCCAGTGGCGTCGTTAGGCTGACGACGACGACGACGACAGTGACGACGACGAGGCCGACGACGACGACAGTGACGACGAGGCCGACGACGACGCAACCTCCCGTGCTCACGGTGCGAGGCTGCGGTGTGTATTCAAGTGCGGGCGCCACCTCTCTTCGGGGCCCCTTAGGGTACATGGGGCCCCTTTCGCGGCTTGCTGCTGAATCGATGTCGACTTGTGTTTTCGAGTTTGATGGTCGAGGACGCGGTGGAGCCGCGCGTGGCGTCGCGCAGCGAGGCGCCGCAGCCACGGCCTTCGAGGACCCCGCCTAGGCCCTCGCAGCGCCGCAGATGATAAGCGCGAGGAGCAGGGCAAAGTCGACCGTCGATCTCGGCTAGAGACGGCGCCGCTGCAGATGCAAAAAACAGAGCCGCCGCCGCCGTCGTCGTCGTCGTCGTTCGTCGCCGCCGCCGCCGCCGTCGTCGTCGTTCGTCGTCGTCGGCGGCAGCGTGCCTGGCGCGCGTTCGCCGCGCACTCGTGGACGAACCCCCCCCCATCTCCTTGAACTGTTTGTACAACACGCTGTTGGTCTCGCGATGGCCCTCATCGTGGTCGTCGTCGTCGTCGTCGTCGTCGTCGCATCGACTACCGATGCTCCCTCGCTGATGCTCTCTCGCCGCCCCCTCCCCCACCGCCGCTGCCCTCTCGCCGCGCCTCGCGTCGTGGGCACCGTCGAGGCGAAGGCCGCCCCCCCCGCCGAGGAGGAGGATGGGGAGTGGGAGCGGCATGAGGAGGTGGAGGGAGCGGGGGAAGCGGGGGGGGGGGGGGCATCAGGCTGACGAGCGATGGGCCATTGATGCGACGGGGTGCCGAACGAGGCGCGCGCGAGCGCTGACATGGGCAATCGTTGGGCGCGCCCAGCCACCCCAGCGGTCATGAGCGAAGATAGTTGGTGACGAGGTGATGGTCACCATGACCATCACCTCGTCATCCATCGACGTCGGCTGCGATCGAGGTGGTCGCGAATCGGGCCACCCAAACTGGCGCGCCCAGCGCCTCGTGGGCCGCGTGGGAGGTCAGGACGAGGTGGGCTGGAAGATGGGGGAGGGCCTGGAGGAGGGGGCAGGGCCTTATGCATCGCCATCTTACCGTCACCATTTGGGCTCGTAGCGCATAGGTGCAATCGACATCGAAGCGCGTCCGCATCGTCATCGCCATGGCGAGCGCGGCGGCGGCACCCACCGCAAGGGCGTCGCGTCTCGCCACCTTCAAGGGCGTCGTCGACTTCGCGCGGGCGGTGACCGCCCAGATGGAGGATGCGGATCGGGCCCAGGTGATCGAGCGCCAGGTCGCCCACGTGAAGATGATCGTCCGTCGTGGTGGTTGCGCCAGGGATGACGCGACTCAGACCGTACACGCCATCAACGCGACAGACATCCTCACGGCCGCCCAGAAGCGCGAGCTGATAACTGCAGTAACGGAGTCGGTGACGATGGACATCGCCATGACGGGCAAGCGTGACGGGCGTAACTTCAACGTGCAGTACCAGACGCACCAGTACCCAGAGCACTACCTGACGACGGATATGTGGGCGCTGCTACAGGACCCCCACCTGGGGGTCGAGGCGAAGCTCGATAAGGTTGGCGAGTACTTCGTGCACACCCTCGGCCTGCACTACCCCGACCAGAAGACGGTGCCTCGCTTGGCCGCCCTCGCGGTCGCGAGCGAGATCGCCGCGGGTCGGGAGCCTACGCCCGCGCAGGCGTTCGAGTACAAGAACCAGCTCAAGGACTCGACATCGACATCGCTCTCGACGTCGAATGCGCGACCCCCGCATCGAGCGCCCAGGTCTCAGCATCGGGGTCGGGGGTTATATGGACAGGATCAGGGGGAGAAGGTGGGTGAGGAGGGGGAAGAGGCGACGTCGATATCGAGAGGCCCCGAACGCGTCGACATCGAGTAACCACTATCACCCACACTCTCGTTCTCTCCCCATCACCACTGCCCCCTCCCTCTCCGTCCACATCGCCACCTCATGTTTCGGGCCAGGGTTTTCACCCAGCTTTTTTCAAGTTGTTGCCCCGCCTTTTATTGAATGTGTTGGCGATCCAGGGGCCTCAACCAGACGACCCCACTCCCCCTGGGGCACCCCACGGGGCTACATGCTCGAGGCTGGGCGCCCGATGGGGGTCGCGTGCTGCCCAGAGGAGCATATCAAGAAGAAACGTGCATCGAGGCGCTCGGTGCAATCGTCTGTCTGCAACTACCCCTTCCGTGTGTCGCAATTCGTCGAGATCGAGCCGCAGGTGCTCGGGGCCACCGTGCTCCCCAAGCCTCAGTTTAGCGAGGCCCTGCCCCTGCAAGCAGGGCAGATCACGAAAGCCCGCAAGACGAACGGAATATATGAGCACCCCTCGGGGGGCAGCAGCAGCGTGGTCCCGTTCGAGCGCCCGATCCCGAACAGCAGGCATCAGGACGCATTCATGCAGCAGATGAGCACGATGGTTATCATGTTCGGCCAGCTCACGGGCACCGCATCGGCAGGAGGGGGTCCGCGGCAGGGCGACGCCCCGCTGGCCTTCTTGGATGAGCCCCCATCGGGCTCGCGGAGGACCTCGTCAGCAGGGTCCCTCGAGCCGCCGACGACGCCCGCTCCAAAGGGCGCCGCGACGGATCCTGGCTCGGGGACGCCGCCGCTCCAAGCTTCGAGGAAGCGCGCGCTCGCCGAAGTCGATGACGACGAAGATGATGAGGAGCAGCATCCAGCTATGAAGGAGCCCGCCGCTGCCAGCGGGGGGCCCGCGGTACGGCAGGAGGAGATCGACGAGTACATCGAGGAGATGTTAGAGGAGACCGAGACGACGAGAGGCAAGGGCAAGGCCAAAGCTAAGGCCAAGGCCAAGGCCAAAGGCAAGGCCAAGGCCAAGGCCAAGGCCAAGGCCAAGGCCTGCCCAACATCGACGTCGACCAAGGCGCCCCCGCTACCCGCGCTCAAGAAGCAGCCCCCCGTCTATTACAAGGATTATGTCATCTATACGGACGAGAACAACTCCAAGTGGCGGGTCAAGAAGGTGGGCGTTATCTGGGACAAGATGTTCAGTTGGGGGACCTGGGGCGCGTACGGCGGCGACGAGAAGAAGGCGTGGAAGGCTGTGGTCGAGTGGGTCGACGGTGACAAGGGGAACTGGTAGGCGGTGCAGCAGCGCTCCGAGTTCCGAATTAAGGTGGTGCGCTACGCTGGGCATAGCGCTCCCTGCAGGGCACGCCGATGCAATCGTTTTGTTCGCAGAGATATCGATATCGAAGTTTACGGAGTGGCGCTCGTCGTAGTGAAGTCACGATTGGAGCGCGACCCCGCTCAGCTGAGCATTGTTTTACGCTGGTGTAGGGCAACAGCGTTTGCATTTGCAGTTGCATCGCGTGTTATCTTTTCGCTCAGTGCGCAGACGGTCAGGTTCGCATGTGCCACGGGGACGTTATCCAGCCATCGACGTCGGGCAACACGGACTCAGATCGATATCGCCATAGGCGTCTGCACGCAGCGCGTCATTGGGAGTGACGCCCTTCTGACTGCCTCAATGTGAACCGAACAAATCCATTGTGTTCTTTTTCTCTTTCTCTCTCTCTCTCTCTATCTCTCTCTCTCTCTCCTCCGCAGTGACACAGTAAACGATTGTAGAGTGAGAGTAAGAGAGTAGAGAGTAGATATAGGAAGCCTGGGGCCGAAGATGAGACGAGCTCATAAAGGTATTCGATTATCGTACATCGTGGCGTGCTCTACTACCATGGTATACCATCTTACTTTACGATCTTATTCTCACTCTACTCCGAGGCCGCCCCCGGCATCGTCTAGCGCGGCCTCCCCAGCCATTTTGGCTCGTTACAGTTGTACGTCGACGATCGAAGCCCACGTAGACTCGCAATCGCCTATCGATCCTTGCAGTTAGTGCCGATGTCCTTCACCAGTTATGCAGCGCAGACGGAGACGGCCCCGCACCTGCAGTTTCCGCTCCCGCCAGGCCTGGAGAATGCGATGCCGTTCCCGCCGAGGGGCGAGGTCATGCGGGGAGCGCTCACTCCACCGAGCTTCACGCTCAGCCCGAGCATGGACTTGAGCGATGACGAGCTCGGCCTCCGGCCAGCGCTGAAGAAGTACAAGCCCGCCAAGACCGCGGGCGACATGGAAAAGAAGGTGCAGTTCCACCCGGTGAAGGCCGTCAAGATGGCGCCGTACATGGAGGGGCCCACGCCGTGGAAGTTGGTGCAGATAAAGCAGCGGGCTGACGAGGGCGGCATCTTATACCCGAAGTACTGGGGCACGCTCTGGTACCGCAAGAAGCTGAATAACCACTTCTTGAGGCGCTGCGCGAAGGCGGGGTGCAAGTGCAAGAAGGACGATGATGGGAAGCACGACGTGTGCTTCTATTGTAGCCGTGTGCACTATATGGTCATGCTGAAAAACCACCAGCGGGATGAGGAGGATCTCGGAATGAAGCTCGACATTCAGAAGTGCAGCGCCTTGTTGTGCGCTTTGGATTTGCAGGGCATGCCTCCAGCTAAGCCAATGCATAAGCGCAAAGGCATGAGGCGTTTCTTTTCGTAGGTGCAATCTCGCATGTAGTGCGATCAGCACGCCACTGACGGCGCAATCGATATCGACGACGAAGTATGTCTTTCAATATGCTTGGCGGTGTGGTTTGATGCCAGCGATACCGAGGTGGCGTGGGTAACCGCGCACATCGACACCGACGCCCACGATGAACGAATGTGCTGGGGATGTATGGCACGCGGTTTGAACAAAACACAACATCATCATCGCCATCAGCGTCATCATCATCATCTTCATCATCACCATCTGCAGCATCATCGCCATCATCATCATCGCCACCATCACCATGAAGGAGGAGGAGGGGGATGGGTGATTGAGAGTGGAGGGGGAGATGGAGGATGGAGGAATGAGGATGGAGGACCCCCGAGGCAAAGATATATCTCCCATGGCCGGTTTGCCTGCGCGCCCCGCGGTCGAGCTCCGTCCGTCGGAAAGCCCATCGGCCAGCATTGAGATGGGGGTTTTGTGGTGCAAGAAATCGACATCGATAAAAGCATCGACATCGACGCCAGTAGAGACATCGAACTCGATAGAAACATCGACATCGATATCCGTTGCTTTAGGCCCGAGCGGAGAGCTGACTCCAGTTCAAAGGCTTGACGCACTACGTCTAGCAGAAGTGCAGGCCCCCGCGCCGCAGGGGGGGCATGGCGAGTGCCTCGGCTGATCCCATGCGCGAGGAGGGGCTGGGAGGTTGGTAGAGGGATGAGGGTGGAAGAGGGAGGAGAGGAGGGAAGAGGGAGAAGAGGGGTAGGGGGGAGGGCAGGGGAAAGGGGGGAGGGCTCGGGGAGGTGTTGGCCAGAATCGAGGCGCTGGAGGCTCTCGCGATGGCTCGCCACGTGGAGACCATGAATCGCATCGGGGAGATTCGGAGCAAAGTTCGGCGCTTGGAGCGAAAGATATGCATCGAGCAGGGGTCGGGGTTCACCTCGCCCTCCGAGGAGAAGGGCGAGGACAGCGATAGCGGTATGTTCCAGGACGACTATGAGGATGAGGAAGAGGAGGACAGTGGAGGTGGTGAAGGTGGAGACGGTGACGAAGACGCCGAGTGCGATGGACCCGCCAGCGACGATGCGCGGACGCGGGACCAGCATCGGGCCTCGAGGCGCGCGGCAGCGGCTGTGCAGGCAGCGGCTGAGGAGGGCTCGGACTGAGCGCCCTCTTGAAGCAGATCATCGTCGTCATGTTGACGGGCCTCAGATTTTCACACACGGCTTTGTATAATATAGTGCCCAATGGAAGTGATGTGCAGGTGTTTCGAGTTCGCCCAGCAAGTGTTGTGCGCCAGTTTTGCAAGCCACCTCAGAGCGACACAAATACGCACGATGTGTGTGATCTGCTTTGCGAAAGTACCATCACATCGAAATCGTAAATCGAATGTCGACGTTCGAGATCTGATGCTGGGCGCATGCTGTGGAATTGTATTAAACCTTTCTGGAGCTACCATGGGGGCGTTTGCCGGCAGACGGCGTCGTCTCCGATCCCTCCCTTCCCGCTCGAATAAGCCGGCCCCGTCCCCTCCCATCGCGACCCGTCATCCGCTTCGAGTCGCGTGAATGCGGGACTTCATTTGCGGCCCTGTGTCTGCCATCATTCTCTGCGCCTGTGCAAGTTTGTGTTGCTGCCGAAGGTAGCTTGCCAAGGTGCATCAGAGTGCGACAACGTTTCGCCCTCCGTCCGAAAACGCGCACCGCTGCGCGCGCGAGGGATGTGCATCGATGTCGACACGTGTGCATATACATACATATATAGATATACAAACGCGCATGAATGCATACATATATGCATATATACATACATGCATATACACATGCATGCATACATGCGTACACGCATACATACATACATGCATGCATATACATACAAATTTAAAGATTTACACAACAACGTCTTGCATTCACCATGCATATATGCATTCTCACGTGCAGTCTCTAGTATCATCGCAGCCGTCGTCATCACCATCGCCATTCTTCCACAGCCGTTTCAGGTTCAGTGTTGCGAACATGAAGCGGGGCGCACCCGCCACGATCGATATCGATGATGAGACGAGGATGCAGCTGCGGTCGGAGCTTCTGGCCACTTCGCGGGGTTCGAAGGCGAGCGTCGCCCGCATCCTGCAGACGCTGAATAGGAAAGGCATGCTTAGGGGCGAGGAGCTCGGAGGACGAGATGAGCTACGCCAGTGCAGGATAGCAGCGGAGATGCATGGCCGCGCGAGGACGCCATACGGACCTGTTGCGCAGACACTGGATGTCCCAGGCATCGGGCCGTGGGAATATGTACACCCATTTGCGTTTCTGCACTATATGTTGACTGTCAGCGAAAAGTTTGCCAATCTGCTGTCTGATGCGCTCGACAAGGCACCTCTGTTTACTTGTAGCTTGGCGTTTTACGGTGGCGAGATGACGTCAGGCAACCCTTTGAGATCTGATGTTGGGCGCCAGTTGTGGAATGTTTATTACGCCTTTCTGGAGCTATCAGGCTGGCTCCTCCATAGAACGGGGGGCTGGTTTTGCCTGGGCGGGGTTCGCACCAGGCTGGCGGAGAGAATTCCTGGGGGAGTGAGCGCCCTCTTGAAGCAGATTCTCGTCGCCATGTTCGTTGACGGGCCTCATAACTTCACGCGCGGCTTTGTTGTTCCCCATGGGAGTGCCGTGCGGGTGTTTCGTGCTCGCCTGGTCGGTTTTATGGCCGATGAAAAAGGCCACAACGAGCTCTTGGCCATTAAAGGGGCGGCAGGGCTGAAACCCTGCATCTCGTGCACGAACGTGGTGAACTTTATCCACAAGACTGGCTACGCCGACGGCCAGTACACCGTCGGACTGGACTGCGTAGATAAATCGAAGCTCAAGCAGCTGGACGACGACACGTTCTGGAGAATGCACGAGATCTTGGCATCGCAGGTCGGGCAGATATCGACGTCGAAGGTGGGGGCGCTCGAAACGAAGCTGGGCATTAGTTATAATGAGCATGGGATGCTGTGCGATCCTCGTTTGAGAAGCGCGCTGCGCCCCGTGAGTAATTGCATCAGGGATTGGCAGCGCACCCTGGTATCGCATGGCGTTGCGGGCTTCAGATTGCGGCGCTCACATCGTGTTTGCAGATGTCGATGATCGATATGTATGAGATTGCCGCCTACGCACGCTTGTGCATCCATCCCAAGTTGACCGCGTCACCTCACAAGCCAGAGTGGTTCACGGAGAACTTCATAGCGAACGACCACGTGAAGCTGTTTGCGAGCGGCGTTCTCGGACTTTGCCCATGGTTGCTGGCATTTCTTCGGTGCAGGTGCTCTGGTCGCGTGCCCGCGGACCACGTTCGATGTTTCGAGCTGTTAACGTTCATGTTGGGGCCCCTATCAGGAGAGGACGATATGACGGGCGCATTGCACGCCACGCTTTCGGGGGCCATTGCAGAGCACGCGGTACTGTTTCGCCGATTGCACCATACGTTTAGCAATGTGAAGTTTCAGCATTTGGTGCACGTGCCCGGCGACCTACTGCGACTGGGCAGGGTGATTTCGTGCTTTGCGCCAGAACGGAAACACAAAGACGTGAAGACGAGCGTGGTACATGTTTACAGCCAGGTCGAGCACACGACAACGTTTGGATACTTAAACTGTTACGTTCAAGACGTTGTCGAGGGGCGGTTCCAGTTCGACGGGCAGCATATATCGACGTCGAAGCGCCGTATCGCAGGCACCCAGATGGATACGTCTACAGCGGCTGCGTTGAAGTGTGGTGGCGTGAAGAGGGACGACTACGTGCTCATCCGCACTGGCGGTGCACTTCGTTTAGGTAGAGTTGTGTTGTTCTATGCGATGGACGATTTCATCGCAGTCCACGTGCGGGGGGCTACCGCTGTGGACCCTGGGACTTGGACCATCTGGGATGAATCGGCGACGCCAGACCGATTGTCAAGCCCGTTGTGCACATGCGCATTCCACCATCGACCGTGAAGATCATCGTGCCTTACTATCATGGCAGGGGCGCGTAGCTGAAAAAAATAAACAAAAAATCGATTGTCGAAAAAAAAAGACAAATCGACTGGCGAAACAAAAGTCGACTGTCGAAGCCGCCCCCTTCTCTTCCTCCGTCGCTCATTCTTCCTCATCATGCATTACATCATCCTCCACTCTCCTTCCCCATCTTCGTCGTCGCCGTAGTCGTCGTCTTCGAGGAGGGAGGAGGAGGGGGAGGAGGAGGAGGAGGAGGGCGAGGGGGAGGAGGAGGAGGAGGAGGAGGAGTCCCCCGACGCGGGCCGCCCTGGACAAGGGCGGCTCTCCAGCCCAGGCCGCGACCCGAGAGAGGCGATTATCTTCGCGCCCCACCGCCCCGTCCTCTCCCCGCCCCCATGTCACCCCCGGTATGGTTTTTATATATATATATAGTACATATATACACATAGTACCTCCTCCTTCTCCTCCTCCCTCCCCCCTCCCCCCCACGCCCCCCCCCCCCGTCCCCCCCCCCCCCCCCCCCCCGCCCGTCGCCCGCCAGATGGCGAAGCGCGCGCTGAAGGGCGCCGCCGCAACCGCAACCGCACCCGCAACCAGGCGCAAGGTGGAGGGCGCAACGCGCGCTAGATACGATTACGACGTACGCTTACGATGTAGATATTGGTATTTCACACGTCGCCCATACTTTTTGAACATAAAAAATATAAGCTACGAGCCGAGCCGCCTTGCATTTTGATGAGAGCTCTAGGGCCTTGACTGTTCATGTACATGTTGCCAGAAAAAGCCAGAGCATCATTGTTTCAAAATTATGTTGTTGTCGGTGGATCCAGAACAAACACTTTTTTGTTACCAGAGCAAAATCTGGACCACAAGTTCTCAACATATTTGTTGGTGTTGTGGATGGCCAGGTGCCGCAAACATGTTAAACACCGTTCTTAACCATTTTTAAACATTAGGTTAAACGGTTCAACATAAGTTGAAATCGTCGACTTATAAGTCGAAACAGTTCGATTTAGTAAGTCGAACTACGTCGACTTAGTAACTCGAACGTTCGACTTAGCTAACTCGACTTAGGTCGACTTAGTAAGTCGAGTTAGGTCGATTTAGCTAAGTCGACTTATAACTTGGTTATAACTCAATTACTAAGTCGCAGAGTTCAGGGCTAATTGAGTTAAGTATAGGTCACCTAACTTGGTTATAACCCGACTTATAATCAACCTTTTAAGTCTGCTGTTTTTTAGTAACTCAACGAGCTCTAATAAGGTATTAGAGGTTGGCTTATACTTCAGACGCTGTCAGTCACTATTAAACGCGCCAAATTATAATTTAGTTATAACTTAATTATAACTTAGTTATAACTTAGTTATAACTTAGTTATAACTTAGTTACTAACAGGCGTCCTCAACTTATATCTAAGATATAACCCGCCGTTCATCTCAGTGAGGCCCCCTGAGGGGGCGCCCCGGCTATCCTTGCCGGGGACCCAGCGTCGCGCCCCAACCGCGCTCCGGCGATAGAGCTCGCACCTTCGGTCGCTCGAGCTCTCGGGCAGCGCGGGCGGCAGACGCGAGCGCTCCATCCCGGGAACAGTCTCTCCCCATGCGTCCTCGCTCGCCTGAGCGAAGCCCCCTGGCGTGAGCGCCGGCTAGTTCGGATTGGTCCATGATGCCGCCTCGCCGCGATGGCCCAGGAGATCATTGCAATCGAGCTCGAGAGCAATTGCATCACGCACTGTTTTCGCGTCGGGGCTGCAGCGCGCCGCGCGCAGCCACGGCCCCAGCGGGGCATCTGGGCAGTAAAAGTGGTCACGAGCCCGGCAGTTGGCGTGAGACTGGTCACAATCAGACTCTGCCGGCTGGGGCTTGCACCAGAATCCCGCGACAAATCGCCCGCCGAGACAGCGTTCCACATCGTCGCGGCGATAGAGCAAGGGGCGGGCCTGACGCGCGCGTGCCCCGAAGGCTAGATCAGTCCTGACAGCCGCTGCAGGACTGGGGCGCCCGTCGGATTCAAGGCGTCGTTGTCGATTATTGTTGGCGGGCGCCGTTCAACCCTTCAGGGCAGCCCAGCGCTGTCAAATTTTGCGCGGCGGTTGCGCGACGACGGCGGGCGCGTCGAACCCCTCAGGGCGGGCCTCCGTTGTGGGTCGCGCCCCCCTGAACGGGCAGGTGGACCTCCCCTGGCCTCTCTCGCGGCCCGCGGCGCCTTCGGGAGTTCTGTGCGAATTGCTCGATTTGAGTTTCGCTGTCGCGGAGTGCGCCGCGAATTTCCCTTGCTTCTCTGACGGGCGAAACCGCGTGAACCAGTGTAAGTTTAGATATCCGAACCAGAGTCACATTAATGGAATGAAGGCACGCATCCTAAATCCCATTCGCGCGATGACCACTAGCGCAGCAGGGCGTTAGAAAAGGAGAGCGCTGCTAACCGCATTTGCGCGCGCGCTGCAACTGCGTCAGAGGGGATGCGACCGCGAATGTTTTATTTTAAATCATTATGTTTGAATGAACATCCCCCGCGCCACACATGCATGATTAGGTTGTCAGACAAAACAACGTAGATTCGCTCACGTTGTGTCGATTACGAATTCCTGGTTCCATCATGTTTGCATTTTCTGACAAAATGCACCGCGCGGCCAGTCGATCGAGCGCCCGCCGTCGTCAAAATATCATTGCCGGAGGGTTATTGGTTTTGCCGAGATGTCGCTGTTATGTTCAAGGGGTGTCTGCCCTGAGTTGGTTTGCGTTGTCGCTGTTGTTCCCGCGAAATCGGCCCCGCAAGTGCGCGCCGGAAGCGAAGACTAGGCGCGCCGGGCTTCCAGGCGCAGCGCCGCCGGCCGCCCTTTCAGCCGAGGGCGCCGCGCCGGAGTCGCAGGCGAAGAGGAGATTCAAGGCGAAGGCCCTGTCGCAACTCCATGCGCGTCTGGTCGCGCGCCTTGCTTTGGCCCGAGCGGCGCCTGCTTCTCAGGTGGAGTCGAAGATCGTCGGAAACACGAACGCACTATCTGTTCTTCCTGACGGCGAGGCCGCGGCAGCGTCGCCGAGCACCCAGCGCGCCCATCGCGGGGCCGTTCGTTAGCCCGAGAATCCCGACGCAGACGCAGATAGGATACGTCATTACAACAAGATTTGCAAGGAAAAGAAGCCCGTTGAAGCACGGCGGGGCACGTCCGACCTCGACGATCCAGGCGAGGTCCCAGGCCAACTGGCGCGCGCAAGTAGCGACACCAAGAACGACGCAACGGAGGACTACTGGGCACTCCAATTGGGGCGAACGCACCGCGACGCGCGTTCGCGCGTTGCTCCGCGCACCCCTTGTTTCGCGGCCGAGACCCCTTGCCCGGCATCTCTCAACGCTTTGACAGACAGTATGACGAGCCATGCCATGCCCGTGCATGGGCTGGGCAGTCTCGTCACAGACACGTCGAGCTGGAAGCGTGGGCACACCGCGCATGAAGTTTTGCCGCGCGAGCGGACAGGCAGAACCACGCTCCGCATTGCCGGCGCGCCCCCGTCATTTGTTTTTCCCACCGAAGAGGCAGGGGGCCGAAGGCGCGCAAAGGGACAGTGTCACGTGCTGGTCAAGCGCCAGAAGAAAGCGGGGACGCCTTCGACGATATGGGCGACGACCTCCCTGGGCTAGGCGCGGAGGAGCAGCTCGCCCAGCTGCTCCAGGGCGCGACCGTCGAACGCGCGAGGGAGCTCCCGTTGAGCGAGCACGCGGCGGAATCGCACGCGGCGGGGGCCATTCTTGGCGACCGCGTCCACCAACCAAGCCACATGCGAAGAACAGCTCCTGACCGCTGTGCGAGGCATGGGACACGGCGCGGAACTAGGCGAGCTGTGCGACGGTGAAGCCCGCACCTGGCAGATCGCTATGTGGCGACGATTTGAGACTGGCGACAATTTCGACCCGGCTACTGGCTGCGATCAAGACTGCCGCGCCGCCCAGCAATGCTTTCCACAACGCCTCAGGTCTAAAGCAACGCACAGGCGGTGGTCGGCACTGTCATGCTGCCAGTGCTGGCCCGCCCAGTGGCCTCAATTATAGGCGCGCCTGACTCAGCGCAGCGCCCCCCGTGGGAACAGGTATCTACGCGCCCCCGCGTGGAAGCGGTTGTATTCGACCAGTGCTGTCCGGGAGCCAAGGGCCCAAGAGGCCCCCCGCCCAAGAAGCCGTCACCGGCCATCGCCAGTTTGCCACGTTTTCTCACGGCCTGCAGGGGTCTGGGGCGCAGCGGAAACCGCGGCCGCGATGTCGGCTGGGGACGCAGCCAACACGCCAAGACACTACAGGTCGGGCCCTGGCGCATAGCTGCGCGCGCGGTGCATGGCATCGTCGCGCTCGGAGCCGCCTCGGAAAGCTCGGCCACCATAGTGGCCGAGCCCTACCCGGCCACGGGGGCCAGCGTCAGCTCAGAGGCTCTCCAGGAGCTTGAACGCCTGGAAGGAGACGAAGTACCACTACGCCACTGCGGATCCACTATCCACCGCTGCGCGGCGCGGGTAGATTGGAGGTCGCAGCGACGCAGCGCTCATATAAGGAGCAAGAGGAAGGCGTCGACGCGAGACGGGCGCGCAGAGGAGCCACATTCCTGCGCGTGGGGGCCACAGACGCGGGCGCGCGACAGGCATTCGTCGCGCGCCGCCTGCAGGATTGGCAGCGCGGGGCGCTTAAGCAGACGGCGGCGCGAAGCACCTTCGCAAGTGAGTTGAGGGCCGCGATCAGTTCGACGGACCACGGCCTCGCTCTGGCTACCGCGCTCCGCGCGGCGTTCCAGGGCTCGCGCGGCCCTGGGGCGGCGCGCCGCCATCGAGGCGGCCAGCGGCCCCTCGCACTGCAAATCGAATTCAGCTTGGATTCCATGGGCGCGGTCACAGCTGTGGCGGCTACGAGACCAAATCCCCTTGCATCGCGTTCGCTGTTGCCGCGCGCGCTCTGGCTCCGTGACCTCCCGTGCTCGGGTCAGCTATTGACCCTGAGCTGGGAAGACGCGCGTGACGTGGTCGCGGACGGGCGGGCCAGGGGCAGCATCCATTGATCTGCCCTTCGCGACGTAATCGGTGGCCCCCGCCAGCGGTCGCGCGCGCAGCGCACCGTCGCCCCCAACGCGATTGGCAGGGTCACTGCGCTGCGCAATCCGGCCAGGAGCGCCAGCCGTTTTCTGAGATCAAACGCTCATCAGTATACGGGCCGTTTCGCGTTCCATCTTCCCGCGCCACCTGTCCTTCCTCATCCCAACTTTTTCGGAGGGGGGGGGCCGCCGTGCGCGCCGCGTTTGCGGTGCATGTTGCTGCGCGACAGTCCAGGCGCAGTGGTCGGCGGGATTCTTGGCACCAGAGCGCTCAGAACACGCGGATGCGCGCGTGCGCGCACGGGGGGCGTGGGATCAGCCAGGGCAGTCAGACAAGGAAGTGGATGGATCCGCCGCCATTTTCTCGCGGGCAGACCCGCGAGCTGGCCGCCCGTGGCGCGCGGGGCCTCGCTTTTAGCTCGCGCGCCAGCGAGCCCGCGCATCGGCGCCCGACGCGCGCCGCGTTGGCGGCCGCCCGCTGCCGCGCGCGCGGCCGCGGCTTCCGATGCCGCCGCTGCGGCGTTCGCGGATGGACCCAACAGTGTCGCCAACGGAAGAGCGCCATCCTCGGGCGAGGCGCCCGCTGCATCTTGGGGCCGCGCAGCACCTCGCGAGCGCGTTCGGCCCGCCGCCCCTCCGCCTGGCGGCCCAGAGGCGCCGCCGCAAATCGTGGTGAGGCCGCTAGGAATGCCGCCAGTCATGCCACCGCCGACACTGGGGGGTCGTCTTGGGCAGGCTCGTCGAGGAGGGGCACGCCCCGAGGATCGTTGCAGGACAGCTGGTGCAGCGAGGATGTCTACGGCCTCAAGTTGCCGCCGCCGCTCGCTCTCGCAGCCGCCCTCCGTCGCCCCGTCGGCGCCGCTCGGCCGCCGCGACGTCTGGTCCCGCGCGCGCGCTGCTGACCGGCACGGCTGCGCCAGCTCCACCTCCGCGCCCGCCTCTTCCGCCCAAGGTGCCGGCCGCGGCATTCGGCGGGGGGCCGACGCAGCGGCCGCCGCGCAGCGAGGTGACGAAGAGGTGCACCGGTTCCTCAGGAGCTGGCACATCAGCGCCCCCGCCCCAGACGCGTTGCCGCGGAGGTGTCTGTTCAGTCGCACGGCCATGGAGCCAACGACGCGGTGACGCGCGCTGCCTTCTCCCGCGAGGCCCGTCGCGCCGCGGGGCGGGCGAACGACGCGCGGCCGGCCGGTGCCGACGAGGCCGTCGGCGCGCCCGTGGTGCCGCTCAGAGCCACGCTGTTTCAGGCGTGGTCGGCTTGGTCGCCTCGGGAAGGGCTCGAGCGCCGCAGGCGCTGGCAGTTGGTCGACCTCGGCACCTGGCCGGGCTGCGGTCAGCATCCGTGCCTTCGCTCGGGCGAGGCGGCCCATAGGCGGCCCGCCAGCAGTAGCGGCCCTCGCGCGCCGGCTCCGAGGTGGCCGCGCTCCCCGCCACCGCGGGTCGAGCGCTCGCCGGCCACGCCTCCGCGGCACTCGCCGCCGGGGGCCCCTTCGCGTCCGCCCGAGCAGCCGCGGGACAAGGAGAGGGGGCGCGGCGCGCAGCAGCGGGACCAACAGAGGGAGTGCGGCAGCGACGCCGTCCACGGATCAGGATGGCGCCCATCCCTGCCGCGCCCGTTCTGGCAGCGCACCGGCAACGCGGCGCCGATCGGTTCTCGCGGGCGAGCAGCAGTAGTCGTGACAGGCACGGGCAGGGGCAAGAACAAGAGCAAGGACCAAAGCAAGCCCGTCGGCGACAAACCCAAGAAGAAGGTGCGCCGCGGAGGCGAGAAGGTGAAGCGCCGGCGCGCGGCCGCGGCTACGGCGCGCACAGCAGCTGGCGATGACGACGACCGCAAGTCCTCGCTGGGCAGTGCCGCCCTGGGCACGCCCAGCGAGGAGGTGAAGATGCAGCGCGGCCGCAGCGGCCCCCAGCCTCAGGCCCGAGTCGACGGAGTTAAAAAGAACACGCATCCCTCATGGTCATCTTCCATCCCTCACCTCCCCTACATGACACAGTCAAGGCGTCGTCACGCCTCAACCGCAGCTCTCCTCGTGACCCGGGGGCCATCCACTGTGCCTGATTATCATGACAGGCTTGCAGACCTTCCTGTCTGCGGCCTGGGGTCACCAAGCAGACACAGATGCGGCCTGGCCGAACGCGCACCACTTCTAACCTCGTGTGAGCTCCTCCAGTGCCGCCCGTAAGAGCACGAGCGAGCTCCCCGACAGGGGCGAGCTTGCTTCCCGCCAGTCTGCGCGCGGCCAGGCCAGACAGCTACCGGGCATCCATTTCTCCAGTGTTGCGTCTCCGCCAAAGCTGTTCGATCGCCCGCACAGTCCCGATTCAACTAGGATGCTCTGCAGCCGTTTGGCTTCAGCGCCGACGCGTATTAAGCATATAGGTATTCCTCCCGGGTCGTGCTTTCGACGGCCCTGGGCCCCTCTCTGGAGGGTCCCGGGGGCCCGAGGAGCGGAGAGCGAGAATTCCAGGACCCGTTTCCTCGACAATTTGCTTCCCGCCGATTCGTCTTCTCGCCTCCTTTCTGTTCTTCCCCCTCCTCCTCTTCCTTTTCCTCCTCCTCCTCCTCCTCCTCCTCTTCCTCCTCTTCCTCTTCCTCCTTGTCCTCCTCCTCCTCCTCCTCCTCCTCCTCTGCCTCCTCCTCCTCCTCCTTTCTCTACCTTCTCCTCGTTTTTTCCCAGTTCTTCTTCGGAAGGTGTCCGTTTCGAACCCGTGGGGGCCGACCCAGGGACCCAGTTTTATGGACAGAACTGCTGGTAGAGGTGTATGTTCGGGCTTGGCGCCCTTCCGCCCTTGTCCTCCCCAGCCATCCGACGTTTCGTTTTTGTTCAGCACGGGGCCCGTGGAGGCCCCGACCCTTACCCAAAGGCCGGCTTCTCATGTTGGGTCTCTTCTGACGAACCGGGAGTCCGAAGCCGTCACCCGGAGGCCCAAGTCGGAAAAAACATTGCGGCCCTTGAATGCGCTTGATGTTAGTCATCATAGTAAGTATAAGCCATACAACTCTGATTCCCAACAACACAATGAATTCGTGGCATAACTTAGGCCATCTGTTGTTAGGGTTGTCCCCAGACGTGTAAGTGGTTTCGTGGAGGACAACTGCGAAACAACAACCCCTTTTATGCCTAATGTGTTTGACCTTCCTGGCTTGGGTTTTGTCTGAGACACCTGCGCAAAACAACAAATGTCCCAGTGCGACCCTACCTAGGAGTTGGAGCCCCTAGGAAAGCAGCATTAGTAGTAACAGGAAAGCTAAGCTAAAGCCAAGCTAAAGCTAAGCTAAAGCTAAGCTCAAACTAAACTAAAGCTAAGCTAAAGCTAAAGCTAAAGTTCCCAGGGGACTGGGGGAACCGCGGGGCGGATACTGGGGGAACCGCCCGGGGCGCTTTCCACTGCCCAGCCCCTCTAAACCCAGAGAGTAAGAACCCTTCTAGGCAGAGCCTAGGTAGGGAACTG
>CAUYUJ010006278.1:0-12500 GCA_963575745.1 Prorocentrum cordatum | reverse complement strand
CACTGCCGCGCAATATCGTTCCGACGATCCGATGCGGTCAGGTGCTTGCATGGCGCTGCTGTGCATCCCGGCGTGGCCGATCCGATTCGATTTCGATTCTAAACCGATGCAGCCCAATTCGATGTTCGTTCAGATCCGAGCCTATTTTGCGACTCCAAGCTTGCTGATCCAGATCCCAGGAGAACCTGTCGCACCTGCCAGTGTTCGCCGGGGAGAGCCTGCTGAACGGCACCTCGACAACCCAAAAGCCTTCTTTCTGGGCGATGCCACAACATTGGGACGGCTATGTTTTGCTCTCGTTGGTCTGCGGAGGCCGTTGTTCCTGGCCCTGGGGCCGTCAGACAGCGACTCGGGATGCGCAGCCCGCCCCTGGGAAGGGGTCCAGCTCTCTGGGGGCCAGCGTCAAGGAAAAATGGGCGTGGCCGGCCTGGGCAACGCTCGGGCCTTCCATGACCGTGTATGCCGGGCTTCCGCGTACAGTGGGGGCCCGTGCCAAGAAGCACGCTTGCCTCCAGGGTGCCCTGGGTTTTTCTCGGGTTTCGATGGTTTTGCGATGGAGAGCGCGACGTTCCCACACCAGAAATCAATGGACGTCGTGGGGTCTCAGGGTTGGGTTTCTTGTGAAAGGTTTCTGGTGGACTGGCCTCCGCTGTACGTGCGTCGGCGCGTGGCCCCCAGATGCTCCACACGTGGTTTCCAGCCAGGACTTGTTTATATCGGAGGTCCGCGCGGATCTGTCGGGCCTCCTCCTCCTCCCCCTCCTCCTCCTCCTCCTCCTCCTCCTCCTCCTCCTCCTCCTCCTCCTCCTCCTCCTCCTCCTCCCCCTCCTCCTGCTCCTCCCCCTCCTCCTCCTCCTCCCCCTCCTCCTCCTCCTCCTCCTCCTCCTCGCACCCCCTGCCTGGCGCGCGGCGGGGGAGGCGAAGAGCGGCGCCGCAAGAGGTGCGGAGGGTGATCGGCGGTGCTCAGAGTGCCGACCCAGGGAAGCTGCGCGGTCCCTCGGAAGTTTGTGGTGATGCCGGCTATGTCTGGTCTTCTATTGCAGGAGTGGGGTGGTGGGGAGCGGAGGGCCAGTCCGCTCTGAAACCAGCCCTCGGACCCCCTATCGGCGCCCATTCTGTTCTGGCCAACCAATGAAGGCACAGAAGCGTGATTGGCGCTTCGCGTCATTATCCCCACCAGGCCATCCAGAACCGATGCCCAGGCGAGTCGCCCTGCGAGCCTCGTGATTGGGAGGAGGCGGAGGAGGGGGAGGATGAGGACGAGGAGGAGGAGAAGAAGGAGGAGGAGGAGAAGGAGGAAGAGGAGGAGGAGGAGGAGGCGGAGGAGGAGGAGGAGGAGGAGGAGGAGGAAGGGGAGGAGTCCGTTGCCCTCGAGCCGAGCCTCGACCCTGGCCCCCTTCAGGCATGACCGAGGAGTTCGCCACGGGCTACGCCGCCGGGCGCTACGCCGGGCTCTGGGCCCGGGTGCTCGCGGCGGACGCCTTCGCCGCCTTCGAGGAGCGGGGCCTCGGCGACGCCCGGGCGGTGCGGGAGCTGGGCCTGCGGCTCCGCAGGGAGGTGGTCGCGCCCGGCGGCGGCAGGGAGCCGCTGGACGCGTACCGGGCGTTTCGAGGGAGGAGGCCCTCGCGGGGGGGGGCTCGGGCGCGAGGCGCCGTCGTGCCGTGGAGGCCGGCCGAGGGGTCGAGGAGCTCGGGCGAGGGTTAGAGCAAGGAGCAAAAAACGCGGGGGGCGTTGTTCTGTTGCCCGTTGTTGAGATCTGCGCTGTTTGTGTGTTGTGGGCATTGTTTGTCCCATTCTGGGGTTACCGTCTCGCCGCTTTCGGTTCGTTGTGCGATTCGTTTTTGTTTACATCGTTTCAAGCTGCCGTGATATTTTTCTGTTTTCCGTGTCTGTTATTTGCGCTATGTTTTGTGTTGCCTTTTTTTATGTGATTGGTCTCCGTGGTCTGCTCGTTTGGGGCCCAGCGGGTGTCGTTTTTGCTTTATTTTGGGCTGCCGTTTGTCTGTCTGTTTCGGTCGACCGCAGCACGACAAGTTGCAAACGGAGGAGAAACAAAAGCGTTGTTGAGAAGCATCGCGCGGGTCGGGAGGCTCCTTGGCCGACCAGGCGGTTCGGCGTATGCCTCGAGCTCCTCCCATCGGCGTCAGCCCAACATACTTGTACTAAATGTGCGTCACCCCCCCGGGGGGCGACGCACGCACCGAGAAATCTTGTAGTCTATGCGTCGTGGCGGGCGCATTCTGGCCACACCGCTCGGGAAACGACATACTACGATGGGTATTTACTACATGCTTGGGTCGGACGCGCGCCTCCAAGGAGAACATTTAGTACCTGTCCCGGACATGCGACGTCATGATTTTCTCACGACGGCGTCCCCGGAAGTCCAGACCCTTTCCCCGGTGCCGGTTTTTCATCCTGCGTCGTTCTTTGACGGTCCCGGGGCCTGGCGAGGGCCCCACCCGGGGGCCGAAAATGAGGAAAAATCAGCTGCCCCGATTTTTTTACGACGCGATCATGTCTGGGGTATAGACGTCTATGTGCATCCCATCCCAGGCCTCGCGCCGCATCCCTGCTGAGGCTGCTGGGCCTGGCGCCTCCCGCGGGAGGCCAGGCGGCGCGGCCACGCGAGGGCGACGGGCCGGCGGCGGATCGCGGCTGAGGCGTCGCGGTCGCGAGCTCCTCCGCTGCTCCCGTTGCTCCTGCTGCTGCTCCGTGGGGCAACTCCCAGCCGCCTCCTCCTCCTCCTCCTCCTCCTCCTCCTCCTCCTCCTCCTCCTCCTCCTCCTCCTCCTCTCCTCCTCCTCCTCCTCCTCCTCCTCTCCTCCTCCTCCTCCTCCTCCTCCTCCTCCTCCTCCTCCTCCTCCTCCTCCTCCTCCTCCTCCTCCCCCTCCCCCTCCTGCTCTTGCTGAGATGGCGCATGTTCATGGTCGTGGCCCAGGCTGTCTCCCCTGCCGGTAGGGCCTACCTGGGGTGAGCGGCTCATGCTGAGTGCGGCCGCCTCCCCCCCCTTCTCGCTGCACGGTGGCTCTCTTGTCTTGGACCCGCCTCTTCGCAGGCCATCCTCCTTCTCCTCGGAGAATAAGAAAACAGGTTAAGCATGGTAATAACAATACTAGCAGCACTAATACTGATAATCTTAGTAATAACAGTAATGATGAGAGAAGAAAAAGAGTTAACATAATCATCACACGAATAATATTCATACGATGACTAATCATAAGAAGAAGCAAAATGATAATATGGATAAGAATAAGAAAACAATAACGCCATACACATAAACTTTTGGCGCTCCGCGCGGATCTCTTGGATCCGCACTGCCCCCCCCGGCCTGACTCCGGACCCTCTGTGGTGAGCGTCGCGCCGTCCGCGGTCTTCGCGACGAGCCCCTGGACCTTTGATGCTCCCCTGGCCATCTGGGAAAGTGAGTCAACATCGGTAATCACTTCCTTCAAGATCCATGCCGCTGCCCCCTCCCCCCTGTCGAGCTTGGGGGGCGCCGACGGGTGGGATGCACTGTCGCGGCCCTGCACTCCCTTCAAGACCGCCTCCCGCATTGCGTAATTACCTAGCATGTTTTACCCGCAGCGACGGAGCTGCTTGTTCCAACAGCGACAGAGCCCCATGACGTCACACGACACCGACCAACCACCGACGACACACGAACGGCAGGAGTCAACGCTGCTTAGTAGCCATGATGCAGTGACAAAGCACTTCCAGAATGGAGGCCGAGACACAGCGCATGCTGGGATTTTTTGGGAGCCACCGTGTCCTCCCGCTCCTGCTGCTCCTCCTCGCCCGACAACCCGCCAATAGAGACCGGCAGAGATCGCTCGTCCCTCCTCCGCCTCCTCCCGACCTGCTGAGTCGCAGTCGCCCCAGGCATCTGAGAGCAGTCGACGAGATGCAGCGGCTGCCAGGCCCTTGCCTCCACACAGCACCGAGAGGCAGGCGAGCGTGGCTGCTACGGTGCTGCTGAGATACTGGCTGCCTCCAGCCGAGCACCTGCCTGCCCTCCTCCCGGCAGACCAGCCTCGCTGGGGGCCCGCCAGCGGCCTCGCCCGGTCACCTCCAGCACCCCCTCCTCGTCCCTCTCCTTTGTGTTCGCTTCGTCCTCATCCTCCGTCCCCCTCCTCCTTCCTTTGCTCACCCTCGCTATCATCCTCCTCCACCTCCTCCTCCTCCTCCTCCTCCTCCTCCTCCTCCTCCTCCTCCTCACTGTTCCTCCTCTTCCTCCTCCCTCCTCCTCCTCCTCCTCCTCCCTCCTACTTCTCGTCTCCTCCCCTCCTCCTCCTCCTCCGCCTCCTCCACCTCCCCTCCTCCTCCTCCTCCTCCTCCTCCTCCTCCTCCTCCTCCTCCTCCTCCCTCCTCCTCCTCCTCCTCCGTCCTCCTCCTCCTCCTCCCCCTCCCCCTCCCTTTCCTCCTCTTCCGCGTCGTTGCCGTCGTCGTCGTCGCCCTCCTCCCTGCTTCTCAGCGACGGCAGGGCAGGTGCTGTCCTTTCCATTCGCCGTGATTGTCCACCTTCATGCTTCAGGCCAACCGCCCCTTGCCGCATGCCGATCCCCCCTCTCCTCATCCTCAGGCATCCTCCCGAGGCCCTCCCAGCCCGAGATCTGCACTCCGCCGGGCAGCCTTCTGGCGTCGACGACGTCGTCGTCTTCGTCTTCGTCGTCTTCGTCGTCGTCGTCGTCGTCGTCGTCGTCGTCGCCGTCCGACCAGAGTCCGCTCAAAGTCTGCCCTCCCACGGATCTCTCCCTGGGTCCACCCCGGCCAGTTTTGCGGGGAGCAGCGTCTGCCCGCGGAGACGAGAACCCCGAGGAGTCCCCAGACACCGCCAAAGGGACCACGACGCCGACGCCGTCGCCGCCGGCAGCGGCCGCCGCCGGCGGCGGCGGCGACGGCCCCCCTGGTCCCCAGATGCCCCCGGAGGCCCCAGAGCGTGAATGACCTACCCCGCTTTCGCTTCCAGGCAAAACCAAGTCATACCACGCGCCTCCTCTTCAGGCGGCATGACCAGTGCAGGCCGTAGTTTGGCATCGCTTGGTATCTCTTGGAAGCGAGGGTGGTCAAAAGCGGGGTAGGTTTGTTTGCCCCTGGAGGCGAGGCCCCCAGCGGCCTCCAGAGCCCCCAGGAAGTCGGAGCCGCGGGCGTCGTCGTCGGGCGCCGGCGGCGCCGTCGTCGTCGTCGATCGACGTCGCGGGCACTCTTCTCCCGGCGTGGCACTGTTCCCCGGCCTCGCCGAGGAGGGGGAGGAGGAGGAGGAGGAGGAGGAGGAGGAGGAGGAGGAGGAGGAGGAGGAGGAGGAGGAGGAGGAGGAGGAGGAGGAGGAGAGAGGAGGAGGAGGAGGAGGAGGAGGAGGAGGAGGAGGAGGACAGCCCCGGACACCGCGGCCGCCAGGCCCAAAGAATCCCAGGTCCCCCGCGGCCGCCAGGCCCAAAGAATTCCAGCCGTCGGCGCCGCGCGGCCGCGGGATGTCCGCCGCGGCGCGCGCGCCGTCTGGCCGCGCGGGGCACGGCGGCGCCCCTCCTCCGCTGGCCGGCCGGGCGCCGAGGCGCGCCGTCGCCACCCCTGTTCCTTGCGAGAGGAGAGGGTTTGGTCTGTTGAGCTCGAGCTACAAGCCCCCGTTTAAACAAATTTTGAAGCTTCATTTTTGGGGCGACCTTGCGGACACAGCCGATGGTGCGAACGTGCTTGCGACGACGACCGCCAAGAAAAAGAATCAATGATTTTTAATCGGTAGGTGGTAGTTCTCCGATCGGTATCGTTTCACCGATGCCCATCCCCATCCCCATCCCCATCCCCTTCGAGACCCCCACCAAATTGCCACCCCAGTTGGGGATGCACCCCTCGAGACCCGAAGGGAACGACCTGTATCCCCACCCAGGGGGGTAAATCGGCCAGTGGGGCCCAGGCCACGCCGCTGGGTATGGGGATCGGTTAAACGATACTCATCCGAGCTACGGTGGGGGCGTTAGTTAAGGAGTGTGCCCACGAGGCTTCAGACCCTGGAGGATTCCTTATCGGATGAGGGCGGCGGTGGTATCCGTGGCCGATCCACGATCGGAGTTCCACCGACATCCAGACTCTGGGTTCCTTATCCACTGCTTCCTCATCTAATCCCCCCACCGTTGTTCTCGAACTTCTTGGACACTGCATGCGCCGACGCAAGAATGATGGGCGCGATCGGCCCGGCCAGCTTGAGCGGAGATCTTCGCCCTGAGCAGTGCAGTCGTGCCGTGTGCGAGCTCAGACATGGGCGGTGCCGCGCATGAAGTTAAGCGATGTTTGTGTGGAAGCCTTGAACTTCACCGGGTGCTTTCTCTTGTGGCGTTGAGCGGCCATCTAGCGGCGAGTGTGGGACGATTGGTGGGCGCTTGGTGCGGGGTGTGTGCAGCTCTTTGCCGCTAGCCGGTTGCCGCCAGTTGCCACCATCTGCCGCCAATCCGCCAACGTCTTGATCCAGGTAGGGTTCCATCGAAACGGGCGTAGACTGGGGTCCTGCAGGGGGCTGGTCCTGGGGAGGGTTCTGCTCGCCGTGCTGCGGGCACCTCGGGGCCTTGCCCGGGTCCCCGGAGAGGAGCGGCCGGTGATGAAGAGCTGGGATCCTGTGGGAATATCCCTGACTCCGGATCCGCCCTACTTTGGGGAAATTCGTAAGTAGGGGCTTGGAATTTCCGCCTTACTTTTCAAGCCCCGCTGATGCTAATTTCCGCCCTACTTTTCTGTTGTTGTTTCCGCCCTACTTCTGTGGATTTTCGCCATATTTTATGCTGGCTGCAGAAATTTCCGCCCTACTTGTTCGGCTTCGTATAGGTGGATTTCCGACGCAGTTTTAAGTTAGAAAAAAACCCTAAGTAGGGCGGATCTGGAGTCAGGGTATGCCCTGGGGGCCGGGACTCGACAAGGACATTGACGGTGGTGATGGATTCCAGCTGATGGTGACGACCACTGCCAATTCCCAGGTCTTGGCGGGGATGACAGAGTTGAGTCGGGCCTGTCCCTCTACAGGAAGAGTATTCAAAAAGAGTCGAAACGTAGTACGGGGACGATTCCTGGAATATGTTTTGATCATTTTTTGTTTTTGCTTGAGTATTTTTCTAATTGTCAGTTCAAAACCGCCCTGTCGGGGGACATGCCCGACCTGATGATAGCGATGATGCTGGTGAGGATGAAAGGGGAAGCGTCGAGCCACGAGGCTCCTGCTTCCCCCCTTGGAGACGGGGCGAAAGCAGGCCACGGCTGCTGCGCGAGTGTGCAGAGCACACGGGCGGGGCGAGGCATCGGCGCCTTCGCCGACACGGCTTCCTGCGGCGCGCGAGGGGAGGGCGAGGGGATCGGAGGGCACCAACTATACACCAACACCGATCCTGGCCCAGGATCACCCTGGGCCCAGGATCGGTGTATATGCCTTCTTGCGCAAGGCAGGAGGGCGTAGTTACACCGATCCTGGGCCCAGGGTGATCCTGGCCAGGATCGGTGTTGGTGTATAGTTGGTGCCTTCCTAGGGGAGGAGAGGCAGGACACTGAACACAAGAACAGCCAGTAGATCGGAACCTGGAACATATATACATTACCAGCGGCGGGCCGTTTTTCAGTCCCAGAACTCTCTGAGGGTCGGGGACGGCGTCGGAGTGGTGTGGTGCATGCGAATTTCCCCGTTATCCCGTGGAAGCAACGAACAAATGTAAACACCAGGATCCCGTATACACCAGGATCCGCTTTCCTGTGCGAGTTTCAGTGCGGGGCCAGAAAAATCGTCGGTGTATAGAATTCGGCGCCTTAGTATACGTAGCCCAGCAGATGCGACTGGAAAGTTAGCCAGGACAATTGGCCAGGAGATTGGCCAGGAAAGTGTGCTAGGAATCTAGCCTTGGGAGGCGGGGGGGGGGGGCATAGGAGGAGGAGGAGGAGGAGGAGGAGGAGGAGGAGGAGGAGGAGGAGGAGGAGGGCGAGGGGAAACGGAGATAGGCGCAGTTTCTGTATCAATTCATGCACAAAACAATAGAATACTCTGGAAGTCCGAAGCGCGCCGGAGGTACGCACACGCTTCACGAGCTCATCCCCGCTCACCTCCAGTACACGCAGGGGCAACGCAGAATTCGGGAAACACTCGCGCCCCCTGTGTTTCGCCATGGCGTTCGCCCAGTTTGGGAAAATTTAGTGGAAACATCGCACACAAGGATTAGCTGCGGGACACCCGTCAGGATTAGTGAGGCTAAACTGCAATGAAACCGAGCCAGGGCAAGCCAGACAACTTAGCGTGGATATTTGCGCGGGCATTCGCCAGGAACTTTGGCCGAGACGTGGCAGGGAAATGGCATGAGCAAGTAGGTATAAGTCGGGCCTGTCCCTCTACAGGACGATTCTGCAAAAATAGTTAAATAATAGTCTGGGGACTATTTTTGGACTATTTTGAAGGATTTCCCCAATCAGAGCTTGCCTCTGTAAGGGTCCCAGCAGATTCATACGGTTAGGTGAGGTGTGTCGGGAATTTTCCTGGGTGCCCGGGTGCCCATGTGCCCGGGGTACGTCGGGAATATCCCCAGGTGCCAGGGTGCCTTATAGCCCTATAGCCCTATAGCCCTACAGCCCTATAGTCCTATAGCCCTATAGCCCTATAGCCCCATTGCCCCATAGCCCAATAGCCCCATAGCCCTGTAGCCCTATAGCCCTATGGCCCTATATCCTTACAGCCTTATAGACCTATAGCCCTGTAGCCCTATAGCCCTATAGCCCCATAGCCTTCTAACCCAAAAGCCCAATCGCCCTCTGGCCTTTAGCCCTATATTCCTATAACCCTATACTCCTATAGCCTTTATCTCCTTATAGCCCTATAGTCCTGTAGCCCTGTAGCCTTCTAGCCCTATAGCTCTATATGCCTATAGCCCAATAGCCCTACAGCCCTAAAACAATTATGGTCGTAGCTTGTCTCCCTTATGATGTTGAGTATGTTTTGACTATTTTTATTTGTCGTCCAAAATCTCCCTGTAGAAGAACATGCCCGACCCAAAAGTAGCCAGGAACCAGGATTTATTTATGGGAGATGAGTTGAGTGCGCACTTGGGCCTTCGCACGAGCGCCGCCTTCCACGCCCACATCATCCCCCTGAGAGGCCGCATCCAACTCAGCGCTCACAGGTGGATACGAACTTTGTGGCCCAACTGATGCTCATTTGGTACGCTACTGCTTGTGATAACCTGGCAGTGAAGTTTGGCATTCATGGCAGCGGCCCGGCAGCTTATGCTGTAGTCTGACACTGGCACAAGCGATGTCCACATTTTGAGAGAAGCGTCTCTTTGGACTCGCATCTGGTGGGGGGCAATCGCGTACTTCGCTCAGGATGTACCTCCCCCACGTGCCCCCCCCCCCCCGACCTGCTCTTGGCAGGGAGCGGGTAAGGTAAACGAAGAATGACAGAAACATAAAAACTCGGAGGTCCGCGCGGATTGCTCGGATCGGCGCTGGACCCCCCTCCCTGACTCGCGGAGCGCGCCAGGGGCGGCGCCAGAGGCGCCGCCAGGGGGGTCCAGCGGACCTTTGAGTTTTTCCCCATATCCTAAGATGGGGTTCTTGTTATTACTTGGACGCCTCCTACTCCCTCTCCCTCCTCCTCTTTCCTCCTCCCCTCCTCCTCTTTCCTCATACTCAGACCTACTCATACTCAGACTTACTCATACTCAGACTTACTCATACTCAGACCTACTCCTACTCAGACTTACTCACACTCAGACATACTCATACACAGACTTACTCATACACAGACTTACCCACACCCAGACGTACTCATACACAGACTTACTCATACCCAGACTTACTCATACACAGTATTACTCATACTCAGACTTACTCATACCCAGACGTACACATACACAGATTTTCTCATACACAACCTACTCATACCCAGACTTACTCATACACAGACTTACTCATACACAGACTTACTCATACTCAGGCATACTCATACTCAGACCTACTCATACTCAGACTTACTCAACACACATCAGATTTGGAGGATGTCTCAAGCGGGGCGCTGGTTTCAGCACCCCTAAGGGGAGCCGCCAGGGGTGTTTGCACGGGCTCGTTCGCGGCCATTGTGTGGGGATGTCTCAGGCGGTTTGCTTGTTTCTGGGCTCAACATCCTTCGCTTGGGAGCAGATTGTGAGGATGTCTCAGGCGGGGCGCTGGTTTCAGCACCCCTAAGGGGGGCCGCCAGGGGTGTTTGCACGGGCTCGTTCGCGGCATTTTGTGGGGATGTCTCAGGCGGTTTGCTTGTTTCTGGCTCAACATCCATATACTCATACTCAGACCTATTCCTTATTCAGACTTACTCAACACACATCAGATTTGGAGGATGTCTCAGCGGGGCGCTGGTTTCAGCACCCCTAAGGGGAGCCGCCAGGGGTGTTTGCACGGGCTCGTTCGCGGCCATTTTGTGGGGATGTCTCAGGCGGTTTGCTTGTTTCTGGGCTCAACATCCTTCGCTTGGAGAGCAGATTGTGAGGATGTCTCAGGCGGGGCGCTGGTTTCAGCACCCCTAAGGGGAGCCGCCAGGGGTGTTTGCACGGGCTCGTTCGCGGCCATTTTGTGGGGATGTCTCAGGCGGTTTGCCTGTTTCTGGGCTCAACATCCTTCGCTTGGAGAGCAGATTGTGAGGATGTCTCAGGCGGGGCGCTGGTTTCAGCACCCCTAAGGGGAGCCGCCAGGGGTGTTTGCACGGGCTCGTTCGCGGCCATTTTGTGGGGATGTCTCAGGCGGTTTGCTTGTTTCTGGGCTCAACATCCTTCGCTTGGAGAGCAGATTGTGAGGATGTCTCAGGCGGGGCGCTGGTTTCAGCACCCCTAAGGGGAGCCGCCAGGGGTGGTTGCACGGGCTCGTTCGCGGCCATTTTGTGGGGATGTCTCAGGCGGTTTGCTTGTTTCTGGGCCAACATCCTTCGCTTGGAGAGCAGATTGTGAGGATGTCTCAGGCGGGGCGCTGGTTTCAGCACCCCTAAGGGGAGCCGCCAGGGGTGTTTGCACGGGCTCGTTCGCGGCCATTTTGTGGGGATGTCTCAGGCGGTTTGCTTGTTTCTGGGCTCAACATCCTTCGCTTGGAGAGCAGATTGTGAGGATGTCTCAGGCGGGGCGCTGATTTCAGCACCCCTAAGGGGAACCGCCAGGGGTGTTTGCACGGGCTCGTTCGTGGCAATTTTGTTGGGATTTCTCAGGCGGTTTGCTTGTTTCTGGGCTCAACATCCTTCGCTTGGAGAGCAGATTGTGAGGATGTCTCAGGCGGGGCGCTGGTTTCAGCACCCCTAAGTGGAGCCGCCAGGAGTGTTTGCGCGGGCTCGTTCGCGGCCATTTTGTGGGGATGTCTCCTTCGCTTGGAGAGCATATTGTGAGGATGTCTCAGGCGGGGCGCTGGTTTCAGTACCCCTAACGGGGGCCGCCAGGTGTGTTTGCACAGGCTCGTTCGCGGCCATTTTGTGGGGATGTCTCAGGCGGTTCGCCTGTTTCTGGGCTCAACATCCTTCGCTTGGAGAGCAGATTGTGAGGATGTCTCAGGCGGGGCGCTGGTTTCAGCACCCCTAAGGGGAGCCGCCAGGGGTGGTTGCACGGGCTCGTTCGCGGTCCGTTTGTGGGGATGTCTCAGGCGGTTTGTTCGTTTTCATGCCCAACATCGCCGGCGGGGCTGCGCTTCCAAAAGTGGTGAAACGCGCCCTGGGGAACCAGGGTTGAGGAGGAAGAGGGGGAGGAAGAGGAGAAGGAGGAGGAGGAGGAGGAGGAGGAGGAGGACTGGGGGAGGAAGCAAGGGGATCAGGACGAAGAAGTGAAGGATGACGACAAGGATGAGGAGGATGATGTCTAAGAGATTGAGGACGAGGAGGAGGATGGCGTGAGCGAGGGAAATGACAGGAACGAGGATGAGGAGGAGGAACAGGAGGAGGAGGAGGAGGCGGGGGCAATCACTCGCATTAGGGGTCACTCGTTTTCGTCGGCCCTGTCGCCCACGTGGACGCGTTATTGTAGTCGACCGCTCATGAACAGACGCTCGCCACGGCATGACATTACTCACTGCGTGGAGCTCCCCATATGTGCATCTCATGTTTTATGTCTGCGTGGAGCTCCCCATATGTGCATCTCATGTTTTATGTCATGCCGTGGCGAGCGTCTGTTCATGAGCGGTCGACTACAATAGCGCGTCCACGTGGGCGACAGGGCCGACGAAGACGAGTGACCCCTAATGCGAGTGATTGCGTATGAGTCAGAGTGAGCTTTGCGTATGGTTGAATGCGAGCCTCTTCCTCTTCATCTCCCAACCTCAGCTGCCAGGCCTTCCCCTTTTTCAGCCCGTGGTAGCTTTGGAGCTTCCCACATGTGCATATGTTGTAGGATAGTTGGGAGTGGGATGTGTAAGACGAGCGTTTAGCCACACAATGCCATAAGTGCATGTCATGTTGGAGGATCGTGCCACGGTGAGCATCTCCAACGGTCCCCGCACACAACCACCGCCCCCCCCCCTCGCA
>CAUYUJ010006277.1:25000-54826 GCA_963575745.1 Prorocentrum cordatum | reverse complement strand
AGGGTTTTCATGGGACGCCGGCCAATGCCCCCACTTTGTGGGGGGGCAGTTCAAGCTCTCCCAAATTTCCAAACGACTCTTCGCGACCACCCACACCCAGCTTCCCGCCCCATGACGTTCGGACACTTCACTTCGTGGCATGCGGACGACCTTGGCTACTACACTGGCGCATGGGTACAGTGACTTGTCGTGGTAACATTTTCTGGACGCTAGCTTAGTGTACGACTTTTCCCACTTTTCAAACACTCGACACCTGTACTGGTTTTTGGTGGTATCATGTTTCTGACGCTAGAATAGGAAATCACGGTATACCAGTACGACGCCGGTACTGTCTGTCGGGCCTACAATGATATTGACTGCTATGGTTGGTGAGGCGCTAGCGTCTGATACGACGTTTTTCCGTTTCTGTACCCCACTAGCGAATACACTTATTTTGAGTGGTACCACGTGGGTGGCGCCAGCATACCACAGGACTTGTTTCCGTTGTTGTGAGACGATACAGACTCATTCTTGTTCTGTTTTTGTGGTTCCGGCCTCAATGTGCAATGCTGGCTCATTCTTCTACGAAATACACGTGAGTAGCTCTCTCTCTCTCTCTCTGCCCACTGCGCAAGGGATCCACACCTAAAGAGGAACACGAAAGAATACGAAGCGATGCCGGATCCTGGCAGAGCGATCGGGTCTCTTTTCCGAACATCTGACGGCCCTAGAGCCGGGTCAATGGCACGGGGGCCGGAGATGGGAGGTCACGTCACGCCCCCGCCGGAGGAGGAGGAGGAGGAGGAGGAGGAGGAGCAGGACAAGGAGGAAAGGAGAGAAGGGAGAAAGGAAGGAGGGGCGGGAACGGCGCTTGCACGCCCACCCACCGCCGGCCCCCCGCCGCGGCTCTGGAAACACACGTGAGTAGCAGTGCCGACGGTGCATACGTATGAAAGAAAACGTACTAGAGAGACGCGTCCCTCTTCTCTTCATCTTCTGGCATACGCCTGTCTCTGATGGGACGGATACCGCGCTGGCCCTCGTTGAAGGTGAGCGGGCGCAATGCTGCCAACTGGGCTCCTGGCAGCAATACATCAGGAGACAAGTGTCGAAGCATGGTGCCGATGCGCCTCCTCGTGACTTCATCCCCCGTGCGTGCGTGGCGCTCCATCACAGCCAGGACGCCCTGCACATGCGGCGGAATACGCAGATCCACCTGGTAATCCATAAGATTCCACGAGTCGGCCTGCCCCACAGAACGCCATACTGGCATGTGCCACCAATGGTCTTGTTTCGGGAAATAGGTGATACCATCCTTGACGTCGTCGGAGGCATTCCACAGAGCCATAGCTGGCGGCCCCATACCCATGGCTCCCGTGTGTGTTGCCACAAATACATCCAGGCTCGCCATGCGCCTGTATGACAGACCTGATACCACCTCGGAATGCACGGGAATACCCAGGAGCTGCAACAGTTTGCGCAAGCCAGCATGCACCCAGCCGCCGTGCCCGACGAAGACGTGCCGTCTCCAGTTCGCTATACCAGCTTCGGTGCACAGCCGATGGAATACATCCGAAAGTGTGCCCAGGTACTCCGCGGCTGGATCTCTGAAACCAAGAAGGTTGCCGAATACCAAACCAGGGTAGAAGTATACCGCGAACGCCAACCACTCTGGGGTCTGGATGCCTCCCATGCGGAGCTGGTTCGCGACCATACCGTTCTCCTTGGACTGACGCGTACTCTCCGGCGTCGAGAGGCAGAGGCATACACCCATGATTCCCTGCCACATACACGGAAAGTACACTGCAGTCGCGAACCACGTGGTCTCGTGCAGCACCTTGAGCCAGTTGCATACCAACCGCTCCCCGCCGGGTGCGATCTCCCAGAGCCTCATACCCTCGGCCACCTCCTCGTGGGATGGGGTATACTCCCCAGTCTGTTCGTCCCAATGCCCTGCCATTGACAGCAATACGGTAGCGCGTGTGTATACGCAAGGAGGTGCGGAATGAGCGAAATACGACTTGAGCCCAAATGGCTACGGCATACATACGAATGATGCTGTGGGAAAGTGCCAAAGTCCATACGAACAGAACAATCATGCATGCGTTCTATACTGCCCTCTCCCAGAAACGCACCCAACCAGTGATCTTGTGGGGCACATTTTGGAAAATGCACAAATACATGTGTCACACTGTTGGGGCGTGGGAGCATGCACGCACAAACCAGGTGGTCACATTTGTGGGGCATTTTTTCTGCCACTCCCGCAACCTTCATATATCCACTCCCGAGATGCAGAAAAAAAATAGCCTGGTCTAAATGCATGCAGCCCCTGCCCCCCCAGTGTGCACGCACGACTCTGGAGCATTAGGCTCATATACCGTGCCATCAGCCAGCTACACTGCCGAAATCGTTGACGGCGGAGGCCTGTGCGCCCACCGACTCCACGTCAATACCGTTGTGGCCCAACGTATGACGGAGCTTCACAGCAGCCTGGAACTCTTGAAGTGATACCTCCTGCTGCGTTGGACCAGCTCCGTGAAAACTGTTCCCGTGATACCTGAAACAGGTGGCGGCCCTATGGTGACACTGAGCCGCAAATGCCAAACCCCCACAGCTTTGCCAATGGGCCATCATACGCACTCGCGAAAGTTTACTCTTGTCGAGCCACTCATACACTTTCTTCGCATGCTGGTCCAACTCCGGCTCAGTCTTCGTGTCCGGCAGCACTGCTGCGTCCATGCCGCTCGCACGCAGGGCGGCAGCACCCTTTTTCTCATACTGCTTCTTGGGTGCCAGGCAATACTGCAAGGACGGCAGTATCAGCTCAATCTCTTTGTAGAACTCCTCATGCATGTTCGGATTCAATACCACCTTGTTCGCCGCCTGTACCGAGGGATCCTTTTGATACTCGCAGAAAGTCTTCATCGCGTGAATGAAACGGTTAATACCGACACCCCTCCGCTCCGGCTCCTTGCTGCACATCTCCGACATCCATGCGGCCCCACTCTTCAGCGGCTCCTGCATCTCGGCCCGTACCTGCTTGTCCGATAACTTCGCGAACTTGGAAGGCCCGTATACGTTGAGCAACTGCGACGGCAACGTCTCGAATACCTTCAGCCACTCCCGCTTCTTCTGGTCCTTCGGCTTCTCCGCGGAGGCCGGGGCGCCCGAGAGCGCCGCTGGCGCAGCCAAGATCGCGAAGTCAGGGGCCATACCACTGTCGAGCATTGCGACCGATTGATACGAAACCGCAGGGAATATACTTCCGAGTGGGAAGACTGGTACTGCCGTGCCAACTTTGGGAGTATATGGCTGCAGTTATCAACCGGATACCTGAATGTACCGTTTAAACAAACGTATAGTACGCTTTTTTTGTTGTTGTAAAAAACCAACATGCTGGAATACGTAGCCCTACTGGAAAAAACACACATACATTTGTCGCACTTCTTGGGAGCGCACATGTGCACAACAAAGTTGGTCACATTTTTGGGGCGAATCTTGGTCACAGTTTTAAGACAAAGTCTGGAAAATACACACCTGCATTTGTCACACTAAAACGTGGGAGCCTACGCGTGGAAGGTGGTCGCATTTTTGTCAAATTTCAGACACATGCGTTTGTTATATATGATACAGATTGCACATGATACATATGATAGACATGAGACAAAGTCGCACAACAGTTGGTCACATTTGTGGGGCAATTTTGAGACACATACATTTGTTATACATGATGCACATTGCACATGATACGTATGATACACATGAGACACAGTCGCAAAACAGTTGGTCACATTTTTGGGGCAAATTTGAGCAACATGCATTTGTTATATATGATACATATGGTACTTGATACATATGATAGACATGAGACAAAGTCGCAAAACAGTTGGTCACATTTTTGGGCCAGTTTTGAGACACATACATTTGGTATATATGATACATACCAGCCTTGCTCTTTGTCGGAGATACACGCGTGTGCAGTCCTCGGCAGCACCTGGCCCAGGAAGGTGGTCACATTTTTGGGTCAAATTTCAGACACATGCGTTTGTTAGATATGATACAGATTGCACATGATACATATGATAGACATGAGACAAAGTCGCACAACAGTTGGTCACATTTTGGGGGCAATTTTGAGACACATACATTTGTTATACATGATGCACATTGCACATGATACGTATGATACACATGAGACACAGTCGCAAAACAGTTGGTCACATTTGTGGGGCAAATTTGAGCCACATGCATTTGTTATATATGATACATATGGTACTTGATACATATGATAGACATGAGACAAAGTCGCAAAACAGTTGGTCACATGTTTGGGCCAGTTTTGAGACACAAACATTTGGTATATATGATACATACCAGCCTTGCTCTTTGTCGGAGATACACGCGTAGGGAGCCTACGTGCGCACAACAAAGGCGGTCACATGTTTGGAACAGATCTCTGAAAATACACATTTGTATCTATGCATGTATGTATGTCTGTATGTATTTATGTTTGTGTGTATCTATGTAAAGATGTATGTATGTACGCACATACGACGGTATGTAAATCTCAGTGCATGTCTCGACGTACGTATGTATATGTGTATGTGACTGTGTATGTATGCGTCTATGTGTAGAGGCATGGCTATGCGCGTCGAACTAGTATGTTTACATGTGTGTATATATGTATATGTGTATGTCATTGCTGGTGTATGCTCTTCTTTCATACTGTTCTGCTTGACCCCTGTGTCAGACAACATGCAACTATACAAATGAACGCCGCCCTCAGGGTTCAGCCAGCAACGCTTCCAGCTTGACTTTGGAGAGACGTCTGGTGATCCACCTTCCCTGCTTTTTCATTCTTTCATACTCGCAGCCGCCGCGAGCGCGCACTGCGGACACCAGCTCCTCGTAACTCCTCTTCCGCGCCCCCGTGCCTGAAGGCTTCTGCATACCTCGCTTCACCAGCGCCGCGAGCTTCTTCTTAGTATGCGACTTCGCGTACTTGATTTGCAGACCCTTCGCGGCCTCCAGCAAGCTGCGATGCTGCTGCGTGTGCTGCCTCGCATACGTCTGTTTTTTTTTTTTTTTCCGGGGGTTTCCGGCCCAAGCCTGCCTGGACCTTCTGAGTCACAACGCTCAGACAACTCGCCAGCACACGGAACTCTGGAATACCGTCCAATTCAACCTTGGGACACAAACGGCGGCGACCCATCTGATACGCCACCTCCAAAGGTCCGCCAGCGCGTTTGGAGGGCAACTTCCGCAGCACAGCGAGTGATACACCCACGCAGCTGCGGATCCCCTCCAAAACCTGAATTGTGTGACAACGCGTGGATACACTGTATGCTAGCCCATTTCGGACACGCGAAACGTTTGCCCGCGCAGACTTGCTCTTGTCATACAGCTCAATGAGGTACCAAAGACCATGCAGCGAATACCTGTTGATAGCCTGCCGCGTCTCGCAGAACAATACATACATGGTCGCGGCACTCACTTGAGACGTGGTGTTTAGAGCCGTCCTCATACGACCCAATGCTGTGGTCATACTGTCGCAGGACAGCACGCCAAAATACGCGAGCTCCGCCGCAGCATCGCGCCCATACTTCCGACACTGCCGCTTCAGGAACCACTGATGCAGCTCCTCGGTATACTCCGTTGGCGTGCAGCCCATGCAAAACTCAAGCATGTGCATAAAACGCCGCATACAGTCCATGCTGTTATACTTACCTGCCATCTTCACCTGGTTCTTCTGAACAGCCACGGCCACATAGTCCGGGATACTGTCCCCCATGGCCAGGATGTCAGCGCTCGCGACCGAGACGCCCTCCACACGGGGACGCTGAAGCCCCGATACTACGTGCGCCCACTTCTCCGCAAATGCAACAAGGCGCCGTCGTATACGAGCCCTGCGAAGAATGCGAATGAAGTTCAAACCAGAATACGCAATATGCAAACCTTCCCGATGGGCCAAATACGAGCAGCCCCTCTCTTTGCATACTGCCTCGCAGTGCCGCACAAGTCCGAAACAAAATGAATCGAAGTTCTCGACGAATACACTCCACTGATCCAAAAGGTAGTCGCATACGACAGGTACTCCTGCCTGACCTCTGGTGAAACGCAGTAATACAAAGGACAGCAAGAAAAGGTACCCTGCGGAGTCCATGCCAAGGCAATACGTGGCCAAGAAAAACCCCCTCTTGAGCCAAAGTGCCTATGAACAACACACACAGACATACCCCGGAACCCCCTCCGACATGAACCTCCTTATGGATGCTATTCTCATGGCGATCCAGCTGCATACTGAGACAAATCAAGCATACTATAAGAAATCTATACGAAATTCTGGCTACAAGTTCTCATAGCCATCCGCCGATGTGAGACAGAAGGCGTACTACGACACATACATGCGAAGTTCTTTCTGCGTTCCGTGTCTATCGTGATATTTTTGCTAGCGACACCATACTTCAGAAAGCGATGAGAAATAAGCCAATGTGGAAGTGTCAAAAAAAACACTGAGACACGGTCCCCCGGGTACATATCATACATGCTACAGGTGTCACATACACGTATATGTTTAATGGTACATATGATATATATATATATATATATATATATATATATATGATACATCCGATACGTGATCCATATGGTACATGTTACACATGTGGCCAAACATGTACTTACGAGCGGTATAGAACATGATAGCTAGGACACACATGATACATACTCACACACTAGTTGGTCACATTTTGGTGAAAAAACGTGGGGGAGTCCCCACATGGACACATGATCCGTATGACACACGTGATACGTAGAAGACGAATTATAGATTTGATAAAAATCATACGTGAAACACATGACAGACATAATGCATACGATTACACCATGCGATGTTCGTTTCTATGATGGCATACACTTCGACTCCAGCTCATAAGCGCGAGCGGACCGGTGACGCTGTGTTCATACCCCACATAACTCATTCGGTGTAGAAATGACGCAGAATGGCCATGCTGCCCGCAGAAAAGTGGCCAATGCGATCCGCAAGCTCCACTCCATTCAGCAGCTCTGCCCCAGTCCTGGCATCGAGCCCCGGATACATGCTTCGCTGTGCACGAATGTGTCCGCAGACTGTACCGCATAGACGATCATACTCGCGACACGCCCCTGAGTCGAAGTGCTTGGCGTACTGCCACACCTCACTGGAACCCCCATACAGGAAGCAATGCTGAGGGCAATGCGCGAAAGCCTGGGTGAGAAATGACCCCACGGCGCCGAGCAGCCCAGGCTCATACGCCCGAATGTCGGCCCGAGGTGGGTAGAGATCATTCCCCAGGGATATCCATACCACGAATCGCGTCGCCTCACAGCGCGCCGCGATGCAGTGAAGTGCGTGGTGATACGTCTGGGATGGACCCCAATCATTGCAGAACGCGAGGCCGCCGCGAGCCACCAAAATACAGCGCTGGCCCGTCCTCTCATACACCGCTTGGAGCACATCCTGCATATACACCGACCAGTGCTCGGCACCGCGTACAAAAGCCCCCGAATCGACAACAATGATGCCAGGGGGGCGCTGCTTCGCTCCAGGCGGTACCTCACCCAGGTCATTGCGCCATAGCAGAGCCTGAGCAGCGCCCCATGCATGCAGAGCACAAGGAGAGGTAACCATCGCTCGTTACTAGGAGAAAATTGCAATACTCTGAGACAACCTCAATGCAATGCGAAATGTCTCTGAGAGCCAATCCGCTACGGATGCAAAATATGCTGACAATAGCGTAATGTGATGAGCACACGGTACCACATGCTGAATCTGAACAAACACTGATATATGATAATGCTACATATGATACATGTGACGCCTATGCCGCAGGTGCTACAGACAAGTGCAACGCATGCACATGATAAATGACACGTATGCTGCACCTGATACCTGTGATACACGTGGTACATATGGTGCACATGGTGTAGTTGTTGCCGAACACATGATACTCGATACATGTGATACATCCGGGCCATGATACATACAGTAGATATGATACTAGGCCGACATGGTACACAAATGCGTGTCTGTACGTTTTGTCAACGTCCGGCACCATACGTCATAGATCATTGAGAAGGTGGCCATGATCCAATCCCACGGCCTGTTGCTCCTCATACACTGGCGCATCGGCAGCCTCCGCACTGGCACCTGCAGCAAACTTCGCCAGGATACTTTGGCACTCGGTCTTGGATACCTCTTCCGCATCCTCTGTGCTCACGAGGAAGTCCAAGAGATTGTTGCCCATATCCATGGACAGAACAGGGTCCGCGTCATACTCCCCTTGATCTGCACAGGCATACTCCAGGCCTTTCCCCTCGTCGGCAGATGACGATACCGAGTCATAGCCACGCTCCAGAATCTCGCCGGCCTTCTCAGGCCCAGCCGGGAGGAAGTCACTGCGGCGGAGCTTGCCGAATACATAACCGCCCTCGCGGGACTTAAAGCGACTGCAGGCAACGTAGCCATACCCTCTCGTAGCCACTCTCTTCTTCTGCTCGAAGTAAATACAGCCGCGAAAGAGATCCGCACCCTGCGCTCGACGCACCGTGGTCGCATACCCGTAGCAGCAGGGCAGGAAGATCTCCCCATTATTATTTTAACATTCAATATTTTTTTTTAATATATATAATTCTTGTAATTATATTCTCCTTTTCTTTTTTCCTTCTTATCTTTCTTTTTTTTTCTTCTCGAATGTGGTGCACCAATTAACATCGTGCCCGTGCCCACCAGCCTGGCTGTAAACCACAGAGTTTCACCGAAGCGACCTCGCATTACCGTAGACCAAACGCACATGACAAAGCCTTTTCTTTTTTGTTTTTTGTGTTTTTTTTTTTTTTTTTTTTTTTTTCGCTGTTTGTCAAATAGTTCCGACTTGAGGCGAATAACATACCAGAGTTCTGGCCAAAATGCGTAAATTGGACTTCGTGGTCGGGCGGACTTCGTGGTCGGGTAGCAATACCCACCCTTTTTGCAGATCGGCCTTTTTTTTTTAAAAACTTTTTTTTTTTTTTTCATTTTTTTTTTTTAATTGCCGAGTAATGCCAGAGCCGCTCTGCATACCTCTGCCGAGCCAGCGTTCGTACACGTCAGCCAAGAAAACGGATAGCCTTTCTCCGCCGCCAACGCCATACCGCGCTCAACACAAGCCTCCAAGGACTCATGCTGCCAGTGCCGGTCGCCAATATATTCCGTCAAACACGCTCGATCTGGCTGAGCCTCGCGTATACGGTTCAGGAAAACCAGGTGCTGCTTGTCTGCGGTGCGATGCACGGTCTTCAAGTCAACCTTGTCCATTTGGTTGCAGAAGTGCTCGCATTGCCCCCCGCTCAAAACTGGCTGCAACTGCTTAAAATCGGCCACGATACCAGTGAAGGGTTTATGCGGCTGCTCCCGCACCGCGGCGAAAAACCGCATCCATTCCTGGTCTTCATACTGGCTGCCTTCATCGCAAAGAATCAAATCAATACCTCTCAAAGCCGAGGGTGGGGCCCAGCGGACCTTCCCGTCCTTTCCGGCCCTCTTATACTTCAGGACTCCTTGTATGGTGTCCACTCGGATGTTCTCGATACCAGGTCTGTCTGGCAGCTTGGACTTGTGCTGGTGCACGAGATACCCGGTGGGGCACACGATCAAGACCTGAACAGACTCACATGCCCAAATGGCCAGCTCCAGCAATACTGCCGTCTTCCCACTGCCTGGTGGTCCACTGATATACAAGAAACGCTTACTGTTCTGCTTCTCCTCCTCGTCCTCCAGCGATACACCCTTCTTGACCCGTTCGATGGCGTCTGCCTGCTCTGGGCTCCACGTGCGCTGCTGATACTTCGGCCTGTTCAAGGTATCCCACTCCTGCCGAAGGCACTCGTACTCTGGATCGTTATCGCATTGCGCAACACGCATATACAGCAGAAAATTCGCGTGTTGCTTCTGCTCGAAGCAGCCGACTCGCTCATCGCGCATACCGCGAAATTGCAGATCGCGTCGGGCCAGCGAGAGCAGGTACTCGAATGCTTTTTCCCGTTTTTCCTTACATTGTTTCTCTTTCCTTTTTTGTTTTTTTTATTTTTCTTTGTTTTATTGGTTTATCCTTGTTTTCTTTGTTTTTTTTTCTTTTTTGCCCCTTTCTGTACTTGTATTTTTTGTTTTTTTTTGTTTCAAATTTTTTTCTGTCTTTTGTCCTTTGCCCTATCATTGGCAAATACAGACCCTCCAGCGGTATACTCAGAGCCGAATGATAGTATCTGGCCTTCCTCACCCACTCGCATCGGCAGCGCATGACTATGGAATTTCAGATCACACGACGTCTCCACGATACCAGCAGTGTCGGACCACTTCCAGGACATGAGGTACTCGATCATGCCCACGAAATTCTTCATGCTGTCCAGGTGTTTGAACGTCTGAGGGAGTAATTGTGCAGCGTATACATGTGGCAGCACAGTCAGTGAATGCTGGCCCCAATACCCGTCCGTCAGCTCGTACCAGTACCTGCAGGCGACCACTTGCGTAGGTTCATACCTTTGATGATGTCTGCCGCCACGGAACTGTACGCAGTGGTTCGAGGTGTCATACTCCCTGCCACGGTGCCATACCAAGAAACTCTCCGATACGGGAGTCCCTGCGACCAGCTGCTCCCTCTTCTCCTGAAGATAAAAGCCATACATCCTCGAGGAAAAGTTGTCTTGCCGCCCGTCATAATTCACCATGGCTGCAGGCTGCGGTGGATACAGCAAAACATGGGAGTAGGACCGCTCAAATTCCGACAGTTGCGCCATACGGATCGCCACTTCCGGCAAGCACGGGCTGCTCTTGCTGAGCAAGCGATGCGCGGTCAGCCAGGAGCTGTTTGCATTCTTCTGCACATACTCGCCGAGCCCCACGTCGACGGCATCATGGTCCTTCGCCACATACCCGGAGATGTAGTTCAAACGGCCGTTGCCTATCTGAACATCTATCTCGGCGCAGAATACCAGCGAGAGGAACTTGACGAATGCCGACACGACAGCCGTACCAGTGCACCCTTGGAGATTCTGCAACAGCCCAAAGCATACAACCCACGCGCAAATGTGCCAGTGCGGGGTGCCACGGCCCTGGTACTCGGTCTTCATACACCACTCGTAAACGATGAAGTACCTGGACACTGTTCTTTATGTAAGCACACTGTAGTGACATGATACATATGATACACGATGCGTCTGATACTCATGACAAGCTCGAAGAAGAGTTGGTCACATTTTTGGGGCAGTTTGTGGAACACATCCAGTTGTTATATGTGATATATGGGGTACATGATACATATGACATGAGAGAAACTCGCAAAACAATTCCTGGAATTATGTTATACAAGAAACGAACCTGTGGCCCCAGCGGTTCGCCAAGAACAACCAGATACAGCGAACCAGGAAGTACATATGGAGTGACATCATATAGGCACCAGCAAAAATACAGCGAAGAAACGGCTCCATGAAATACGGCCTCGGGAACTTCCACTCCGCGGGCGCGATGGTGATAAACAAATTCGGAAACGCGCACAGCCATACCTGTCCCCGGAGATGCCGGCAGTGTTGATACAGGGCCTCATAATTCTTCTCGTCGTAGCAGCGCACTTGCATGATACGCACCAGATCAGCGAGGGAGTCTTGCACAATCTCCCAATACCCCGCAGAGGCCTGCGAATCTCGAGCCATAACGTCCCCCGTGACGCCGAGGCTCTTGGCGCGGACTTGTGCATTGAAATACTTGTTCGCCAAGTGCTTCTCGCACAGGAAAAACGGCAGGTCCCGCTGCTCGCCATATACGCGGGCACTGGACAGCACCTTCCGAGTCCAAGACAGGCCGATGGATACCGCACGATTCGTGCTATCCTGGGTCTGGGCATAGTAGTGCTCCATTATACCCGTATCAGTGAAGTCCGTGGTCGGGTACAACACGGGATACATGGCACACTCGATACCTTTCATGACAACAAAGAGGTCGTAGGAGGACAGATTTAAGGAGCTGCGGTTCTCGATGCGGATCCTCTGGGGAGTCAGAAACTGCAATGCCTGTTATGCCCCCCCCCCCCCCAGAGAATGAATAGTTGTTGATTGTGTTGTTGTTGTTGTGTTTGTTGCTGGCTTGTATTTGTTTTGTTTTTGTGTTTTTGTTTTCCTTGCGGAGGGGTAGGTTGGGGGCGACCGCGGCGCCCCTGCTCGCGCGGATCCTCTGTTCCGTCAGAAAGGCGCGGTAATACTTGCTGTGCTCCCTCAAAAAATGAAATGCAGCCTTGCACCGGACTGTAGGCATACTCGCTTCGCAGACCAGGTCCTTCTTGAAGTACGCGCGCGAGAGGCCCACCTTCTTCCAGTTGAACTGGTGCGCAGCGCCATACCTCTCTTGCTGTGCTGAGGTCCTCAAGACGACGATGCTCAGAGCACGACATTCGTCCACGGTCATCTCGTGCAGACAGGGTCCAGTGCTGCGGCCCAGCGAAAACTCCCCAAACGAATATCGAGGCCAGGTGATGCACTCCTTTGCCTCGTAGCCCGACTTCGTCGCCAAGGGGATCCTATACAGCTCCGACGTCTTTGCAACCTTGAGGGCCTTCCCGTGGTTCTTCGTACGGCGGTTGAACTTCTCGAGAGGAGTCTCTTTACCAGAACAGCAAGGGCATGTGGCAACCACAGGCGTGTACATGCCTGGCTTATACCACCATCTCGAAGATATACCAACTTGGCCACAGGCGTGCACCACCGGGTCCTGCGGTACTTGCCGACGATACGCCGCCAGCATGTCTGGTTGTTCCGACGTGCTACGATCCTGATATACACGGTTCGACAAATACTCGTCATTGAAGAAGAACGAACCGCAGGCCTCGCAAGCGGACCAACTCCCGTAGCACACCCAGAACGCAAAGTCTGTCAGATTATACTGCTTCTTGTAGGTGGCTTGGATACGGGTGAGTGATGACATGGACCAAGACTGTCGCTGAAATACCTCCTGGCACTTTAACATGGCATACGCAGCAATGAGACAAGCGTCCGCCGCCATTTTCGGGAATACTATGCAACGGTCATCTGTCGCCACGCTGCAAGCTCTCGCATGCCAGCCTTGCTCTTTGTCGGAGATACACGCGTGTGCAGTCCTCGGCAGCACCTGGCCCAGGAAGGTCCTCTTGTAGGCCTCCACCACAGGACCTGGCAGCGCATCCTTGTATACGAAGGCACCTGGATACTCGAGTGCCAACTTGGCATGCCGTTCGTGGGCACCAAAAAATACCGATAGATTCTGCAAAGACACCAACTCTTCCGCCACGCCCAATCGCTGACATAAGGATACACGCACAGCCTCCAAACCAGATCTAGCCCGGGCGCGCGGGCCAACCTCCCGGTTGTGGCCGAGCTTGCTATCCAGAGAAACGAAGGAATACAAGAACTCCCACTCCTGTTGCTCTAGGTGCTCGCTGGTCCAGTATTCGCCACGTTGCTCGCGATAGCGACGATGCGCTACGAGCCGCTGCGTGGTCCTGCAATCCACGAGATACTGCGCCAATAACTCCTTTTTCACCTCCTCGGCCGAGACACCCTTCTGCAGCTGCTCCAGGACATACTCCCCGCATACGTGGCTGTGTATCTCCTCAGCATTCTCCAGTATTGCCAGCTGCTGGGAGGGCGCCTTCAGCCACCTCTCCAGGGCGACCCAATGTGCAAATACCCCGGTCTCCGCGCGATACTTGTCCACCAGCGCTCGCCCCCTCAAGCCTTCTACGTGATACCAGTACTGGAGGTCCCTGCGCGACAACGCGTAGACGGCGCAATTGCCATGTTTGGCACCGTCTCCGAGTCGATACTTGCCGAGCCATTCTCGCAAGGCATACGGACCCGCCCCATACCCCCAGGCCTTCAGACGCACCTGCATATTCTGGCAAGTGAGGCCAAGGCCCAAGTCGGAGACCTGCTCTCGATACCGCTTGCCGCATGCCGCCTCTACAGAATCCCCCGTCTGCAGCTTTATACAAACCACATCTGTGGAGGAAGAAGCTGCCGTGGCCTGCTGCTTCGATACGGGCTCCTCCCAGTCGACCGCGGCAGGCCGTTTGGCCACGCGGGCAGATCCGGCGGCGGCTGGCCGTTTCAATACCCCGCCTGCGACCTGTGCCGCCGGGCGCTTCAATACACGCTTGGTGACGGCCTGGGCGGATGAAGCTGCCGCCTGCACTGAGGAGCTCACCGACGCATGCACATCGCACCACTGTCTCAACACTCCTCGGGACACCAAGACAGCTTTCCGTCGCATACGCAACGCGGTATGCAACGTGTGGCACTTCAGCCCTGGATATACCGCGCGCATGTGGTCACCAAGTGCCGCGTTGAGCTTTTCAGCCGTGTCATACTGCAAAGGTCCAGAGTCAGGGTGATACTTCACGTACCATTGCCTCAAAACCATACCGCTGACAGCGACGGGAGGATCGCTCTCCGAGAGAAGCTGCGAGAGGACCTCCGCGGCGGCCTCGTCGGCGAAGCTCTCCCGATACTGATTGAGTCGAAGACGCTGGCCTATATATACTATAACAAACAGTTAACGAAGCATTTATAAATCAGATTAAACAACAATTTGCAAATTATGTTTTTCAGACTAACTGTCTGCCTATACATTCCTCCACAGCTTGGGCAGTGTTCAATGCTCCCTTGGCGCCCCACTCCGTGCTGAGCCACTTCTGGCATACCCTGGCGTCAGCAGATACAGATAAATGTCCCAGGAGCCACTGCTTCAAGACGGCCCCGTCAGTAGTCCCCTCGGGCATGTCTGTGCGAATACGTTCTCCATACCAGGTCTCCAGATGGCCAGCGTTCTGCACTTTGACAAGCGTCTCTTTGGAAGAATACTGCAGTAGCCACGTCGTTGCGACCTTATCTGACACATACAGTGGTGGATCCAACTGTCGGAGCGCCCCGCATAATTTGAAAGCTGTATTATACTCGATGCCCAGGTGGCGGATGGCAGAGCCGCGCTGCTCCTCCAGCTCCTTGGCGCTAGAAATACTGACCTTGCCAGGCACAACCCGATACTTGCACCGCCAAAGCTTGCGCGCCTGGTGACTGACCTGGATACCCTTTGCAACGAGCGCCTGATGCAAATAATACGGGCTGCCGCAGTCAGCCAAGGGAGGCCGCGACAGCTCTGGGCCATACTGCCCGTCAAGGGCTTTCGCCGACAAAGCCATGACCCATCCAAGAACACAGGCGATACCTTGATCCGAGATGGCTACGGATGTGACAGTGATCAGTGATTTTGTTCGATGACGTGGTGACACACTGACTTGTTGTGGTAACATTTTCTGGGCGCTAGCTTAGTGTACGAACGCACGCCTGGCCGTTTAACCCTAGGGTGTCGGAACGCCCTAGAGGCCGAACGCGCCGAACAGGAATGTTGAAAAAACATTGGTTATTGAAAGATTCAGCGAGAGCGCGCGGTGGATTTTCAGATTTTTTGAATGAGAAAATCGTACGTTTTCATATGTTTTATTGAAGTCGTAGCTTGAAATTGTTGAAATCACAATGTGTTTGGCAGGATTTCGAGGTGCGCGCGCGGCGGCCGCGCGCATGTGGCCCGCGCGACATTTTTTGCAAGGGATGGTGGCCCCTGGCAGGCGCGCGAACGTCATCGAAGGAGTTCGACGTGCGCGCGAAAGTCGCCCGCGAAGCCCCGATGGACAGGAATGTTGAAAAAAAACAGTAGTTCTTGAAAGATTCAGCGAGAGCGCGCGGGTGGATTTTCAGATTTTTTGGATGAGAAAGTGGTGCGTTTTCATATGTTCTATTGAAGTCGTAGCTTGAAATTGTTGAAATCACAGTGTGTTTGGCAGGATTTCGAGGTGCGCGCGCGGCGGCCGCGCGCATGTGCCCGCGTGTCATTTGTTGCAAGGGATGGTGGCCCTCGCAGGCGCGCAGACGTTGTTGAAGCAGTTCGAGGTGAGCGCAAAAGTTGCCCTCGAAGCCCCGTTTGATAGGAATGTTGAAAAACCATTGGTTTTGGAAGGATTCAGCATGCGCGCGGGGGCAGATTTTCGGAATTGTTGGATGAGAAAGTGGTGTGTTTTCATATGTTTTCTTGACATCGCATCTTGAAATTGTTGAAATCACAGTGTGTTTGGCAGGATTTCGAGGTGCGCGCGCGGCGGCCGCGCGCATGTGCCCCGCGTGTCATTTTTTGCAAGGGATGGTGGCCCTCGCAGGCGCGCAGACGTTGTTGAAGCAGTTCGAGGTGAGCGCAAAAGTTGCCCTCGAAGCCCCGTTTGATAGGAATGTTGAAAAACCATTGGTTTTGGAAGGATTCAGCATGCGCGCGGGGGCAGATTTTCAGAATTTTTGGATGAGAAAGTGGTGTGTTTTCATATGTTTCCTTGACATCGCATCTTGAAATTGTTGAAATCACGGTATGTTTGGAAGGATTTCGACATGCGCGCGCGGCGGCCGCGGCGATGTGCACTTCGTGTCATTTTTTGCAATGGATTCTTGAAATGTGGTTATGTTAGAACAAGAAATGTCATTTTATATTGTTTTTTGCAAGGGAAAGCGGGGGGGAACAAAACAACCGGATCTGGATCACATCGTTTTGTCAAGGGCTTTCGCTCGAAAATGATGAAAACAAGGCTGCGGCCTAGATAAAACGGGGGGGTCGCGCACCAGGGGTCCCAACAATAATATTTCTTTAGAAGCAATAACATTCAACAACAACAACAGCAGCAACAACAACAACAGGCAGGAGCAATATGTATCAATATGTAGCGGGAGCGCGATTCCTGAGTGTCGAGGAGCGGCTTCTGAATAATTTGTCAGGAAGTATCAGGCGGGAGCCGCGATTCGGTGGTTCGTTGCGAGGAAGTTCCAAGCGAGAGCGCGATTCTTTAATAATTTTGTGAGGAGGCATCAAGCGGGAGCCGCGATCCAGTGGTAAATTGCAAGGAAGTCCCAAGCGAGAGCGCGATTCTTCAACCAATTGTGAGGAAGTATCAAGCGGGAGCCGTTGTTGTTGTTGTTGTTGTTGTTGCTGTTGTTGTTGTTGTTGTAAACCGGAGGCCAACAACGCAGTTTGACCCTCAAGGTTTTCATTGTTAACAAACAGGGAGCGAGCCCCGGGAAGGGCACTTCAATAGAAACAAACATCTCAGTGCGACCCTACCTAGGAGTTGGAGCTCCTAGGAAAACAGCATTAGTAGTAACAGTAAGGCTAAGTTAAAGCTAAGCTAAAGCTAAGCTAAAGCTAAGCTAAAGCTAAGCTAAAGTTAAGCTAAAGCTAAGCTAAAGCTAAGCTAAAGCTAAGCTAAAGCTAAGCTGAAGCTAAGCGAAAGCTAAGCGAAAGCTAAGCGAAAGCTAAACGAAAGCCAAGCTAAAGCTAAGCTAAAGCTAAGCTAAAGCTAAACTAAAGCTAGAGCTAAGCTAACGCGAAGCTAACGCTAAGCCAAAGCTAAGCTGAAGCTTAAGCCAAATATTGAGGTAAAGCTAAGCTAAAGCTAAGCTAAAGCTAAGCTAAAGCTCAGCTAAAGCTAAAGCTAAAGCTAAAGCTAAAGCTAAGCTAAAGCTAAGCTAAAGCTAAGCTAAAGCTAAGCTAAAGCTAAAGCTAAGCTAAAGCTAAACTAAAGCTAAGCTAAAGCTAAAGCTAAAGCTAAGCTAAAGCTAAAGCTCCCAGGGGACTGGGGGAACCGCGGGGCGGGGACTGGGGGAACCGCCCGGGGCGCTTTCCACTGCCCGGCCTTTTTAAGCTAGAGAGTAAGAACCCTTCTAGGCAGAGCCTAGGTAGGGAACAATGTGTACTGGAGGGGGGGGGTCAACAATAATTATTCTTCAGAAATGAAAGTTCAACAATAACAACATTCTAAGACTGTTCGCTCTTATTTGCCCGCGTGTCGTTCAAAACGAGTTCCCCACACTCTCGATACCCGCTCTTTTTGTCTTCGATCACACCCCCGTTGGGGGGATACGTTCTCTTTGCGGGCGGCGGCGGGCTTAGACAGGCGGGCGAACCTGAACGGGCGGACAATCCTTCGTGGGCGTACATGTGCCCGCCATAGGATTTGGTGTGGGCCCTGCAAAAAAAGGTTGGGGGAGAACGAGGGAGAGTGGGAGGAAGGGAGGGGGAGGGACGAAGGAAGAGGGAAAACGCCAGGAGAGAAGGAGCGAAGAGGGGGGCGGTTGATCAGAGGCATCTATATATACAGAGAGGGAAAGAGAGAGAGAGAGAGAGAGAGAGAAAAAAAAAACAAAAAAAAGAAAGACAGATAATATAGGTAGAGGAAGGCAGAGAGAGAGAGGGGGGAGAGAGAGAGAGAGAAATATATATATATATATAACAAAAACAAGAACATAGGAGGGAGGAAGCAGGAGAGGGGAGGGAGAAGGGAGGAGGGAGACGAGGGAGAGGGGACAAGGCAGAGAGGCATAAGGATGACGGAAGAGAGGAGGGAGAGAGAAGGGAGGAGAGGAGGGAGGAGGGAGGAGGGAGAGGGAGGGGGAGCAGGAAGGTGAGAGCGTGACCGTTCGAGGAAGTCCTAGGCGAAAGCGCCGTTCCTGAAGAATGTCTCGGGCGGGAACCCACAACGGGCGGGCGATCCCCTGACGGGCGGGTCGGGCGGGCGGGACATTCAAACGGGATGCTTGAGTATGGCGAGAGCGCGATTACTAAGTCAATTGTAGCGGCGTCCTTGGCGCAGCGTGTTTCCTGAGCGTCGAAAGCGAGATTTCTTAACAAATTGCACGGAAGTCAGAGTCGAGAGCGCAATTCCCGAGTAACATGTGGAGGGCTCTCTGGCGGGAGCGGGGGTCTTGATTAAATTGCGAGGAAGTCTTGGTTCAATTGCGAGGAAGTCTCAAGCGGGAACGCCGTTCCTGAGTAAAGTGTGAGGAAGTCTCAGATGGGAGCGGGGGTCTTGATTTAATTGCGAGGAAGTCACAAGCGGGAGCACCGATCCTAAGTAAATTGTGAGGAAGTCTCAGGAGCGGGGGTCCCGAGTATATTTGGAGGAAGTCTCAAGCGGGAGCCGTTGCTGTTGTAACCCAGGGGCCAGGGACCCAGTTTGAGCACCAAGAGTTCCCCTATCAAAAAATCAGGGTGCGAACGTCAGGGGGCACACTTTGATTAAGAAAAACAATCTGCACAGGTGAGGGGGGATCAACAATAATTATTCGTCGGAAATGAGAGTTCAACAACACCAACACCAATCAGTTTACCCTCATGCGCGATGTTTCCACGAAGCATGCGACCATCATGATAACTATCCACATCATGGGGGACTCTTGTTCTATAGCGGGGCCCGTTATTACCATCCCCAGATATCCCGCCCAATGAGGTCTTGCAAACACCTCCTCCGAGGAATTTCAAGACATCCCGCCTCGAAAACACATGCCCGCGCATTGCTGCGCTGATGCGAGACCGCCAGTGGAACCCCAGCGAAGGGTAAAGCACAAAGGAGTATCGAACGACAGGATTGCCTTGGTGGGGATGGGAGCTGTCGGCGGTGAGGCAAGGACCTGGCCCTGAATAGAAAGGGAGGAAGTCTCGAGCAGGGCTGCTGTTGTTGCTGGGAGCGGCACCAATGCTGAAGAGAGTAGGGCGCTAGTCCAGCGTATAACAAAACGAGCTCTCGAGCGGGATCGCTGGTTTTGTTGGGACGGCGGCTTTCGGCGGCGAGGAGGAACACCGCCTTGAGTAAGAAAGGGGGAAGCATCGAGCGGCAACCGTGGTTTTGTCGGGACGGGGGCTGTCGGCGGCGAGGAACAACACCGTCCCGAGGAAAAAGAAACGACATTTCGAGCGGGAGCGTTGTTCGTGCTGGGAGCGGCGCCAATTCAAAAGAGAGTAGGGCGCCAGTCCAGCGTAAAACGGAAGGAAGTCTCGGGCGGGAACGCTGGTTTTGTCGGGACGGCGGCTGTCGACGGCGGGGAGGAACACAGCCTTGAGTAAGAAGGGAGGAGGCATCGAGCGGGAGCCGTGGTTCTGTCGGGACGGGGGCTGTCGGCGGCGAGGAACAGCACCGTCTTCAGGAAAAATCCAAGACATCTCGAGCGGGAGCGTTGTTTTTGCTGGGAGCGGCGCCAATTCAAAAGAGAGTAGGGCGCCAGTCCAGCGTAAAACGGGAGGAAGTCTTGGGCGGGAACGCTGGTTTTGTCGGGGCGGCGGCTTTCGGCGGCGAGGAGGGGCACCGCCTTGAATAAAAAAGGGAGGAAGGCTCGAGCGGGAGCGCTGTTTTGCTGGAAGCGGCGCCGATGAGAGAAAGACTATTGCGCCAGTCCAGGGTAAAACGCGTGGAAGTCTCGAGCGGCAGCGCTGGTTTTGTTAGGGCGGCGGCTTTCGGCGGCGAGCAAGAACACCAGCCCTGAGCAAAAAAGGAGGACGTCTCGAGCGAGAGCGTTGTTGTTGTTGTTGTTGTTGTTGTTGTTGTTGTTGTTGTTGTTGTTGTGGTGGTTGTGGTTGTGGTTGTGGTTGTGGTTGTGGTTGTGGTTGTGGTTGTGGTTGTGGTTGTGGTTGTGGTTGTGGTTGTGGTTGTGGTTGTTGTTGTTGTTGTTGTTGTTGTTGTTGTTGTTGTTGATGGGGGGCCAGTTTTGGCGGTCCCCCAAACCGCTCGAGCGTGAGCCTCATGTTCAATGAATGCAGCCGGCGCCTCGGCGAGAGCGCCAGGTCGCTTTTAAGGGGTCCAACAATCGAGTGTCCAATAACGCGTATTTCTCAAATCTTCGATACCCGCCCCCTTCGTTTTCGATCGAACCCCTTTAGATAATCCTGAAATCTCTGGTTTCTGGGGCAGGACAATCTCTGTTTATTCGCCTTCTGCCCACAATTGTGGGCATGCGGCCTCTCCGCCTTCCTCCGCTGTGCCGCTGCCGCTTTGCTGCCGCCGCTTTGCCGCCGGCGCCGCTTTGCTGCCGCCACCCAGGAGAGCTAAGGGAAAACCGTGTCGAGGGCAAAAGGTCCTTGTGTACTAGGCGCCCGCGCCTACGCTGGGCTCCCCGATAGGGAGCGGGTCCCTGCCTGGACAAGGCAAACCAACGAGGCAAAGATCGGTTCCCCGATAGGGAGCGGGGCCCTGCCTGGACAAGGCAAGCCCACAAATGCGGCCGCAGCTCCTGGATCAGGAACGGGCCCCTTGCCTGGACAAGGCAAGCCCGCGCGGCAAACGCTCGGATCCCCGATAGGGAGCGGGTCCCTGCCTGGACAAGGCAAGCCCAAGTCAGCCGCATTTCCTGGATAAGGAACGGGTCCCTGCCTGGATAAGGCAAACCCACGCGGCAGCCGCAGTCCCTGGACAAGGGGCGGGGCCCTGCCTGGACAGGGCAGACCCACGCGACTCGGCGCAAGACCCTCGACGGGGGGTTGGCCGACGGCGAGCCAGAAGGCGAGCCAACGCCCACAGGTCGATGCGGATAGCCTGGACAAGGTAACCGTGGCGACAGTGAACCAAACGACAGGTTTTTCGCCCGCCCGCCCGTCCCTATTCCTGGTTCGGCCGGTGCTTTGCCCAGGTGGTTTTTGGGGGTGTGTTGGACCGTCCCAGGATGCCCACCTGGCAGTGCGTCTGCCGCGTTGCCCTTCGTCTCGCACGAAGGCATCAGCCGAACTTCTGGTGACCGTCTGCCGTGGCGATTTTCGGGGGTATATTTTTCTTCCTTACAGGCCGGGCCCCGCCAAGCGGCGGGGCGGCCGCGGACCGTCGACATGGCCAGCGGCAGCGCTGATCGACGGGGCCGCCGCGGACCGCCGACCCGACCCCAAGAGGGACGGACAGGGGACCGACCACGACGACGGCGACGACGACGAAGACGACGACGACGACGTCGACGACGACGGCGACGACGACGACGGCGACGACGACGAGCGAAAGCGAGAGCGAGAGAGAACGACAGCAGGGCCGCAAGGACACGAAGTAGGCCACGAAGGGCGACAGCGGGGACACGAAGGGAATGCGTATGGGGCCACGAAGAGCGCGAACGAGCGGGGGCCACGAAGGGCAGATAATGCGAGGCCACAGAAAGCAACGATGGGGCCACTGAGGGTAGTATAACTGGGCCACGTAGGACAGTGATCGGGCCACAAACGGCGACAGCGGGGCCACGAAGGGCGTGCACATGGGGCCACAATGGCCGCGAACGGGCGAAGGGCAAGGACGGGGCCACGAAGGGCAGCGAGGGGGCCACGAAGGGCTGCAACGGGGCCACGAAGGGCTGCGAGGGGGCCACGAAGGGCAGCGAGGGGGCCACGAAGGGCTGCAACGGGGCCACGAAACAAAACGAGGGGGCCACGAAGGGCTGCAACGGGGCCACGAAGGGCAGCGAGGAGGCCACGAAAGGCTGCAACGGGGCCACGGAGGGCAGCGAGGGGGCCACGAACGGCTGCAATGTGGCCACGGAACAAAGCGAGGGGGGCACGAAGGGCTGCAACGGGGCCACGAAAGGCAGTGAGATCCCGATTCCTAGGTAATCTGTGAGGGAGTCCCAAGCGTGAGCGCGACTCCTGGGTGCCTGGGTGCCGGGAGCGCGGCGCTTGAGCTAACGCATTGCGCTATTCTTTAGTAAATTGCAAGCAAGTCCCCAGCGAGAGCGCGACTCCAGAGCGCCGGGAGAGCGATTCCTGAATAATTTGTAAGGAAGTCCCAAGCTAGAGCGCGACCCCTGAATAAAATGCGAGAAAGTCTCGGGCGGGAGCGGGTGTCCTGGCTAAATTGCGAGGAAGTCTCAGGCGGGAGCAGTTGTTGTTGTAACCCAGGGGCCAGGGGCTCAGTTTGAGCTTCAAGACTTTCCCTGATAAAAATCAGGGTGCCAGCGTCGAGGGGCAGACTTTGATTGAGAAAAAACCGTGTGCACCGGTGGGGGGGATCAGAAACAATTATTTTTCAGAAGTGAGAGTTCAAGAACAACAACAACAGCAACAACGGCTCACGCTTAATACTTCCTCACAACATATTCCAACATCGCTCTCGCGCGGGATTTCGTTGCAATTTAAACAGGAATCGCGCTCTCGCGTGCGACTTCCTCACAATTTACTCAGACGCCGCGCCCTCGACACTCAGGAATGACGCTGTCGCTGTGGATTTCTTCACGGTTTAATTGGGAATCGCGCTATCGCTCAAGATTTCTTTGGGGCCCATGCAGGACGCACGCTTCAGCAACCCGCCTGCCCCTTGTCTATTCTTTCCATCTGTCCTCTCTTCCCATGCCTTCGGGGCTGCGCAAACTACACGTGGCAGGACGTGGCAGGTAAGACAGATATACCCCTAAGGGGGTACGATCGAAGACGTAGAGGGCGGGTATCGAGGCTTTGGGATATACGTGTTGAGTGGCACGCGAGCAGGTAAGAGCGAGCAGTCTTAAACGTATTGTTGTTGTTGTTGTGTTTGTACTTGTTGGTTGTATTGTTGTTGTGGTTGTTGTTATTGTTGTTGTGGTTGTTGTTGTTGATGCTGTTGTTGTTGGTTGTGGTGGTGTTGTTCTTGTTGGTTTTGCTGTTGCTGTTGTTGGTGATGTTATTGTTGCTAGTGTTAGTGTTAGTGTTGTTGTTGTTGTTGTTGTTGTTGTTGTTGTTGTTGTTGTTGTTGTTGTTGTTCTTGTTGTTCGTGGTGGTGTTGCTGTTGTTGTTGCTGATATTGTTGTGGTTGTGGTTGTGGTTGTGGTTGTGGTTTAATTTCGGAAGAATACGTATTTTTCAATAACAGTGCCCCCTTCGGGGCTCGCACCCTGTTTTTCCCAAGCATCCTGTGGTCTTGGGTCCTCGTTTTGGAGAGACAGCGCCCCGCGTCACCTCACTAACTCCCGCTGCCCGTCCTCCCTCCTCCCCGTCCTTGCCTCTGCTCTCTGCATGTCTCTGTTTCGGCACACCCAGTACAGCGCTTCGTGGCCACATAGGGAGCTCCATTGAAGGCCCCAGCCGCAGGGTTTACATGTGCCCCCGCGGCTCACTTCGGCACACCCCCCACACGGTTCGTGGCCCCAAAGGGGGTTCTACCGACGGCCCCAGTGGCAGGGTTTACATGCGTCCCCGCGATTTATTTCGGCATACCCTTGACACGGTTCGTGGCACCATAGGGAGCCCCACCGAAGGCCCCAGTGGCAGGGTTTACACGCGTCCCCGCTATTCATGTCGACACACCCTTCACACGCTTCGTGGCCACACCGGGAGCTCCATGACGGGGTTTACATGCGTCCCCGCGGTTCATTTCGGCACACCTTTCACACGGTTCGTGATCCCAAAGGGGGTTCCACCGAAGGCCCCAGTGGCAGAGTTTACATGCGCCTTTGCGGTTCGTGTGGGCACACCCTTCACACGCTTCGTGGCCACACAGGGAGTTCCACCGAAGGCCTCAGTGGCAGGGTTCGCATGGCGCCACCGCGCCTATTTCGGCACACCCCGCACACGTTTCGTGGTCCCACAGGGGGTCCCACCGAAGGCCCCACTGGCAGGGTTCGCATTGCGCCTCTGCACCAATTTCGGCGCACCTCTCACGCGTTTCGTGGCCCCAACACGGAGCTCCACCGAAGGCGGGGCTCACAATTGCAAATGTTTGGGTCCTTCGCCAGTATAATTTATAAGGGAGCGCGGGGTGTCACTAAATTGGGCTGTGGGGCTCCGAACTACAACAGCGGCTCCCGCCGAACACTTCCTCACAATCTATTTCAAAATCGCGCTCTCGCGCGGGAATTCCTTCGCATGTATGCAGGAATCGCTCTCTCGCGTGGGACTGCCTCGAACTGTATTCAGACGCCGCGCCCTCGACACTCGGGAATCACGCTCACGCTTTGGCCGCTTTCGCGATTCATTCGGGAATCGCGCTGTCGCTCGAGACTTCCTCGCAATTCATGCAGTACTCACGCTTCAGCAACACGCCTTCTCGACCTGGTCGCTTCGGCCCGCCTTCCCGACCCGCCTGTTAGGATCTACCCGTCCGATGGGCCTGTCTGGCTCTGTCACGCGATTTCTTCTCCTAGCCCCCTCCTTTGAATCCCGTGTTCCATTCGTTCCCCTCCCCCTTTCATCCGTTCTCTCTTTCCTTATTTCAGGGGCTGCACCATGTACACGCGGCAGGTGAGGAAGATGTAGCCCCAAGGGGACACGATCGAAGACGAAGACGGCGGGCACCGAGAATTTGGGATATACGTGTCGAATGGCAAGCGAGCAGGTAAGAGCGAACAGTAGTATAATGATTATCCCAGTGCGACCCTACCTAGGAGTTGGAGCCTCTAGGAACGCAACATTAGTAGGAGCGGTAAACGCCGTCCTCCTCCTTATCCCCATCGTCGTAGTTGTAGCAGTAGCGGTAGTAGTAGTAGTAGTAGTAGTAGTAGTAGTAGTAGTAGTAGTAGTAGTAGTAGTAGTAGTAGTAGTAGTAGTAGTAGTAGTAGTAGTAGTAGTAGTAGTAGTAGTAGTAGTAGTAGTAGTAGTAGTCGTCGTAGTAGTAGTAGTAGTAGTAGTAGTAGTAGTAGTAGTAGTAGTAGTAGTAGTAGTAGTAGTAGTAGTAGTAGTAGTAGTAGTAGTAGTAGTAGTAGTAGTAGTAGTAGTAGTAGTAGTAGTAGTAGTAGTAGTAGTAGTAGTAGTAGTAGTAGTAGTAGTAGTAGTAGTAGTAGTAGTAGTAGTAGTAGTAGTAGTAGTAGTAGTCGTAGTAGTAGTAGTAGTAGTAGTAGTAGTAGTAGTAGTCGTCGTCGTAGTAGTCGTAGTAGTAGCAGCAGTCGTAGTAGTCGTAGTAGTAGTAGTAGTAGTAGTAGTAGTAGTAGTAGTAGTAGTAGTAGTAGTAGTAATAGCGCCAGAACCGCCGACGCCACGCCGTAAGTGAAGCAGCAGCAGAAGCAGGCAGCAAGTCGCCGAGACAGCAGCAAAAGCAAGCAGACACGGAGAGGAGGGCGGGGCACTGGGACGTTCTTTACATCTACATCTATAGTATCTACACCTACATCTATTTCAGGGCTCACACTGCCCCACTAACGGCTCAAGATGGCCCACAGGCGGACAACATGCATGGAACATACGTGCGCACACACATATAAGTACACACGCAGACACATAATATATAGATATATATGTAGCAGCGGCAATAGTGGATGTTGTGCTGCGCTACGTTATGCAATGCTCTGCTCTGCTATGCTATGCTATGCTGCGCGATGCTATGTTGGGCTAGGCTAGGCTAGGCCAGGCTATGCTATGCTATGCTATGCTGCGCTATGCTATGCTGCGCAATGCTATGCTATGATATGCTATGCTATGCTGCGCTGTGCTATGCTAAGCTAAACTAGGCTATGCTATGCTATGCTATGCTATGCTGCGCTATGATATGCTATGCTATGCTGCGCTATGCTATATTGTGCCATGATATGCTATGAAATGCTATGCTATGCTATGCTATGCTATGCTAATGCTGCGCTAAGCTAAGCTAAGCTGAACTAAGCTAAACTAAGTTAAACTAAGCTAGGCTAGATTAAGTTAAACTAAACTAAGCTAAGCTAAGCTAGGCTCGGCTTAAGCAAAGCTAAGCTAAGATAAGCTAAGCTAAGCTAGGCTAAGCTAAGATGAGATAAGCAACGCTAAGCTAAGGGGACGTAACTGGGGGAACCGCGGGGCGGGGACTGGGGGAACCGCCCGGGGCGCGTTCCACTGCCCGGCCCCTTTAAGCTAAGAGAGTAAGAACCCTCTAGGCAGAGCCTAGGTAGGGAAACATAGTTGTTGAAATCCCACTCTTGAAACATGAGGATTGTTGCCTCCACCCGCCGTGCACACGATGTGTCTCAATTGCAGTGCCCACTTCTGGGCTCGCACCCTCTTCCTGTAGCAGGGAAAGTCTTCCCGCTCAAACTTCGCTGTTGGGCCCCGAACTACAAAAAAACAGCGGCTCCCGCCTGAAACTTCCCCACAACTTATCCCAAAGTCGCGCTCTCGCGTGGGATCCCCTTTGAATGTATGCAGGAATCGCTCTCTCGTGTGGGATTTCCTCGCGATGTATTCACATGCCGCTCCTTAGACACTCAGGAGTCACGCTCTCGTCGCGCTATCGCTTGAGACTTCTCCGTGATTCATGCAGGACCCACGCTTCAGCAACCCGCCTGCTCGACCTGGCCGCCTGGGCCCGCATTCCCGACCCGCCCGCTAGGGTCTGCCCGCGTAGTCTGCCCGCCTGGTTATACTATGTGTTTTCTGTTCCCAGTTACCCTCCTGCTAACTTATCTCGTGCTCCATCCTTCTCCTTCCCCCTTTCCATCCTTCATTTTTCCCATGCCTTAGAGGCTGCACTAAGTGCACGTGACAGGTAAGGAGCATGTATCCCCAAGGGGGTGCGATCGAAAACGAAGAGAGCGGTACCGTGGGTTTGGGATATGCGTTCTGGATGGCATGCGAGCAGATAGGAGCGAACAGTCTCAAATTTATTGTTGTCATTGTTGTTGGTGTTCGTGCTGGTGTTGTTGAATATTCATTTCTGAAGAATAATTATTGTTGGTCTCCAGAAGCGTTCCGCGCGCTCTCGCCTCGACGCCTGCTACATTTTCTGAAAACGAAGCTCCCGCGCGAGCGTTGGCTTGAGTGCAAATGTGGGCCATTGGAGGAGGCCCGGCTACAACGACAACGGCTCCCGCTGGATACTTCTTCATAATTCACCTTGAGACACCCTGGCCAGAGAGGCCCCCGAGCTCAGGAACGGCGCCCTCGCTCGAGACTTTTTCAAAATTCAGTCAACTTGGTGGAGGTCCAGCCACGACGACAAGGGCTCCTGCTCGATACTTCCTCACGATTTATCTCGAGAGCCCTTGGCAAGGAAGGCCCCCGAACTCAGGAACGGCGCTCTCGCTCGAGAGACTCATGATTCAATCAAAGTGGTGGAGGCCCAACTACGACGACTAGGGCTCTTCGTTCGATACTTCCTCAAGATGTATTGTGAAGGCCTTACGGCCGGTGCCGCCGACCCTGAAGGTTTTGGTCGTCGATGGCGACGGGATGTGTGATCACAGGAAGGAGCTAAAGGACAACGTGACAAAGTGTGTGAGGAGGAGGAGGTGGAGGAGGAGGAGGAGGAGGAGGAGGAGGAGGAGGAGGAGGAGGGAGGTGGTACTCTGACCCGGGACCCCCCCCAGTGTCCCCCAGGACCCCCCAAAGGTGGCAAAAAACGCCCAAGGAGGAGGAGGGAGGTGGTATTCTAACCCGGGAGGGACCCCCCCCCGGGACCTCCCCAGGACCCCTCCCGGGTGTCCCCTGGGACCCCCCCAAGGTGGCAAAAGACGCCCAGGAGGAGGAGGAGGGACCCCCCCAGGACCCCTCCCGGGACACCCCCCCAGGACCCCCCCCGGGACCTCCCCCGGGACCCCCCCCCCCAGGACCCTCCCCAGCTGGGGAAGGGAAGAAAGGGAAGGGGAAACCCTTCGAGTCAGTTTCCTGTACGCAGGAGGAAGCGATGAAGGAGGAAGAGACAGAGGAGGAAGGAGGAGGAGGAGGAGGAGGAGGAGGAGGGGGAGACGAACGAGAAGGAGACGGAGAAGGTGGGAAAGGGAAGGAGGCACGGACGAGAAGAACAACCCATTCCACACGCCGACAGGGTCGGCGGATTCGCAGAGGCCCTTGCCAGAGAGGCCCCCGATCTCAAGAGTGGCGCTCACGTTCGAGATTTTTCCGTAGTTCAGGCAAGCTGGTGGAGGCCCAGACACGGCGACAAGGGGCTCCCGTTCGTCATTTTCAATATGTATTCCGAGAGCCCCTGGCCTGGCCAGAGAGTCCCCCGAATTCAGGAACGGCGCTCTCGCTCGAGAGCTCCTCGCCCTTCAGTCAGTTGCCGACTAGGAAGAGACTCCTCCCGAAAGGGGGTGCGATCGAAGACGAATTGGGCGGGTATCCAGGGCTGAGGTGTAAAATGCAAAGCAAGCGTGTTTGAAGTGTGCGTCGTTGTTGTTGCTGTTGTGGTGGTGGTTGTTGTTGTTGTCATCGTTGCTGTTGTTGTTGATGTTGTTGTTGCTGGTGTTGTGTCTGTTGTTATTGCAATTGTGTTTGTTGTTGGTGGTGGTGGTGTTGTCGGTGTTGATGTTGTTGTTGGTGATGTTGATGTTGGTGTGCTTGTTGTTGCTGATGGTCTTGCGGCTATTGCGATTGACATTGCTGTTGCTGATGCTGTTGTTGTTGAAGACCCATTACCGAAGACTAATTATTGGTGATCCCCCTCCCATGACCATTATGCTTTTTTCAATTGAAGTGTTTCCTCCGGGGCTCGCATTCTGTTTAAAACCCGGGAATGTCACAAGGGTCAAACTGCGCCCTTGGCCCCTGGGTTCCAACAAAAAAGGGCTCCCGCTTGAGATGTCTTAACAATATAGTTAGGACCCCCGCTCCCGCCTGAGACCTCCTCACACTTCATGCAGGAATCGCGCTCTCGCTTGCGACCTCCTTACAATGTATACAGGAATCGCTTGCTCGGCGCTCTGGAGTCGCGGTCTCGCTGGAGACTTGTTTGTAAGAATCGCGTTCAATTTACTCAAGCGCCGCGCGCCCCACACTCAGGCACCCAGGAGTCGCGCTCACGCCTAGGACTCCCTCAAAGCTTACTTAGGAATCGAGATCTCGCTGCCCTTCGTGGCCCCGTTGCAGCCCTTCGTGGCTACCTCGCTGCCCTTCGTGGCCCCGTCGCAGCCCTTCGTGGCACCCTCGCTGCCCTTAGTGGCCCCCTCGATGCACTTCGTGGCCCTGTTGCGGCCCGTCGTGGTCCCCTCGCTGCCCTTCGTGGCCCCGTTGCAGTCCTTCGTGGCCCCCTCGCTGCCCTTCGTGGCCCCGTTGCAGTCCTTCGTGGCCCCCTCGCTGCCCTTCGTGGCCCCGTTGCGGCCCTT
>CAUYUJ010006277.1:0-20000 GCA_963575745.1 Prorocentrum cordatum | reverse complement strand
TTCTCCCATCAGCGCCGCTCACATTCGTTCATAACATTTGCAAGAGTTTCACGGGTTCCCATGATCAGCGTACCAGAAATTGTGTGCTGGAGGGATTCAGGATTATGCGGGTGCAGCAATTATGTTGATTCGCGGTGTTGAAGTCCCAGGAGGGGCGTTCTGGCACGATTCAGGACCGTCTAGATGCAACAGGTTGGTTGATCCGTGGCGTTGAAAACCCGAGAACAATGTTTTGGCATGCTTCAGGGTCTTCAAACAGTTGTCTTCCAACGACGCAGTTCCCTCAATAGAGATGAACCGTTGCATGGGGCCTATGAAGAGGGAGCTTAGAGGGAGGGTCCATTCCAACGTCGTTGATGACTCTTGGGTTCAAAGTTGTTCCTCTTCCTCCTCCTCCTCGCCGACCTATCGGCGATGTGTCGTCGATTCCAGGTCGATCGGTTCATAACCTCATCCCCCAGAGGTCTTGACCTTTCCCCGGGACTGGCTTTGCATCCTGAGTCGTCTTGTTGACGGCCCCGCGGCCTGGCAGGGCCCCCCAGAGGCAGAAACTAGCGAGAAACTTCCAGTCGTGATTTTCGTCATGGCTCGAGGGAGTCTTGGCTTCCTCCTGCTGAGGAAGAAGGAAGAAGGAAAAAGTGTAGCTGCAGCAGCCGGCCAGTAAAGTGACTACACTGCACGGTGAAAAAAAAAACACGACACTACGGAGAGCCGCAGCGGCCCGTCGGGGTACTGGTGCTCCGGGCGCCAGTGCGGCGGGTGCCGCCGCGGCCTGGCCGGCTGCGGGACGCCGCCGGCGGGCGCCAGTGCGCCGCCGCCACATGTCTCCGGCCTGCAGGGAGGCCTCGTCGCGAGCGGGCGCCCAGTCCGCCAGCAGTGCCTGCTCTCCGGCCGCCAGGCGCAGCATGCCGGCAGCCATGCTGGAGTCGGCTGTCGCGTGGAGCGCCTCCTGGGGCGCGCTCAGGCGGGCGTACAATGCAGCCGCCCGCTCGCCACAGGCCTCGTCGGCAGCACGATTCAGGTCTCTGACCTCGAGCTCAGAGTGGCGTGGGTCTGGCGGCGCCCACGACCCTTCTCTCTTGCCATGGGACGGGACCAAATAGGCAGCGCAGCCCGCCGGGAGGGTCCTGGCGTGGCCCTGGATTGGCCCTCGATTGGCCCTCGATTGCTTCCTCCTGCTGAGCCGATCCGGTCCGATCCCGCCCGCCCTCCTCCCGCTGGTCCGCGCCCCGGGCACCCGCCCCGTCTCAGGGTAGGTGGCCACCAGGCCCTGCTGCGCGCGAGGGGAGGCCCAAGGCCCTTGACCTGCCAACACCGTGTCTTCCTCCTCCCTCCTCCTCCTCCTCCTTCTCCTCCCCCTCCTCCTCGTCCTCCTCGTCGTCGTCGTCCTCCTCCTCCTCCTCGTCCTCCTCTTCCTCCTCCTCCTCCTCCTCGTCCTCCTCCTCGTCGTCGTCCTCCTCCTCCTCGTTCTCCTCCTCCTCCTCATCCTCCTCCTCATTTTCCTCCTCCTCCTCCTGCTGCCCCTCCTCGTCCTCGTCGTCGTCGTCGTCCTCCTCCTCCTCCTCCTCCTCGTCCTCCTCCCTCTTCCCCTCCTCTTCGCCGACCTATCGGCGATATGTCGTCGATTCCGGGTCGATGTGTCCCCCTCCGAGCCAGTCCCTGGTGGTTTTGGGGGGGCCATTCGGCGGCCGTTTGGGACGATCTGGGCCCCCCTGGAACGTTCTCGGCGAGGCGCAGCTGCTGGAGAGCACCCCGCGGGGCTGGAAAGGCTCCGCGAACCGACGAAAACGCCCGAAAGTTTCAGGCCTCAAAACCCCGAATCGAAAACGCCGATCGTTCTCGCGGGGGGGCGGGGGTGAGCGGCGGGCAGGAGGCGAGGCAGGAGGAGGAGGAGGAAGGAGGAGAAGGAGGAGAAGGAGGAGAAGGAGGAGAGGAGGAGAGGAGGAGAGCGAGGAGGAGGAGGAGGAGGAGGAGGAGGAGGAGGAGGAGGAGGAGGAGGAGGAGGAGGAGGGGGAGGAGGGAGGGAGAGGAGGGTGGAGGGAGAAGGAGGGGAGGAGGAGGGGAGGAGAGGGAGGAGGGGGAGGGGGGAGGAGGGAGGAGGGCGGAGGAGGGTTTCCCCGCACTCGTGCGCGCTCCCGCGCGCGCGGAGGGGGCAGGTGGGCTGTCGCCATGCCGGAGGGCGGCCCGCCGAAGCTGGTGCGGCCGCAGAACTTCGATGTGCTGAAGCCGCCGCCGCCTCCCCCAGAGCCGGCCCCCCGGGCGCAACAGAGAACCACAGCCTTTTCACGTCGTAGCGTGGCCGAGGCAGTCCGCACGCGCGCTTGATCGGTCCGGGCATCAGACAGCGCGACCGGCGGCAAGAGGAGGAAAAGAAAGGCGAGGCGGCCGTGGGGCGGGGGGAGGCCGCCGCAGAGCGGCCACTGCGGCCAGCCGGTGCTAAAGAACCACCATAATTCTTGACGTTTCGCGTATCCCCACCAGTGAGGGTTAATTCGTCTTTGCGCGCCCCGCTCTGACTGGACACGCCGTCGGCGCCTTCGCCTGCGGCCGCTGACTAAAAAGTATCCCCACCAGCTCTCTGTCGGCGTCAGGCAATTAGGCTCGTGCGCGGCCCGCTCGAACCCTACACCCCGTCGGCGCTCTCGCCTGCGGCCGCGACAAAAAGTATCCCCACCAGCTCGACCTGGAGCCCTTCCTGGTCCTCCGCGTTTTCTGCGTAGTTCGCTCCTGTGCGCTTGGTGCGTAATTCAGGCCGTTGCATTTCTGCTTCGTTCTGACAGCGCGCGGCTGTACCGCTTGCGCTCGCGACCAAAAAAGGGTCCCCACCAGCCTTTCTCTCTTGTTGTCTCTCTTTTCCTCTCCCTCGGTGCAATTTAGGCTCCGGCTTGCTGGCTGTAGCTCTGCAAGGCGCGCGGCCCTTCCGTATGCGCTCGCGAACAAAAAATCCCCACCAGCCTATCCAGACACGATCGGAGGTTTCGTGAGGCCTCTTGGAGGCTACCGTGAGCCATGTTCGACTAGAGGTTGTCAGAGGCTATCCTGAGCCATGCTCAGCTATCTTGGACCCTCTGGTGGCTGTCTTGCGGCATCTTGGAGGCCTGTGGGAGACTAGCTTGAGCCATGCTCGACCTCCTGGGACCATCTTGGGGGTAGGAGGAGGAGGGAAAGGATGAGGAGGACGCAAGAGAGAGAAGGAGGAGGAATGCGGCACGATGATGATGATGATGATGATGATGATGATGATGATGATGATGATGATGATGATGATGATGGTGATGATGATGATGATGATGCTGATGCTGATGACGCTGACGCTGACGCTGACGCTGACGATGATGATGATGATGATGATGATGATGCTGATGCTGATGCTGATGATGATGATGATGATGATGATGATGATGATGATGATGATGATGATAATGAGGATGAGGATGAGGATGAGGATGAGGATGAGGATGATGATGATTATCCAAGTACGCTTGCCCTATAGGAGTCCGAGCTTCAATCTTACTAATTGGTCTGTTGCCCCCCCACCAAATTCCGATGCCCCCCAACAAAAAATCCGATGGTTATTCCTATGCCTATGCCTATGCCTCCCCCCTAACCTATGCCTACGCCTATGCCAATGCCTGCTTGCTTGCTTGCTTGCTTACTTGGGCGCTTGCTTGCGCGCTTGCTTGCACGCTCGCTTGCACGCTCGCTTGCTTGCTGAGTTGCGGATTCCAAGCATGCTTGATTCCTCTGATTCCTTGTTTTGAGTCGTCTACTATATTTGGAGTCAACGCTGGCTGATATGATGCTGCTGATGATGATGAGTTTGATGATGACGCTGCTGATGTTGATGCTGGTGCTGGTGCTGATGATGATGGTGATGCTGATGGTGATGGTGATTATGGTGATGGTGATGATGATGGTGATGATGCGGATGATGATGCTGATGATGGTAATGGTGATGGTGATGGTGATGGTGACGGTGACGGTGATGGTGATGGTGATGGTGGTGATGGTGATGGTGCTGTTGGTGATGATGATGACGATGTTGATGACGATGATGATGACGATTATGATGATGCTGTAGATGATGATGATGATGATGATGATGATGATGATGGTGATGATGATGGTGGTGATGGTGATGTTGATGCTGATGGTAATGCTGATTATGATGATGACGATGATGAAGATGATGCTGCTGATGCTAATGCTGGTGATGATGGTGCTGTTAATGCTGATGGTGATGATGATGATGATGATGCTGGTGATGATGATGATGTTGTTGATGATGATGCTGATGATGATGATGACGATGATGATGATGGTGATGATGATGAGGCTGATGCTGATGATGATGATGAGGAGGAGGACCAGTGTAAACCCAAGAGTTATCAGCGACGTTGGAATTAACTCTCCGTCCAAGCACCTTCTTCACAGGCCCCTGCAACTGTTCATTTCCATTGGGGGAACTGCGTCGTTGGAAGACAACAGTTTGAAGACCCCGAAGCATGCCAAAACATTGTTCTCGGGATTTCAGCGCCACGGATCAACCTGACTGCTACGTCTTGACGATCCGGAATCGTGACACAACGCCATTTCTCTGACTTTCAGCACCGCGAATCAACAAAACTGTTGCACCCGCATAATCCCGAACCCTTCCAAAACACCATTTCTGGTACGTTGACCACGGGAATCTGTGAAACTCTTGCAGATGTTTAAAACGAATGTGCGCGGCGCAAGGGCGAGATCCACATTTTGAAAACCACCCGCCCTCAATCCGTGAAGCTCTTGCAAATGTTGAAAACGAATGTGCACGGTGCTAAGGCGAGATCCAAATTTTGAAAAACACCCGCCATCAATCCGTGAAGCTCTTGCCAATGTTCAAGACGAGTGTGCGCGGCGCGAAGGCGAGATCCGCATTTTGAAATCCACCCGCCCTCAAGCGGCGCTAAGGCGAGAACCACATTATGAAAACGACTTGCCCTCAATTCGTGAAGCTCTTGCATGTTTAATACATGTGCGCGGCGCTGAGGCGCGAGTCACATTTACATGTTGAAATTCACCCGCCCTCCATCTGTGAAGCTGTTGCCAATTTTTGAGCTCCAGAGTCATTAACGGTGAGGAAGTCTCAGGCGAAGCGCCTGGCCCGCCCTAAAACTGGCCTCGGGGTGCGACAGGGAGAAGTTATTTATAAAGGACAAGGAATGGAGAGGGAGGAGGGAGGAGGCAGGACAGGAGGAAGGAAGGAACGGAGGATGACAAGGAGGATGAGAAGTCTGGCTTTGGAGGCATGTTGTTGTGAGAGGTTCTTGAAGGACGACGAAGGCCACCGTAGTGGCTCTCTGAGGGCCCCCGCGGGGCCTCTTGGGGCATTCTTCGTGCACCCGTAGGGGACATTTGGGGGGTATTGGGGCCCTCTTGAGGCTCCTTGGAGGTGTCTGGGGAGCCTCTTGGAGCGATCTTGGCCCCATGGCTCACAAAAAGGGGGGATACAAATTCATCTCTCCCCCCGGGAGGCTCAAAGAAGGCTCCTTGGGGTCCTCTTGGGCCGCTCTTGGAGCGCCTTTGGGCGCTCTTGGGGCTCCCTTGAACCGTCTTAGGGCCATCTTGAGGCCTCAAGAGCCACTCTGAAGCGAAAAGAACGAGAAGACCAAACACATGGATGCTCAAGTGTTTTTGAAGGATTTGGCTTCTTTGGGGGGTCGTTGGAGGGCCCGGATAGCACTTGAAAACGTCTTGGGGCCGTCTTGAGGCCTTTTGGATGTGTGTCGGAGGCTATCTTTAAACATCTGGAGGTCTTTTAAGCCATCTTGGGCTGTCTGAGGCCCTCTTGGAGCCATATTGGGCCATGTTGGGCGCTCTAACTATCCGCGCCGACCCCCCCCCTGCCAGGCCCAGGGGAGGGGGCAGCTATTGGGAACCAGAACCGACCCCATGTGCGCGACGCTGTGGCGAGGTGCGCCACGCGTGCCAGGCGCGCCACGCGCTCCAGGCACCCCTGGGGCCCGAGCGTGACAGGCACGCCTGGTGCGCCGGATGCGCCACGTGCTCCGCGTGCGCCAGGTGTGCCGCATACTCCAGCCTCGCCAGGTGCCCCACGTTCGGGGCACGTGCGGAGGGTGGCAGGTACGCCTGCGCACGTGACAGCAACATCGGGAAACATGTCGGCCCCCACCATCCTTGTCGAAAACCAATGCCCATCATTGTGTCTGGCGGGCCTGCGCACAGCAGGCCATACGCCACCACCCTCACCGTCCCTGTGAAAAACCACTTGACGGTGATCGCGGGGTGGCCGCGCATGATGCAGGTTTAGCCGCGAGGTGCATGTTGTATGATTTTTCCCAACCATCCTGTGGTGTTGGGCCCCCGTTTGACGAGACAGTGCCCCGCGTTCCCTCTCCTCCTCCCCCTCCTCCCTCCTCCGCTCCCTGCCTCTACCCTCCGCGTGTCCTCCATAGGGTGCTCCACCGAAGGCCTCAGTGGCGGGGTCCGCATGCAGTTCCACCTCCATGTCGGCGCACCCGTCACATTTTTCGTGGCCCCATAGGGTGCTTCATCGAAGGCTTCGGCGGCAGGGCCCGCAGGCCGTTCCACCCGTATTTCGGCGCGCCCCTCACGCGTTTCGTGACCCCATCCGGTATTCCACCGAAGGCCCCAGCGGCAAGGTCGGCAGGCAGTTCCGCCCCCATTTCGGCGCGCCCCTCGCACGTTTCGTGGCTCCATAGGGTGCTCCATCGAAGGCCACAGTGGCAGGGTCCGCATGCAGTTCCGCCCCCATTTCGGCGCACCCCTCACACTCGTCGTGGCCCCATCGGGTGCTCCACCCAAGGCCCCAGTGGCAGGGCCCGCATGCAGTTACACCTCCATGTCGGCGCATCCGTCACATCTTTCGTGGCCCCATAGGGTGCTCTAGTTCCACCTCCATTTTGGCGCACTCCTCACACGTTTCGTGGTCCCATATGGTCCCCCACCGAAGGCCCCAGCGACAGGGTCCGCATGCAGTTCCACTTCCATGTCGGCGCGCCCCTCACACGCTTCGTGGCCCCATCGGGTGCTCCACCGAAGGCCTTGGCGGCAGGGTCCGCATGCAGTTCCACCTGTATTTCGGCGCACCCCTCACACGTTTCGTGGCCCCATCGGGTGCTCCACCGAAGGCCTTGGCGGCAGGGTCCGCATGCAGTTCCACCTGTATTTCGGCGCACCCCTCACACGTTTCGTGGCCCCATCGGGTGCTCCACCGAAGGCCTTGGCGGCAGGGTCCGCATGCAGTTCCACCTGTATTTCGGCGCACCCCTCACACGTTTCGTGGCCCCATCGGGTGCTCCACCGAAGGCCTTGGCGGCAGGGTCCGCATGCAGTTCCACCTGTATTTCGGCGCACCCCTCACACGTTTCGTGGCCCCATCGGGTGCTCCACCGAAGGCCTTGGCGGCAGGGTCCGCATGCAGTTCCACCTGTATTTCGGCGCACCCCTCACACGTTTCGTGGCCCCATCGGGTGCTCCACCGAAGGCCTTGGCGGCAGGGTCCGCATGCAGTTCCACCTGTATTTCGGCGCACCCCTCACACGTTTGTGGCCACCATCGGATGCTTCACCGAAGGCCCCAGTGGCAGCGCCCGCGGGCCGCCGCCATCCACACTTTGGCGCCACTCCCTCTCGACACTTCGCCACCCAGCCCCACCCACACACCACGCACGCACCACGCACACACACACACACACACACACACACACACACACACACACACACACACACACACACACACACACACACACACACACAAACACACACACACACACGCAACCACACACACACAAACACACACACACAAACACACACACACAAACACACACACACGCGCGCACACGCGCACACACGCACACACGCACACACGCACACACGCACACGCACACACAAACACAAGTCGCTCCACCGAAGACGATACTCACGACTTCAACACTCACAACTGCATATGGTTGGGTCCTTCACCAGGCTACTTTAATAGGGATGGTTGGACTGCTCGCAGCGGGCAATATGCTGACACCCCCGCCGTCCCTGTCCAAAACAATACAACGTGCTCGCGGGCCCCACGAACATGATGCAAGAGTTTGCCCAAAAGTGTACTGTGTAATTGTTTTTGAAAGGGATGGTGGGGGGGCGCATCGGGTTGGCCGCGCATGCTCCAAATTTGTAGGCCGAGTGCGTTTTGTATTGTTTTTTGACATGGATGGGGGGGGGCGTCGGCATGGTGTCCTCATGGTTCCTGGTTGGCTGCCAGTCGCCTGGGGGAGGAGGCGTATATCAATACGGGCAGTGGTCGAGGCGCCCCCTTCGCCCGCAAGCCGTATCGCTCACTCCCACCCGCCCTCCCAAGATATGAGTTATACCCGAAGGGGTTTCAGCATATTGCGTAGGAGCGCCACGCATGCCATGTGCACAACGGGTTCCAGGTGTACGAGGCACCCTGGAGGCCCAAGCGAGCCAGGCGTGCCAGGTGCGGCACGTGCTCCATGTGTAACCGACATTACGGCACCCCCGCCGTCCCTGTCGAATACCATGCAAAGCGGTCACCGGGCGCCCGCGCATGCTCCAGATATGGAGGCAAAGTGCATTATGTGTTGTTTTTTGACAGGGGTGGTTGGCTTCCGCACAGCGAGCAATATGACGGCACCCCCGCCGTCCTTGTCAATAGTCAATGCAAAGCGGTCGCGGGGCGCCCGCGCACGCTCTAGATGTGGAGGCAAAGTGTATTTTGTATTGTTGTGTTGACAGGAATAGTTGGCCTTCGCGCAGTGAGCAATACGACGCCCCCCCCGCCGTTCTTGTCAAAAACCTACGCGCAGTGGTCGCGGGGGCGCCCGCGCATCCAGATGTAGAGGCAAAGTGCATGTGTTGTTTTTGTTGACAGGGGTGGTTGGCCTGCGCGAAGCGAACAATATGACGGCCCCCCCGTCCTTGTCAAGAGCAAATGCAAAGTGGTCGCGGGCCACCCGCGCATGTTCCAGATTCGGAGGCAAACTGCATCCTGTATTATTCTTTGACAGGGATGGTGAGGGGTGGCGTGGCATGTTTCGGATTGGCCCACAGTGGGGTAGGGAGGGGGTGTATATTCACAGGGAGCACAGTGATAAATCCCTCCCCCGAGCAGGGAAGGAGGGCTTTTGGCAGAGAGATATGACAGAGGTCGTTAGACCACCTACGCCCAGAGGGATCGTGAGACTAGAACCAGCGGCAAGTGGAGGAAAAGAAAGGCGAGGCGGCCTCGGGGCGGGGGGGGGATGGAGGGAGGGCGCTCACATTGCAGAAGCAGCCGCACAGCGGCCAGGGCGGCCAGCCGGTGCTCAAGAATCACAGCCACGCCACAGCTAAGCGGATTTGTTCGGGGATGCCACAGCCCACAGACCTCGACATGAGCGCTTTGTTTGTGGTGGTGGTCGATGTGGCCGTCCTGGGGCGCCACATCGACCACAACCAGTCGGAAACTGGTTTCGGTGTTCCGACCATTTGGCACGCGCAGGACATCCCCCAGGGTGTGTCCTCGATGTGGCTGTGGCCGCTTGCCGTCCCCGCAGGACCCCGCGGCCGTGGTCCAAAGCTAGCCGTTCGAAGCTTTCGGGTTTGAGGGACTTGAGGCCCGAGGGCGCTTTTGTGGGTGCTCGGCGCTTTTCCAGCCTCGGGATGCTTCCCAACAGCTGCGCGTCGCCGAGAGCGTTGCGGGGATTGCCCGGCTCGGCCCGAGCGGCCGCCGGAGGCCCGAGCTGCTGCCCGAAAGTCGCTCGCGACGAGCGGCGTTTGACAACCTCGGCTTTATCCCGGGGGCCTCGCCGTGCCCCGGGGCCGCCAGGAAGCTGCGCAGGATGAAACGGCGGTCCAGGCGATCACGACCACGACCACGACGACGACGACGACGACGACGACGTTGACGACGCCGACGACGACGACGACGACGACGTTGACGACGCCGACGACGACGCCGCCGACGACGCCGACGACGACGACGACCACGACCGGGATCACGACCACGACCGCGACCGCGACCAGACCAGGTCCACGACGATGACGACGACGTCGATCCGAGGAGGGCCAGTCGAGACAGCGGCGGTCGATACCTGTCGAGTCCACGCCATGGTGGTCTGGGGCTGGGCCTCCACGTCGGCCTTGAATCCTCCTGCTCCTGCTCCTCCTCCTCCTCCTCCTCCTCCGCCCCCTTCTTCCCCTCCGATCCTTCTCCTCCTCCTCCTCCTCCTCCTCCTCCTCCTCCTCCTCCTCCCCATCCTCCTCCCTATCTCTCCTCTTCCCTCCTCCTTCTCCTGCTCCTCCTCCTCCTCTCCTCCTTCTCCTCCTCCTCCTTCTCCCTCCTCCTCCTCCTTCTCATCTGCCCCCTCCTTCTCCTCCTCCTCCTCCTCATCATCATATTCCTCCTCCTCCTCTTCTTCCTCCTCTTCCTGCTCCTCTGCATCTATCTGCTCCTCCTCCTCCTCCTCCTCCTCCTCTTCCTCCTCCTGCTCCTCCTCCTGCTCCTCCTCCTGCTCCTCCTCCTCCTCCTTTTCCTCCTCCTCCTCCTCTTCTTCCTCCTCCTTGTCCTCCCTGTCCCGCTTCTAGCCCCTGTCCGTATCCCTCTCTTGCTCCTCGTCGCGGGGAAGGGGTCGAGACCCGTGGGTGCCCACGCTGTGAACAAAATCATGACGTTCGGGGGTCTGGGGGAACCTCTCGTGCGCGGCCTTCGCGTGAGGGCTGCGGCCAGGGCTTCTCGGGCGTCTTTCCCAGATTGCCGACGATACTCGGCGGCGAGCGGGGAGGGGGAAGTGAGAAGGAGAAGGCCTTCTCGGAAAGCGGCGGTACTTCTCAGAATCCCTCGCGCCTCCTGATGAAAGGTGTTCGGCGTCTTCGGGGAAGGCTCAGAAAGCTTCTCCGGAGGCCGGTGGACTTCCGAGCCCTCTGAGGAGGCCGGTCCCATCTCACTTCCCCCCAGGGCGCGCCGCCCAGGTGCGGTTCTTTCAATCTGGGTGTGTTTCTTCGATCTCGGGCCATCAACATGGATCCGCGGTGAGAAGCTGGCCCTGGGGAGGGGGTCGGGACCTCTGGTCGGACCGTCTGCTTGCAGTCAGGACCTTCGAGCGTCTTCGCCGGCTCCCGGAGGTTTTCCTGCCTCGTGGTGCGTTTCAGCAGCTGCGCTTCGCCGAGGGCGTTGCCCGGGGGTGCCCGAAGCGTCCCGAGCGGCCGCCGGAGGCCCGAGCTATGGCCCAAGAGCCGAGTGGCCCTCCGCCGGAGGGGCCTTCGGTGCGCGGCTCTCGGGGGGCGCTGGGAGGGCTCGGCCCAACACAAGCACGCAGGCAGCGACTCACGCTGCAGGTCTGGTTCCAAAGAAGCCCCAGCTGAAGTTGGATACGCGAGCACGTAACGCTTTGAGAAACAGACCGTCTGGCCCAGGATCCATGTTGGATATACTCGGGTCCCGAGCACGGGCCCCAGGTTCCGAAATCTAGGGCAAACGCGAGAATTTGAGAAGCATAGTCTGCATAGTCTCCTGACGCTCTTCATTCCACAAGTTCCGACCAGCAGGTGGTTGATCTGGAGATCTTCTCGAGGGGGGATCCAGCGCGGATCCGAGAAATCAGCGCCGAATTCCAAACATGTCTGTTTAGGCTATTTATTGTCCCTGGGGAAGATCTCCTCTGAGTCAGCCACCTGCTGGCCGGAAGTGTAAAAGGTCGAGAGTCAGGGAAGTCAGGGCTCCTAGCAATTCGCGGAAGCAGCTCTGTGGCAACTTGGGCCGGGCAGGGGCCCGAATTCGGACGACGCGATGTTGTCCACAACGCGGACGCACGGGAGGAGCAGGAGGAGGAGGAGAAAGAGGAGGAGGAGGAGGAGGAGGAGGCATGAGAACAGGAAGGAGGAGAATGAGGAGGAGGAGGAGGAGCAGGAGGAGGAAGAAGAAGGAGGAGGAGGAGGAAGAGGGAGGGAGGAGGACGGAGGAGGGAGGAGGAGGGAGGAGGAGGAGGAGGAGAAGGACGCAGGAGGAGGAGGAGGAGGAGGAGGAGGAGGAGGAGGAGGGGAGGACGCAGAGCAGGAGCAGGAGGAGGAGGAGGAGGAGGAGGAGGAGGAGGGAGCAGGAGATGAGGAGGAGGAGGAGGAGAGGAGGAGGAGGAGGAGGAGGAGGAGGAGGAGCGGGAGGAGGATGAGGTGGAGTGAGGGGGAGAGGAGAAGAAGGAGGAGGAGCAGGAGAGGAGAAGGAGGAGCAGGAGGAGGAGAGGAGGAGAGGAGGAGAAGGGGGCCGGAAGAGGAGCAACAGCAGCAGCAGGGAGGGGGCCCATCCGGTTTCTCGGCCCTGCGGTCCAGGGCGGAAGCTTCCATCGCAGCCAGAGTGTGGACCTGACCATCGCCTGCGCAGCTGGCTCCTCTCCTCCCCTCCTCCTCCTCATCCTCCCCTCCTCCTCCTCCCCTCCCTCCTCCTCCTCCTCCTCCTCCTCCTCCTCCTCCTCCGCCTCCACAACCCTTCCACGATAAAATTCTGCAGCTCTGGCAATGCGAGCTGCTTCAGTGGCGAAAACATCGGCGGCCTTGTTACCTGAAAGCATGCAATTGGGAGAACGCTCGAACACCCGGTCGGAAACTTCGACGTAACAAGCGACTTTAAGCACGACAGTTGAACCACTGCGAGCCGTGAACAGCCCACCGATCTCTCTCGTAATGTCAGCTAGAGCTCCTTCCGGCCTGTCGCACAGGCGATGAACCCAGCCCATCGAAACTTCAGCATTGTCCGTGATGTAAACCGAATCCCCCTGAATAGGTCGGATAGCCAGCTCGAGGCCCCAGAGCCCCCCTGGGAACAGACTGATGGCGGCCAACGAAGGGGCCAAAAACAACATGACCGAGAATACATGTATTTTTTGAAACAAGAGCAGATACGGCAAGACCAGCCCTGCGCAGTCGCTCATCTCCTCCTTCCTTCCCTCCCGAAGCATCACCAGATACAAAAACAGGACTGCCAGCCGTCCCCGTCCCAAGGGCTCCTGGGCCGAAGTTGTTGAGCAAGAAATCCGCAGGGTGCCAACATTCCTGAGTCGGCGGCGGTTCCACGCACATCCAACTACGCGGCAGCAGTCCCCGGTGACAGAAGCATGCTTCTGCCTCCCCTTGGGATATGGCCTTGGGGACGGGACTAGAGGAGTCGGCAACGGCAGGATGATCTGCATTGCCCGGGCAAAGCCAGTGCCTGTGTAATGTCGTCTCGGAAGTGGACTCTCGATTGGCAAGCTTGCAGCGTGGACATTCGTTACCCGCCTGAAGCTCCCTACCCTCCATCCAACGCCCCCTTGTGGCAATACAAACCACAACCTCAGCTATCTGCATGCCGTACTTAGCTCCTTCTAGCTGGCGCGAAAAGCGCACGACGAGACATATTAACAACACCCGCTGCGATACCAGATCCGCACAAAAGAGATTCGGCTGCGGGCCACTGCTGAGCCGCAAGCGTGGCTCGAAAGTCCTCCAAGAATTCCTGGGCTTCGTCAGCAGAAACTAACGCATTGGGTGGAAACGTCCAATGGAAGTCAGACATGTCTGCAGAAAAGCGGGGTACTTTTCCAGTCGTTGGGCGCCGTGGGGGTCCAACCAGCAGAAGGGAAATGCACCAAATCAGTCGAGATAGGTCCCCGAATCTGCTTAGTGCGTCTACTACAATCAATACCCACCAAATCCCTCCGAAGCTCATCCCAGAGTCAAAACATACCAGCATGCGAAGACGGGAACCGAGCCATGTCCGAACGCACGGCGTAGGAAGCGTGATGTTTGGGTCTCGATTGGGCGCGCGAATATCCAACAGAGTGGTCAGGCATTTGCTTATTCTTCCCTGATCTAGAGACTGCCCCTAATCGCTGCCAGAGATGCTGAAGCTGTTGGCCCATGACACCGTAAACATCCAAACCGTAATTACAACATGCCTGTGGTCCCGCCAGCTCACTTTTCTTGGTAATCAAGTGCTTTCCTCGCCGAGCGAGCATATCCTCGAAGTTTGCGGTGTTGCAACGTACCCTTCACAACTCTCTGCCTCCTCGTCCTCCTCGCCTATCTCCGACCCCCGCCCAGGTCGATTCCCAAGTACGGAGCCTGGAGCACCGCCGTGATCTTGACCCCACGACGTTTCAAACAAGAAGCGATAAGTTTAGCAAGCGAGTGCGACGGGCTGAGGACAACGCTCTTGTCCGCAAGTTGGAGTCTGTGCGCCTTCATAGAACTGGCCACAAGATCTACTGCGCCAACCGTAGGATCGACGACACAACGTTTGGAGCCCAGGGTCCGTAGCATCAGATGATACGTCCAGATGCATTGTGTACATTCTGATACGCTGTGGAGCTGGGAGTGGGGTAGAAGCAACACGATCCAGAATAACATATGCCAAACATTTGGCGAGTCCTTGGGTAAAACCACCATAGGGTCCATTCCTGAGTCTTTGGGCAATGGATGGAAAGGCTGGAACGCTCTGCTGTGAGCCCCGCTCAGGCTAAGGAGGCGAGGCGCAATGCAAAGCTGAATATCCAACCCCAGCATGACTGAAAGGAAACCTGGGAGGAGGAGGAGGAGGAGGAAGCCGCAACGCAGCGTAATCCACAATATCCCAGATACTCGGATCGTAAATTCCTTTAATGTCCATCATGGCTTGACTAAAAGGGATCCCAATACGCTTGTATAACTCGGCATCCAGGACCCTGCGAATGGCTTCTCTCAGTGCAGACGTACCTGCAATAGCAGCGTCTCAAGCAAGTGTTGTGACATCGCCCCATTGCTTCGAGGAGCCATCCCGAGCTGCTCGCATGCCGTGTAAAGATCACAAAGAGATTGCAGGGTTGTGTCTGGCAGCCTCTCGAAATCGAGAGGAGTGAATGATTGATCGACATCAAGACCTGCGTTCGGCCGCATCTTACGTATGGTGCAGCGAATAGCATCCACCGTCAGCTCAGGCAGCTCGTCCGAAAGTGCCTCAGGCCGAATGCGAGCAAATAAATCCGAGGAGGAAGAGGAAGGGTTCGGTGGCAAATCATGGGAGCCTGGTATACCCTGTCAATTCCGTTTCTAGCGTCGATTCGCGTCGATTGGCGTTTGGAGACGATGAGATAGCGCCGATTTAGCGCCGGCTAGCGTCGATTAGCGTCCATTGAGCGTCGATTAGCGTCGATTGGCGCATTCAGTGCCGATTAGCATCGATTCGCAAGAGCCGACAAGATGGTACGGGAGGCTCCCATGAGTTGCCACCGAAGGGAGGAGGAGGGAGTACGTGGTGATTGTTCCGCAATGCGCCTGGGAGGGGCTGCTCGTCCCGAGTCGTGCTTCGGCGGCCCTGGGGGCGCGGTGGAGGCCCCTGGATGCCAAGAGCTGCCAAAAACCTTCACGACGAGGGGAGGAGGAGGGGTAGGAGGAGGAGGGGGCGAAGGAGAAGGAGGAGGAGGAGGAGGAATAGAATTAGGAGGAGGAATGAGGGAGGAAGAGGAGGAAGAGGAGGAGGAGGAGGAGGAGGAGAAAAACGAGAAGAAAGAGGAGGAGGCAGGAGGAGAAGGAGGAGGAGGAGGGAGGAGGAGGAGGAGGGAGGACGAACGACCAGGAGGAGGAGGAGGAGGAGGAGGAGGAAGAGGGAGGACCAGTGTACACCCAAGACTCACCAATGATATTGCAATAGACCCTCCATCTAAGTTCCCTCTTCAGAGGCCCTACAAAGCATTGTTCTCACTGCGGGAAGTGGCACGTTGGAAGACAAACGTTTTAAATTGATCAGTCATGCCAAAGCACAACTTCTGGAACTGCAGCGCCGCGAAGCAACGTGTCTGTTGCGTCTTGACGGATCCAGGATATCGCCAGAATGTGATTCCTGGGGTTGCAACGCCGCAGACCAACGTGACGATCGCGTCCTGACAATCCGAGACCATACCCGAACGCTGTTTCTGGGACGTCAACCATAAGAGTATTTGACACTGGTGTTAACTGTTAAGACGAGTGCGCGCGGCGTTAAGGCGAGCGCCACATGTTTGAAAGGAACCGCCCTCCATCCGTGAAGCTTTTACAAACTGCTAAGACGAATGTGCCTGGTGTTAAGGCGAGAACCGCATTTTGAAAACGGACCGCCATCCGTGAAATATTTGTACAACGTTTAAGACGGCGGCGCGCGGTGCGAAGACGCGAGCGAGAGCTTGAAAAGGAACCGCCCTCCATCAGTCAAGCTCTTGTCAATTGTAAAGTCAGACGAACTTGCGCGGCTTTTAGGCGAGAGCCACATTTTGAAAACCACGCCCTCCATCCGCGAACCTTCGACGTCATAGATATTGAGGAAGTCTCAGGTGGAACGCCACTCCCGCCCCACCGGCCGACCCTGGGGAACGACAGGGGGCGTGATTTGGAAGGATCAGGAACGGAAGAGGAGGAGGAGGAGGAGGAGGAGGAGGAGGAGGAGGAGGAGGAGGAGGAGGAGGAGGAGGAGGAGGGGGAGGAGGAGGAGGAGGAAGGGGACCAGTGGAAACCCAAGAGTCAACAAAACTGTTGCGCCCGCATAATCCTGAATCCTTCCAAAATACCATTCCTGGTACGCGGATCATGGGAGCAAGTGGAACCCTTGCAGGTTTTGAAAACGAATGTGCGCGGCGCTAAGGCGAGAACCACATGTTGAAAACGATCCGCTCTCAATCTGGGGAATGGTTGTAAGTTTTTAACGAATTTGTGCGATGCTAAAGCGAGAGCCACATTTAGAAAACGACCCGCCCTCAGTCCGTGAAGCTCTTGCAAAGTGTTGAAACGAATGTGCGCGGCGCTTAAGAGAACCATATTTTGAAAACGGCCCGCCCCCAATCCGTGAAACTCGTGTCATTTTGTATAACGAATGCGCGCGGCTTTTAGGCGAGAGCCACATTTTGAAAACCACCCGTCCTCAATCCGTGAAGCTTTGTAATTTTACCAACGAAAGTGCGTGGCGCTCAGGCGAGAGCCACATCTTGAAAACCACCCGCCCTCAATCCGTGAAGCCCTTGCAACGTTTGAAAACGAATGTACGCGGCGCTAAGGCGAGAGCCACATGTTGAAAACCACCCGCCCTCAACCCGTGAAGCTCTTTCAATTTAAGAAACGAATGTGCTCCACGCGAAGGCGAGAGCCACATTTTTCCCCACATCCAAAGTGGGGTTCTTGGTTTCTCTGCACACGCCGCGCAGGATCTCACGCCCCCCCTTTCCTCTCTCTCTCTCTCTCACACACACCATCATCACCGTCATCATCACCATCAACCACCATCATCGTCATCACACGCACACACTCATCATCATTACCATCATCATCACCATCAACCACCATCACCGTCATCACTACTCATCATCCTCATCATCCTCATCATCATCATCGTCACCATCATCACCATTCTATCACCCATTCACTCATTCAATTACTCACTCATCCTCAGTAGGCTTCGGAGGCAGTGGTCCTCCGACGGTAGGACCGCCGCCTCTCTCAACATCATCGTCACCATCACCATCATCATCTCTCGATCACCCATTCACTGGTCATCATCATCATCATCAGCATCATCATCACTCACTCATCACTCACTCATCATCAGCACTCACTGACTCATCACTTCGTCATCAATCACTCCCTAGATTGAATATGGAGGAAGTATCAGGCGGGAGCCTCGTCGGTGAGTGAATTGCGAGAGGTCTCAGGCGGGAGCCCCCTCCCTAAGGGGCCCGCACTTCATGTTGGTAATCCGAGCGGGTCATCCGAAACGTGTAACTGTCGTCACTTTGGGGCTCCTGAGGCTTGACTATGAAAGAAGTATCGCGCGGGCGCTTCGTCTGTGAGTGAATTGTGAGGAAGTCTCGGGCGGCAGCCCCCTCCCTATTGGGGCCCGCAGATCACGTTACGAATCCGAGCGGGTCATCCAGAAACCTGTAACTGTCGCCACTGTCGCGCTCTTGAGGTTTGATTACGGAGGAAGTATCAGGCGGGAGCCTCGTCTGTGAGTGAATTGTGAGTGAATTGCGAAGAAGTCTCAGGCGGGAGCCCCCTCCATATGGGGCCCGCGCATGTTGGTAATCCGAGCGGGTCATCCGAAACGTGTAACTGTCGTCACTTTTGGGCTCTTGAGGCCTGAATATGGAGGAAGTATCAGGCGGGAGCCTCGTCTGTGAGTGAATTGCGAGGAAGTCTCCGGCGGGAGCCCCCTCCCGATGCGGCCCGCAGATCATGTTACGAATCCGAGCGGGTCATCCTGAAACCTGTAACTGTCGTCATTTTTGGGCTCCTGAGGCTTGAATATGAAAGAAGTATCGCGCGGGCGCTTCGTCTGTGAGTGAATTGTGAGGAAGTCTCAGGCGGCAGCCCCCTCCCTATTGGGGCCCGCAGATCATGTTACGAATCCGAGCGGGTCATCCTGAAACTTGTAACCGTCGCCACTTTCGCGCTCTTGAGGTTTGATTACGGAGGAAGTATCAGGCGGGAGCCTCGTCTGTGAGTGAATTGCGAGGAAGTGTTCGGCGGGAACCCCCTCCCTGTGGGGCCCGCAGATCATGTTACTAATCCGAGGCGGGTCATCCTGAAACCTGTAACTGTCGTCGCTTGGGCTCCTGAGGCTTGAATATGAAAGAAGTATCGAGCGGGAGCCTCGTCTGTGAGTGAATTGTGAGGAAGTCTCAGGCGGGAGCCCCCTCCCTATGGGACCCGCAGATCATGTTACGAATCCGAGCGGGTCATCCTGAAACTTGTAACTGTCGTCATTTTGGGGCTCCTGAGGCTTGAATATGAAGGAAGTCTCAAGCGGGAACCTCGTCTGTGAGTGAATTGCAAGGAAATCTCAGGCGGCAGCCCCCTCCCGATGGGGCCCGCGCATCATGTTCGAATCCGAGGCGGGTCATCGGATTCTACTAACTGTCGTCACTTGGAGGTCTGCGGACGGATGTTAGGACCGATTTTGAGGATCGAAGGGGAACTCGCTCCTGCGGCCTGACAACCGGGGAGTTACCAAGCGGGAGCTTCGTCTGTGAGCGAAGTGCGGGTAGCCCCGTCTGAACTGGTCGCGGGCAAAATTGTTGTTATCATGGCCCTGCGTGCCCGAAAGCGCGATTGAGAAGTGCGGGTAGCATCGTCTGAGCTGGTGGTCGGCAAACATGTTGTAGTCATGGGCCTGCGTGCCCGAAAGGGCGACTGAGGAGCTGACGATGACGACGACGAGACAGCGGCCGGGCGCAGGGGTAGCCCCTTGCGTCCGGGCCGGGGGTGACCCATCCTCGGCCGAATCGGGGGCAGGGGTAACCCCTTGTCTCCGGGCCGCCGGTGGTAACCCATCGGCGGCCGAATCGGGCGCAGGGGGGGACCCGTGCGTCCGGGCCGGGGGTGGCAACCCATCCTCAGCCGAATCGGGGGCAGGGGTAACCCCTTGTCTCCGGGCTGGCGGTGGTAACCCATCGTCAGCCGAATCGGGCGCAGGGGGGAACCCTTGCGTCCGGGCCGGGGGTGGTAACCCACCCTCGGCCGAATCGGGGGCAGGGGTAACCCCTTGTCTCCGGGCTGGCGGTGGTAACCCACCGTCAGCCGAATCGGGCGCAGAGGGGGAATCCTCGCGTCTGGGCCGGGGGTGGTAACCCACCCTCGGCCGAATCGGGGGCAGGGGTAACCCCTTGTCTCCGGGCTGGCGGTGGTAACCCATCGTCAGCCGAATCGGGCGCCATCAACGTCTTCGAGCTGAAAGGCACGAAGCGCTTCGAGCCAGGGGACCCTCTGATCACGCTCTTGGGCTGCATGCGCGAGGGCAAGCGCTTCCCACCAGAGGTCTGGTCTGCCTGGGAGAAGACATTGGCCTCGGACAACCACGGCGTCCTGGACCCTCGGCACCAGCACGAGAACTTTCGGCTCGGCTACGGCATGGGCATATACTGGGAGACGCTGGCGAGGTGGATCAACACGCGCGCCCGTCGCGACGCGCGGCGCCTCGGCGTCCCCCTCGTTTTCCTGCAGGCCGTAGACGAGTGCTGC
>CAUYUJ010006276.1:20966-53466 GCA_963575745.1 Prorocentrum cordatum | reverse complement strand
CCCTGTCGCACCCCGCAACCAATCGGGGCGGGCCGGGCATTCTGCCTAAGACTTCCTCACCGTTCATGGCCCTGAGACTGAAAATTAGCGACAGTTCCATCAATGGAGGGCGGGTCGCTTCCGAAATAAAGCTCTCGCTTTAGCGCCGCGCACGGTTGTCCTAAGTTGTCCAGGCGAAGGACCCAGCCGTATGCGGGTGCGAGCGCCGCACAGCAGGTGGGAAGAATCAGGGGCAGATCCCAACGGGGACGCGAAACGCGTGAGGGGTGTGCCGAAATGGATGCGGAGCCGCCATGCGGACCCTGCCGCCGGTGCCTTCGATGGAGGTCTTCTTGGGGCCACCATGCGGACCCTGCCGCTGGTGCCTCTGGTGGAGCTCCCCACGGGGCCACGAAGCGTCTGAGCGGTGTGCCGAAGTTGGTGCGGGGCCGCCATGCGGACCCTGCCGCTGGCGCCTTCGGTGGAGCTCCCAATGTGGCCACGACGCGTGAGAAGGATATGCTGAATCTGGTGCGGGGCCGCCATGCGGACCCTGCCGCTGGTGCCTTCAGTGGAGCTCCCTTTGAGGCCACGAAGCGTGTGAGGGCTGTGCCGACATGGGGCACGGAGATGGGAGGAGGGCGGAGGGGGAGGAGGAGAGGGGAACGCGGGGAGCAATCTATTCAAAACGAAGGCCCAGCACCACAGGATGGTTGGGCAAAACTTACAGGAGTTTCACGGGTGGAGGGAGGGTCTTTTTCAAAATATGGCTTTCGCCTCAGCGCCGCGCACGTTCGTCTTAAGCACATGCAAGAGTTTCAGGGTTTGACAGCGGGCCGTTTTCACCATGTGGCTCTCGCCTTAGCGCCGCGTGCAAACGTCTCAAAACATGCAAGAGTTTCACGGATTGCGGGCGGTCCGTTTTCAAACTGTGGCTTTTGCCTTAGCGCAGCGCGCATTCGTCTTCAACATTTGCGAGAGTTTCGCTGGCTCCCATGGTAAACGTACCAGAAGTTGCGTTTGGGAACGATTCCAGATTGTACGAACACAACAATTATGTTGATTCGCGGTGTTTACGTGCCACGCTTCTGGGCCGCCAAGACGAAACAATCACAATGACTCGTGGCTTAAATGGTTTGGTACGCTTCAGGACCGCGAAGCGGTTGTCTCCCAACAGGGCACTCCCCTCAGTGGAAGTGTCCCCGTGCAGGGGCCTGGTGACGAGGAAGCTTGGAGGGAGGGTTTACACTGGTTTTGCACTGGGTCCGGGGTTCTGGGTTCTGGGTTTGTACTGGTCCTCCTCCTCCTCCTCCTCCTCCTCCTCCTCCTCCTCCTCCCCCTCCTCCCTATTCCTATCCCTATCCCTATCCCTATCCCCATCCCCATCGCCATTGCCATCGCCATCGCCATCGCCATCGCCATCGCCATCGCCATCCCCACCCCCATCCCCATCCCCGTCCCCATCCTCATCCCCGTCCCCATCCCCATCCCTATCCCTACCCCTATCCCTATCCCATCCCCATCCCCTTCCCCATCCCCCCCCCATCCCCACCCCTATCCCGTCCCTATTCCTATATCCCGCCTCCTCCGCCTCCTCCATCCTCCTCTCCTCCTATCCTCCTCCCCTCTCCTCCCTCCCTCCTCTCCTCTCTCCTCCCTCCCCCCTCCTCTCACCTCCTTTCTCCTCCTCTCCTCCTACCTCCTCCTCCTCCACCTTCATTCATTCTCCTTGTGCATAACTTCTCTCTGTCGCACCCCGAGGCCCGTTTCTACAGCGGGCTGGGAATTTCGCCTGAGACTGCCTCACCAATATTGACACTGAAGGTCAAACATTGGCAAGAATTTCACATGAAGGGCGGATCGCTTTCAACATGCGGTTCTCGCCTTAGCGCGGCGCACATTCTATTTAAACATTTGCAAGGGTTTCGCGGGTTGAGGGCGAACGGTTTTCAAACTGTGGCTCTCGCCTTAGCGCCGCGTGTATTCGTTTCAAACGGTTGCAATAATCTCGCGGACGTAATGCGGTCCCTTTTGGAAAACGGTATCTCACCTTAGCGCAGCGTGCATTCGTTCTAAACAATTGCACGGGTTTCGCGGATTGAAAGCGGCTCCTTTTCAAACTGTGGCTATCGTCTTAGCGCGGGGCACATCCGTTTTTACGCGTTGCAAGAGTTTCACGGGTTCCCATGATCAGCGTACCAGACATGATGCTTTGGATGGGTTTAGAATTACGGGGGTGCAACAGTTACGCTGGCTCGCGGTGTTGACGTCCTAAGAACGGTCTTCTGGCACGATTCAGGATCGCCAAGACGCAACACTCATACTGATCCGCGGCGTTGGAATCCCGAGACCATTTTGTTGGCATGCTTCAGGGTCTTCAAGCGGTTGTCCGCCAGCGAGACAGTTCCCTCAATGGACATGGGCCGTTGTCTGAGGACCATGAACAGGGAGCTTGGAGGGAGGGCTTATTCCACCATCGTTGAAGACTCTTGGGTTTGCACTGGTCCTCCTGCTCCTCCTCCTCCTCCTCCTCCTCCTCCTCCTCCTCCTCCCTCCTCCCTCCTCCCTCCTCCTCCTCCCTCCATCCTCCTCCTCCTCCCCTCCCCTCCCTCCTACATCTCCTTCCCTCCTCCTCCTCCCTCCCTCCCTTCCTCCTCCTCCTCCTCCTCCCCTCCCTCCTCCTCCTCCTCATCCTCCCTCCCTCCTCCCTCCACCCTCCTCCTCCTCCTCCTCCTCCTCCTCCTCCTCCCTCCTCCCTCCTCCCTCCTCCCTCCTCCTCCTCCGGACGAGTGGATCACGATCATCAGGACAGCTGGCACCTGCTCTCTTCCAGTTTTGCAGAGTTATGAGAATATCTCACGTCGTGTCATGAACCGTGCACAGAGACGAGCAGTCAGCGATTCGATTGCGGAATTCAAGGAGTTCTTCGTGCAGTCGGAGTCCTTAGGTACCTTGCATAAGTCTCTTCACGGGCAGGCACTTCCAGGGCTTGATTATGAACATGGCGACCAAGTGTTATACCATCCCAAGGATATCATCGACGCGAAGTCGAAGCACTGGCATTCTCTTTGGTCGCCGTCGGTCTTGAATGAAGAAGAGGTTCTGAATACATTTCATTCTGTTCACCAAGTGGCGGTGGACGAGGTTTTGCCCATGATTTCGGTCTCAGATATTCGACGAGCGCTTCGACAGATGAAAGCCAAGGCCGGCCTTGGAGTTGATATGATGACCCCCACGGACTTCGAAAGATTACCTGATTCGGCATTGGCAAAACTTGCAATCCTTTTCGAAGCTTGTGAACAATACGGGTGTTGGCCAGGACAAGTTTTACTTATCATCGGTCGGATGTTGCCGAAAAAGGTTTCGGGAGATCGAATAATCGGATTAGTGGCAATGCTTGGGCGAGTATGGAGCATGGTACGAGAACCTCTTGTACGTACATGGTCTACTTCCACCGAGCAGCACTGGGATGCGGCTATACGCGGCAATTCCAGTTTGAGAGAAGCCTTCGTACGCGCGGTACAAGAGAAAGTATCGCATCAGTTGAAGATACCTTGCGCAGATGGATTGATGGACATCCAGTCGTTCTACGATTCCATAGAATGGCCAGGTCTCGCACGTTGTGCTCTCAATCTGTCCTTTCCAGCTCGAGTTCTTCAATTGGAACTGCTGATGTGCGTCGCCATGCGCACGTTGGGACAGCTGGGAGCCTTTTCTCAGCCATTCCAACCTACTCGGAGCATAGTCCAGGGCCTCCGCTCTGGGACTCGCTTCGGGCGATGCCTGACGCACCATGTCCTCTCCAAGATCACGATGGCCCACCCGAGGCTTAGCCATCGTATTTGGATCGGCGATTTATCGCAGTTTATGGGAGGCTCGAGAAAAGATCTTCGCATCAAGATGGCAGCATGTTTGATTGCCACCTGCAGGGCACTGAAGGCACAGAAGTTGGCCGTCTCGCCCAAGTCCGTCATCGTCTGCACCAAGCTGCAAGATGCTGAGTGGATTTCACGGGCAGTGCAACGTGCAGGTTTTACAGTACTTCCTAAGTTGCAGGCTGGATATCTTGGTGTGGATCTCTCTTGTGGCGCACGGTTGGCACGGCAGACGCGGGCTAAACGTGACGAGAAAAGCAAGGGTATGAGTGCTAAGATCCGACGTTTTGCTTTTACGTCAAAGAAGTATTCCATCACGCGACGGTTGGAAAAACAAGGTTCACAAGCAACAGGTGTTTACGGCCATCAGATTTTTGGTACGTTTGGTGCGCGCATGACCCAAGCCAGGCGGAAGCTTGGCATGTCCTGCGCTGCGGCGACAAAAGGAAGGTGCCTCACCACCCTCTTGGCGCTACGTGCAGGTGATCACGACCCTGGCATCAAACTACCTGTGGAATGTTTAGATCTCTGGTTGCGATCGTGGCGCGAGCATCCTGACATGAGGAAGGGCATCCAGCAGGCTTGGACTTCAGTTTCCCAGCACATGATGCACTTACCTCCAGAGCAGCGTTCTCGTCATGTTCGCGGCCCTTTGTCGGCCGTGGTTCTGCACCTGCTGGAAGCAGGATGGGGAGTACAAGAAGCAACGGGGTGGACCATCCCATCGCCTCACCCGTTCGAGGGCGACCAGTTGTGGCAGCAGGAGAGGCAAGCGACATGTTTTCCCTTGAGCCATAAATGGAACGGACGTCACACATGATGGTCCTCAGACCATCTGTCCCTGAGTGAAACGCATATGCTAAACCTATGTCACAAAATATGGTCCCCAGCAACATGGGTCCAACTTTCTCTAGGTTTAGCATTCCCCGGGAAACACTACAGAAGTCCGTGTCCACTGCCTTGCAATGTCGGTCGGTATCGTGCCGATCGACGAACTCTGAAACTCGAAGCAACAGCGCAGAGGATAGAAGAGGATAGCAGACTATTGGAAAGCGGGATTGGAGGAAGAGGGAGAGGAGAAGGTGGACGGGAGGACACCACCACCACAACCACCACCGACCAGGCCAGGAGGAGCAAGCTCGTCCAGGTACTCCTTCCAGGAAATCCAGACAGGCCCGGCCAGCATCTTCCTGGAGGCCGACTGGGAGCGGTCCTTCAGCTCGGGGGTGGCACGACGTCGATCCACCTCGGACTCTTCATCCACTAGAACGATCCTGCCACTAGACATAAAATCGAACAGCGCTGCATTGCACTTGGTGATGTCATCCTTTTGTAAGTGCATCCACCGGCATTCTGCCGCGAGGAATCCAGCGGACCCGTCCTCGAGCACACTCGAGGGACTCACAGATGATCGCTAGATCAAGTGCTGTCCGGCGGTCTCGGGCGGACGCGTTCCCCTCCTTCTGCATCGTGTCATAGATGGACTTGGCGTCTACCACGTGAATCTGCTGCTCTCGACTTCCTAGCCTACAGTCCCGCCGAAGGACAGTGGTGAACGGGCCTGAGGCTCGAACACAGTCGGGTAGGTCGACATCCTGGAACACGACGTCCCGGTAGAGCACCTGTAGGTACTCGACTTCCGCCACGGCTGCCGACAGGGCCTGGGTTTCCCCGGCCAGGGTTGACGGGACCTTACGTCGTAGCTTACTGCTGCGCCAGCCCAGAAGAGAAGCTCGAACGGATTGGTTGTCTAGAACTGACTTGTCGGCGGCCAGCACCATCCAAGCTCCTTGGGTGGGATCGGAAGGCAGCCCGTTGTCGTCCACCAGTGACTCGACCGAGCCGACCCCACCAGCATCTGAGAACGATCTGAAAGCCATGTGCTCTGGGTTCAGCCTCCAGACGGTAAGGCCTCGAGACGCAGATGCTCGAAGGTGTTTGACTAGCTTATTCGCACACGCAACATCTGACACCGTCGGAGCCCGGAGCCGACTGGCTAAAATACTCGCAACTCCAGTCGCCTCCGGACGTGATTCCCTCCCCACCCAGTTAAACTTGTACACCAGGGATCTGAGAGCCTTGAACTCCGTGGGTTCCAGTGGTGCGTTCTTGTGCGTCATTCTGCCTCGGGCCAGGGTGAGCGGACGAATCTCCTCGAGAATGTACTTTTCTTGGTCGATCGTGACTTTGCCCGGAGCGAACGTAACTCGGCGGCCCGCGAAATCTACTGGTCCCACGTGGCAGTCACGATATTTGCCGAAACGAAAACGATTCTCGAGCGCCCCTCGGATCCAGGAACGGGCCGAAGCGTCGGAGCTGCCGATGAAGAAGTCGTCGACTTCTAATAGCATCATGTTCTGGATGGCACCGTCGGACCGATACTTCAACCACCAGCATGGCTCCAATAGGCTGCGTACAAAACCGTGCTTCTCCAGATGGCCCACCACAGTGCGCCTCCATGCTACAGGAGCGTCGTCGAGTCCGTACACATTCACAAGCAGGAGGATGAGCGACCCCGGCTCCACCTGGATGCCCTCGCAGGGCTCGACGTAGATCTGACCCTGGGACCTGGACATGGGGTCGGACTGGGTGAACGCATTCTTGACATCCGCGATGTCTCCTAACATATTGAAATTGGCCAGGACTTGGACAAACATCATGATGGATGACGTTTGTGGAGTAGGTGCGTACACGGCCAGGGATCCAGAGTCCGGGTCTTTGTGCCCGTGGACGCACCATCGGGACTTAGCCTCTGGCTCGGTGAACGTTCCTTCCACCGGCTTCCACCTCCTGACCATCCGGCTCGATATTATACGATCCGGTTGGAACTGACGGATCTTAGCCGCTTGGGCGGGAGGAATGACTCGGACACCCCCGGACTGCATCATGGATTGCCACTCCTTGTCGTCGGAAGCCTGGAACTTTTGGCGCTCGGGGGGGGTAAGCTGCTTCAGACTCACCTCCCCGCCTCGGCTGGCCGCGAAAACGCCGCCGTCCTGAAAACTCTCCTCGAGACTTCTGGTCCCGCCCTCGAAACCAACAGGGATCGTGCCGAGCCCGTCCACGGCGCCCGGGACCACCCAGAAGTCCCCCCTTGGCTCGGCCCCCGCAAACCCCTCATTCGTCTCTCCTCGACCCGGGGAGCGGGACCTTCCCCTGGACTCAATATCTCGAACCCGCTCCATGACGGATCGGCTCTCCTCCCTACCCATCACTACAGCTCTGGACGTCTCCGGGCCTGGTCCTGGACCGGAGGAGGAGGAGGAGTCAGCACCACCACCGCCACCACCAGGGAAAGGAGGATGAGAGGAGGTCCCCGCCGCGGGGGAAGCGCCAGGGTCGAGGGTCCTCGCCCTCTTGACCTCGGGAGGCGCGCTCCCTGCCCGGGCGGCCCGGATGCAGGCCGGCACGTCGTCGGGCTGGGAGATCCTCGCTCGGGGCTTGGCTGCTCCGGGAGCGGGCCTGTCCCGGTCGGGGGGAGGACTAGAAGGATGAGGAGTGTCGGGAAAAGGCCTCGCGTCCTCGGAAGGAGGCCCGGGAGGAGAGGAGGAGAAAGGAGGAGAAAGACCAGGGGGAGGGGTGAGAGACGGAGAGAGAGAGCTCCCGGGCTCAACGGAACCTCCTCCTGTGTCGGCCCTCTCGACTTCTTCCTGAGAGTGAGCAGGACTCGGAGGAGTGTTGATTGACCGGTCCACTTCTGAAGGTGGCCCCTCTGAGATTGACGGCAGACCCGTCCGCTCTGATCCTGGTTGCGCCACGACCGATCCAGCTCGAGACTGACCTCCTCGGGGCGGCCTTCGTGGGAGGCCGAGGGGTCCCGTGACCGTGGGGGCCTGGGCTCGAGACTCTGGCTCGGGATCGCTCCTCGGAGCAGGTCCTGGTCCTGGAACCTGGGGCCCGGCGTCGAGGTCGGCTTGGGCCGCCTCGTCCCAGGCACTGTCGGGAGGAGCCCCTTCGCGTTGGACGTCCACTGCCGTCGCACGACGGGCCTGGACAGCCTGCAGGAGATCCTGCCAGCGCGGGTCCTCAGCCAGCTGAAGGCCGTACTCTTCTTCTGGACTGGCCAGTCGGACCTGCTCGGCCGAGCACTTCCAGAGCCTGGCCCGGACAGCCACCCAAACCGTGCCTCCCTCGGCCAAAACCACGACCCCGGGACCCGTCCAGCCCGCCCGGCGCCGTCCGAGGGCGTCGGCGCGAGAGGACATCCGGGTAAAGTGACGCCAGACAAACACCCACTGTCCTGGAGTGAATCTGCGATTCCCTGGGGTCCTGGCCCGGCTGGCTCGGGAGATGTTGTCTCGAGCGGTCGCCTCCATCGCCATCCTCCGGGCGGCTGCTCGGATGGCGTGAGCCCGGGCGAACTCAGCCCCGGCTTCGTCTTGTTCCGAGGATGGGCTGGTGACGTCCTGCCACCCAGGCAGCGCCTTGTGGTCATCAGAGAGCAGATCGTGGGGAAGCCGTGGGTTCTCTCCGAACACGAGTTGGAGAGGAGAGAAGCCCCCTCGATGCCAAAACCGATTCTTATGGGCGACCAGCTCGAAGATCAAGTCGTCCATCTCCTGAAGGCTAGCTGGAAGGGCGGCCCCGGTTTCTAACTCGGCCCGGACCCGCTCCTTAACCCAACCCCCGTGGCGCTCCACCCTGCCGTTTTGCCACGGAGAGTCGGCGTCGCACACATGGTGACAAACTCCCCACTGCTCCAGGCCCCGGGCAAACCTGGCTCCAAACTCGGACCCCCCATCCGAAATCAAAAAGTGAGGGGCCCCCAAGGGCCTGACCCAGGACCGCAGAAACTCGGACCACACGGCAGCTGCCGTCGCACTCCCTACTCTTGAGACTACCTGAAGGTTGGAACCGTGATCGACTATGTTCAGATACGGGTACGTGGTTCCCTGAAACTCAAGATAGAAAAGGTCCACCCCGACAATATGGTTAAATCGAAACGTCCTGGGAAGCGCCACTTTCCGATGGGCTCCCGATCGAGATCTCTCGGCGCAGTCGGAGCAGGTGAACTCGCGGCGCACCCACCTGATGAGTCGCTGCTTCGCTCCCCCCGCCCGGAGCACTCGAACAAACTTACGGTTGTCGGGGTGTCCCATGTTGCAGTGGAGTTTGTAAATCTGTCGCTTCTCGTCCTCGGAGGGCCCCGGGTCAGGTGGTTCACTTCCAGGACCGTCCGGCTTAGCCCCCCTAGAGGGTCTAGTCTCTGGCTCGTCGTCGCTCTCACCAGAGGCGTCGGGGTCCCCGGCTTCTTCTCTAGCTTCCTCGGCTTCCGCATCGCCAGCCTCGTCACCTTCCGCCAACTCCGCCCAGGTAGCCTGTCTAGACTGGGAAGCCCCGGACCAGTGCTCAGAGACGGCCCGGGCCACGGTTCGGACGAAGGCGGGGGGATACTGACCTGCTCGGGTGGTCACTGAACCTCCCTCGAGCACCGCGTGCTCGTGACCCCCCATGCACAGGTGTCCGTCCAGCAAACGGAGGGTGTGTGGGTGGTTCGACAGAATGCCCGTCGGCTTCTTGTTAAGTCCTCGGGCGTCTACCTGCAAACCGAACTGGCACATGTCAACTCGAATCCGCTGAACCCCCGGGAGTCCCCAGACACACCTCAGCACGAAAGTCCCCCATGATGAGGCGTAGAGTGGGTGTTCGAACGCGAAGTAGCGTCCGTGACGTACCTGATACGACGCGATCTCCATGCAGAGTATCAGATCCCGAAGCCCCTCGGACATCAGTCGGTCCCAGTCGGCCGGATCCATCCGATCACGAGTGATTCGATTGATGGCCGAGAACGCACGACATTCGGAACACAACCATATCATCTCTGGGCGATCGGATCGGATGGCTCTCCACAGCTGCTCCACGTCCTTCTTACTTGATGAGTCCCATCCTACCTTGAGGTCCCATGAGGACCTCACCCCCAAAGGGGCCCCCAGCCTCTCGACCACTGGGGCCATGCGGGGAGGAGAGAAAACCTCCATAAACGCCACCCTAGACTTGGGGCTGCGGCTCGACATGACAAACGAGCCTTCCCCGAGACGCCCGGTCGCCTTAGCAGCTGCCTCGCCGAGAGCCTTCCTAACTCGAGAGCTGCAGGCGACCTCGTGGTCGTCATTAGTCAGGTCCCCATCGAGCCACTCGAGGCCCACGAGACCTTCTTTGGAGGAGGAGGTTGGAGAGGACAAATGACATGTTCGGGCACTCTCACGAGCGCCTGCATCAGAAGCAGTGCAAGCGCAGCCGGAAAAGGCCTGGGCAAGTCCCTGCGTCGCAGCTCTGGGCCCTCGCCCGGAGCCGCAGAGAGGTGCTGGCAACTCTGGAGTGGTCCTCGCGCCTGAAGGCGCCTCGGCGCCTAGATCTCGGTGCTCCCGGCCTCGTCGACCACCTCCCAGGGCACTTCGATCTCTTGCCCGCTCGCCGGCTGCTGCGCCTCGGTCGCAGAGATGGTCGTCGTGGTGTGGTCGGCCTCGGCTCCCGACGACGTAGCACCCGCCTGTGAGCCCGAAGCCTCCGCCTGGTTGTTCGCCGCCTGGGTGTTGGCCACGTGCACCAGGCCCATCACCGCTGTGCCGATCTCGACGACCATGTGAGTGAGCTGCGCCACTGCCTGCTCCAAGTTCGAGACCGAGATCGACATCGCACTCATGTGGCTCGAGATCTCGTCGATCACGTCGCCCATCGGCCCCAGGCCCTCGAGGACGCGACGGATGCGCACCACCCCCTGGAAGATCTGCTGCATCCCCTCCTCGACCTGGCTGGGGTTCTGTAGCTGATGACGTGAGTACTCCCCGATCTGCTCCACGATCTCGCGAACTCGCCCGAGCTGCTGCGTGCCCTCCGGGATCTGGTACAGGTGCCACTGCAGGGTGTTGAGGTAGCCGTTCAAGTCGTTCACCGTCTGAAGCGCTGCCGTCCCGGCCTGGAAGCCGGGGTTCTGCTCCAGGGCCCGCACCGCCCGGTCCGCCGAGTCTGCTGCACGACGAGCTGCTTGAGCGGCGGACTCTGGTCGCTCTGCGGGCGCATCTCCATCCTGCCGGTCGTTCCGTCTCACGAACGTGCCCTCGATCTTCTTGCCGCAGAATCGGCACTTCTTGCCGGAGCCATATTGGTTGCCGTGCCCGACGAGCTCCGAGTGATTGCAGAACGGGGGCGGCTTGGACGGCAGCCGCGCCCGCTCTGGCATGGCCTTCACCTTGGGCGGAGGGAGCCCGTGTACCGGGCCAGTAGGTGCTGCTGCTGCTGCTGGTACTGCTGCATGCGCCGTAGCTCCCTGGCTGTGGTTCGTCATGCCTTGGTCCACAGCCATCTCTGGCGTGGCTCGGTCCTCGTTGCCGCCCCTCGACGACTCCTGTGTCGGAGGATTCTGTCCCGTCTGGCTCTGAGAAGCCTGCGGTTGGGGCGCCTGCGTCACTGCCGTCTGAGGAGGAGGCCACGCCATTGCTGCACCTGCCGCTCCCCACAGAATGGGCTGGGGCATTCCGCTCGAGGCAGCTGCTGGATTCCCCCCTGGAGGGGGTTGCAGCGGCGGAGGCGGCGGGTGCATCAGCATCTGCTGGTACTCGGCCGTCAGCAGCGGCGTCCCGTCCGCCAAGTGGCCCACGATCGCGGCACTGGGGATGCCCCCAGGTCCGGCGCGGGCAACTGCCTGAGCCCATGTCATTCGCTGAAGGGGAACCTGACTGGGCACCCCTGGCTGCTGAGGCGCTGCTGTCGTCTGCGGCCGACCCGGAGTCGGCACTGGCGTTGCCTCGGCACGAGCCTGCTCCTCTGAGATCCGACGCTGCGCCTCCTCGTCCCGCTCCTCCGGGACAGGCCAGGCTGGTGGGGCCTGCTGGTGACCCTCCGCCGGGTCCTCGTCCTCGTAGACGTCGTTGTCGTTGTTGTCGCCTGCGGGCGTCGGAGCACCGACGCCTCTGAACCTGGGAGCTGCCCTGACCTGCTGGACCAGCGCCAAACTCCACAGGAGGCAGAGGATGCCCATCTCTGCTGGGGCGATGGGCCTCGAGAGTAGCCCGTGGGCTGGGTGCGCGTGAAAGCCTGAAAGTCTTTCGCCTGAGACTCGAGCCAAGAAAGGCTACGGAAAGAACGCAGACCGGCCCCCGCGGGCCTATGATGACATCGAGAGCTCCGGTCTCCCCGTGGTCTCCTGCTTGACGGACCTTAGCTTGACAAAACGATCCTGAGCCCGGTGCCTGTTCGAGGCGGGCCCGCTGAGCCCAGGACCCGATGAGTAGGATGAGGAGGGTGAGGATGAGCGATGCGAGCGAGCACGTGAAATTGCAGAACCCCTGGTGGTTACTGAACTCCGATCTGCTCGACGCCCTCCTGGACCTGGTGCCTGGCCTAGCCGACCGAAGCCTGGACCTTCTTCTGTGGAGGAGGAGGTGGAGGGAGATCAGGTAGCTCGCGATCGTTCCGTCAGCCAGCATCTTCGGAGGCTTCTCATTACCAAGTGCGAATGAGCTCTCCGTGAGAAAGGGGTATCGCTTCAAAGCTGCAGCTGGCACGGCCGCTGGCTCCTCGAGCGGTCGGACGATCTCGACCATCCGGTGCCCGGAGCCTAGGCGCGTCATGTCTACTGTGGCCTGCAAAGCTCCTGACCGCAACTTGTTCCTCGGCAGATCGATGACACTCTCGAGGAACTCAAGCAAATTCACGCTGAGAATGTGCGGCACAGATTCTCCAAGGACGGTGGTATCTATGATACCGAAAACTCCGCCGAGGCACAGAGGAAAGAGCACGGCACTGATCACCCTGGCCGCGCCTCCTACACCGTGCGCTCCTCGAACATGGGCACGGTGCTCTGGAGGGATCTCTACAAGGCGAAGGCCGTGCACCGCGAGCGCCTCGGACTCGCGATTGAGAGCCTCCACGCCCGCCAGGTCGGTGCCGGCGCCGGGGTCGATGAGACCCTGAGTGGAGGACGCGGCCAGAAACACCGAGTTGCTCGTGATCTCCTCCTCGACCTCTCTCCAGGCCGGCGCACTCCAGCCGTCCTTCGTGTTGGAGGCCACTCCCTCGAACATGTACGCCGAAGCACTGCGGCGGGGAGGAGGAGGTCTCCTGCCGCCTATGTCCTTCTTGACGGTCTCCTTCTTGGCTCCACCGGCATTGGGGCGCTCACGTCCCCAGTGCCCTTTCTCGTGGCACAGCTTGCACTTGGTGACCTTCATCAGCTGCTCCTGTGTCAAGAAGCGTCTCCGCCCAGGCGGAGGCCTTCGTCCAGCTCCGCCTCCGCGCTCAGGTCGGTCTCGCCGCATCCTGCCTCGGCCCTCCGGCCTGGGAGGTCCTCCGCCTCGGCCCTTGGAGCCGAAGTACTCTCGATCACGGCGGGCAGCGCGCTTCAGGTCTTTGTTCTGCTTCCAAGAGCGGTTGTTCGTCAGCTCTGCCATGACCAGCTCGATGTCGTCCTCACCGACGTCCATGTCGTCGATCTCCGCCATCAGCGCCTCGACGTCCTCCTCGTCCAGCTCGTCGCTGCCCTCGTCGCCCTCGTCGTAGTAGTCCTCGTCGGCTTCTTCCTCCTGGTGGCTGCCACTGTCGTGAACCCGACCTGCTGACCGACCGAGGTGAGTTGAGGAGGAGGGAGAGGACTGAAAACCAGGAAAAGCGTCAGAGCGTGCGCCCGGACCTGAGTCCTCAGGAGACGCCGATGTCGCCAGCATGCTGCCCGGCCCGGCCTTGCCTGGCAGCAGCTTCTCGGTTCCGACCGAGGAGTCGAGCTGGCGCAGCGCCCACTTCACGTTGTGATACGTGAGGTCGCCGCGCGTCAGCGTCCGGAGGTTCTGGATGCCCTGAGGGGTCAGGTTCGCGCCCTCTTCCAGGAACAGCCCCTTCAGCTTGTCCGACATCCAGAGGTCATGCCCCTCGGCCTCGGTGTACTCCGCCTCCCGGCGGCTCACGAACTGGGTCAGTGTCTCGTTCTTGGGATCCCGAACGGCGTCGTACAGCGCCTTTCGCCCAGCTCGTCGAAGCTCATCTCCTTCCCGTTCGCCTATCATGAGGTCCATTCTCTGGAGAATGATGTCTAGCCACCTGCTCGATGTCAGGTCGTCGTCCGGTATGTCCTCGAATCTGGCCTGCATCGACCACTCGAACAGGCGCATGAATTTCTCTGATCTGCGCCACACGGCCACGTCCGTGTTGTCGTTCCATCTCTTGATCGAGCGCTTCCACTGCCGATAGTGTGCCCAGCCCGGCCATGCGGGTGGGTCTGTGTAGTCTCCTCGTCCGCCTGTCCAGCTGCTCGATTCCCACCAGCCGTTCCACTTCCGATCCTTCCAGTCGGAGGTGTCGTTCCAGTCCGAGGAGTCCTTCCAGCCCTCGGTCTTGTCCTTCTGATCCTTCCAGCCTTCTCGCAGGCCCGTCGTCATCTCTCCTGCTGCGCTGTCTCTAGGCTGCGAGTTGGCCGGTCGTCCGTGTCCACTGGCCCATGGATCGTCTTGGTCGACCCACGGGTCTCGCTGCTGCTGCTGACCAAAATGGTCTCTGATGGTCTGCTTGACCATGCTCTGGACGCTCTTCAAGAGGGCGTCCGCATCTATGCCCGCACCTGTCGCCGGAGCTGCTGCAGATGATGTTCCCGGCGCCCCTGCCGAGGATCCCGCAGCTGTCTGCCCCGCTGGTCGCGCCTCTGCGACGCCGCTGCCCGCTGGGGCAGTCTCGACCTTCCTCGTCGCCATGCCTGCGAATGTGTCGTCATCCTCTGCGGGCATTCGCCGTGGATCCCCCACCGCTCAGCGGTGCGAGCGGAACCTGGCCCAAGGCGCGCGAGCGCGGGCGGTCGGCCGTCACGGCCTCGCGCCCTTGCCCATGGCCCCGGGCCCGATCCCGCTCCGCTACCAACTGTGGCAGCAGGAGAGGCAAGCGAAATGTTTTCCCTTGAGCCATAAGTGGAACGGACGTCACACATGATGGTCCTCAGACCATCTGTCCCTGAGTGAAACGCATATGCTAAACCTATGTCACAAAATATGGTCCCCAGCAACACAGTGGCGCTTCGACGACAGCATGTACAGCGGCATCGACGCGCTCGACAAGCACGATGGCTTTTTGGCAGATTTCGCTGATACGCTTCGTTCTCGCTTGTGGGTGGGAGCGAGCCGTCACTATGCTGGAGGGGGCCTCGAACGGGGAGTTGATTGTCGTTCTTATCGCCTTCTTATCGATCAACTCTCGGCAGTCCCAGTGATCGGGCACCGACTGGGGGAAGTCATGGTTTCGTGTGCAGTCGGTGGTGTCTGGCCCAGAGCCAGGCGCAAAGCGGAGATGCCCAAGTATCGTGGTCCTGAGCTGTGTGGACGTTGTGGCAAGAAGCCCGAGACGTTGAAGCACAGAATCTGGGAATGCGAATGCAATACAGGTAGTTCTGCATATATCGAGTCCGATGAGTTGGTTTCGCAGGCGCTGGTTCAATCTGACGCCGACGAGGCGTTTTGGCTGCGAGGCCTGATGCCTCAGCCTTGGACGGAGGTACCACCGCCCCCGTCCGAGGAGTGCTGGACGGCGACGACCAACGACGACGTGGCCGAGGGCTTCCTGGGCGGCGGCACCATGGAGGAGCCGCTGCTGGTGTTTGGCGATGCCAGCGGCGGCGCCGATACCAGCAGCTCGGCCTTCCGCAGAGTGGGCCTGGGCATTGCGGTCTTCACCCAGTTGGAGCCGTCGGTGGAGTTGCAGGCCACCGTGAGGGGCCCCCTCGCTGGGCCTCGCCAGGTGGTCGCTCGGGGAGAACTTCGAGCCCTCCTTCTGGCAGTGTGGTGCACAGTCGGCGCGATCATCTTCGTGTCTGACTGTGAGTCGGTCGTGCAGGGCTGGTTCGAGCAGAAGTTTCTGGCCCCATCAGGGCCCGATAGTGATTTGTGGGCCCGTCTTGGCCAGCTCTTGGCCGCCGCACCTGAGCGCTGCATCAGCGTCTTCTTCGTCAACTCCCACCTGACGGGACGCGACGTGGTGCAGCAGCGAGCGCCGAGGTGGATGATCACGGGCAATAGTGTGGTTGATGAGGTGGCGGGGTGGGCGGCTACGGAGGCCAGGCTGCCCGCCGCCGTCCGACACCGAGTGTTGATGCACGAGAGACGTGCGCGGCTGATCAGAATGAGGATCCTGAGGTCGACGCTGGATGCGATGAACGCGGAGGGCAAAGCTCCGCGGGAGAAATCATCGTCCTCCCCCGTCGTCGTCCCTCCTTCTGCTGCTGCGTGCTCCCTCTTCTCCTCCTCCCACTGTCTGGATGACACGGGGCGGGGTTGCACGAGATGTGGAGGGTCAGCCTCCAGAGCCACCACTGTTGAACGGAGGTTAACTAAGTGTTTTCAGCCAATTCATTATAACGGGGTGCTTTGGCTTAAACCTCCCCAGGCCCCCCTCCACATAGCGGGGGGGAGCGTTCATGAATCCCATAATATGCAATTTCATGGCCCATTAAAGTTATGGTATTGCCGTGATTGTGCTGGTTTCGGTGCTAATCAAATTCTCAAGCTTGGTCAGCCATGCCTCCGTAAGCTAACCTCGTCTGGAATTGAATATTTAGACCGAATCTCTCGAGGGCTGTGGCCGAAGGTCCTCAGCCGTGCAGAGCAAGCATCCCGACGTCCCAGGGGCGTAATTTAAGGTGCATTTAAGCTCATGTGGTACTGGTTGACTTTGTCATATGGTCATGCTCATGCTCATGCTCCTCCTGCTCCCCACGAAGTGGCAGCGTGGCGCCGCCTCGCGCACCCGCCGTCGCAAGGCGGGGCACCCCACGTGGCCTGCGCGGCCCGCGCCGTCGAGGACCGACCTGGGCGGCCCGTGCGTTACGAGGATGTCCAGGCCCTCGAGGGGAGGAGGAGGAGGAGGGAGGAGGGAGGAGGGAGGAGGGAGGGGGGAGGGAGGAAGGAGGAGGAAGGAGGAGGAGGAGGAGGAGGAGGAGGAGGAGGAGGAGGTGGAGGAGGAGGACGGGTGGGGGAGGAGAGGAGGGAGAGGAGGAGGAGGAGGAGGTGGACGGAGGACGGAGGGAGGAGGAGGAAAAGGAGGGAAGGAGGAGGACGGAGGAGGAGGAGGAGGAGGAGGAGGAGGAGGAGGAAAAGGAGGAGGAGGAGGGAGGAGGAGGAGGGAAAAGGAGGAGGAGGAGGAGGAGGAGGGGGAGGAGGGGAGGAGGGGAGGAGGAGGAGGAGGAGGAGGAGGAGGAGGAGGAGGAGGAGGAGGAGGAGGAGTGGAGGAGGTGGAGGAGGTGGAGGAGGAGGAGGAGGAGGAGGAGGAGGAGGAGGAGGGAGGAGGAGGAGGAGGAGGAGGAGGAGGAGGAGGAGGAGGAGGAGGCGGAGGAGGAGGAGGAGGAGGGAGGTGGAGGAGGAGGAGGAGGAGGAGGAGGAGGGAGGAGGAGGAGGAGGAGGAGGAGGAGGAGAAGAAGGATGAGGAGGAGGAGGCGCCGCCGAAGGCCTCCGGCACCTCCGCCCACTTTGCTTCGGCCTCGGCCTCCGACGCCAGCTGCCAGGCGCCGCAGAACTTCGGGGTGAACGGGGAGCCGTACACCGAGGAGCAAAAAACGACACAAACAAGCTTTCTCGGAGGTCCGCGCGGACTCCTTGGAATCGGCGCGGGCCCCCCTTCCTTGGTGCGCGCAGCGCGCCAGGGGCGGCGCCGGAGGCGCTGCCAGGGGGGGGGGGGGGGGGGGGGGCCAACGCCGATCCGAGAAAACCGCGCGGAAATCCGAGAATTCATGTATTTATATGTTGTTTTGCTCTTCGAGTACACCCGGAGCCCCGCCACGGTCACGCACTCGTCCTCCAGGTACCTCGGGGGTCCCAACACGGTGCGGCGACAAACCGTGCGGCGACCTTGAAATCCCCGAGGACCTCACCGCACGGTCCGCCACCGCACCGTTTTGGGATGTTGGACGTTGGGGAACGAGCCAAGCCCCGAAACCGTGCGGCCACCCCGCATCCTCAGCTTGCCATCGCTCGGACGTCCACTCCCTGTGCATTTTTCGGTTTCGTGCGTGCTCTTGTTTGCTCGATGATCCAGGCAGGATGCTCCTCCAGGGTCCTTGCCGAGGAAAAAATGCACACGTCCGAGCGATGCCAGGTCAATGACTCACTACACGGCGTGGCCACTGCACCGATTCGGGGCCCCAGAGTACCGCGCGCTGGGCAAGAAGCGTGCGCGGGCCTCCCGGGATGGGCAGGACTCCAGGCACCTGTCCATGTTGCCGCAGATCACCAGCTTGTGCTCGTGCGGCAGCCCGCGCAACCACGCGTCCACCTTTCGGCACGCCCGACGTGGCATGCCCGAGAGCAAACGTTGCCTAGATGCGACAGCGGCAGCCGAGGGGGCAGGCGAGCTTTCGTCTCAAGTGGCCAACGCCGGCGGCGATGCAGGCAGCGAGTCTCGCTCAAAGTGGGCAAGGGCTGCCGTTGGTCTTTGCCCTCCAATGTTTCCGTACCAATCTCGATCCTCGATCCTCCAGAACCTTGGCGAGCTCGGGCGCGGAGCCACGGTTGGTCATGTCGCCGCAGTGGATCAGAACGTCACCCTGGGGCAGCTCTACAGTCATCGTGCTACCACACGGAACGCTGAACCATCAACAAAGGGGGGGACTTCTCTCGCCTCGGCCACGAATGCGTGCCCCGACCTCGATCCGAGGAACACCCCGGCAACCAGAGCCCCTCCCGAGCCCAGGGTGGTCCTTATTTCAACGTCCTGGCTGCAGAGGAGGAGCAGAAAACGGCAGAAACATGAATTTTCGGCGGTCCGGGCGGATGTCTGGTATCGGCGCTGGACCCTCTTCCCCGGCGCGCGGAACGCGCTAGGTGCGGCGCTGGAGGCTACGCCAGGGGGAGGGGCAGCGCCGATCCGAGAAATGTGCGCGGAGCTCAGGCCGTTTTTTGTTGATTCAAGCTTTGGTTTCTCGGAATTCTGATATTTTCCATGTGGCTTTTTCTTGAAAGTAAAAGTCATAATCATAATCATAATCGTCATCCTACTCGTAATCATGATCTCGAAATTTGGATCTTGTCCATGCGGGCCCCCCAGAACTCCTGACCCTTTCCGCCTAGGGCAAGGCTTCCATGCCGAACCGTTTTTGGAAGGTCCTGGGGTCCCGGCGAGGGCACCCGGAGGCCCAACAATTGGCAACACCACACACATATGTACATATATATATATATACATATATATATATATATATATATGTATATATATACATATATTATATATAATATACACACCATACTTACACACACATGTATACATATATATATATATATATATATATATTAGCGGGCCTGGGGCCCGCCGAAGGCCCCCAGAGGCCCCCAAGTTGGATTTTTTTTTCCCGATGCGGTTGTGCCAAGGGTGCGAGCCTGCCTGGGGCAGCTCGAAGCTGTCGTGGCGGCAGTGGGTGTCGCTCACGACCACGACGCGGACCATGGCCGCCCGCCCGCGCCGCTCGGGCGCCGGCGGGAGCGTCAGCCGCGGGAGCTGCGAGGCGGAGGAGGAGGAGGAGGAGGAGGAGGAGGAGGAGGAGGAGGAGAAGAATGAGGATGAGGAGGAGGAGGAGGAGGATAAGGATGAGGAGGGGGAGGAGGATGAGGATGAGGATGAGGATGATGATGATGAGGAGGAGGAGGAGTAGGAGGAGGAGGAGGAGGAGGAGGAGGAGGAGGAGGAGGAGGAGGAGGACGGAGGTTGAGGAGGAGGAGGAGGAGGAGGACGAGCAGGAGGAGGACGAGCAGGAGGAGGAGGAGGAGGAGGAGGAGGAGGAGGAGGAGGAGCAGAAGGAGGAAGAGTGCGCCAGTCGAGACGCACGGGGCTAGCCGCGACGGCAGGGCTGCACTCACGTTTGGCTTCAGCCATGCTTTTCATTTCCTTCGAGCTCGCGTCGAAGGCGAAGCGAAGCGAGGCGCCAGTCTTTCGTCCCGGGGGACGGCCTTGCGAGAGCCCAACGGTGGCCCTGGAGCGCCGAAAAAAAAATAGCAAATCGAAGGGAAGGAGGGAGGAGGGGACTCAGGCCATAGTGTTCGAGTGTCGCGCGCAACCCCCCCAACATTGACACATGCCAGAAATTTCGGTTCCGATGCCGACCATGCTTCTTTGTTCGTCGCAATGTGTATCCACCTTTTGTGGTCGTCGTCGTCGTCGCCGTCGTGCGCAGTGACTGTGCGTAGAATTTGAATGATTTCGGAATCTCATTTCTTACGTTGTCCTCCGTGGCGTCGCTGGGTTGGGCGTGGGTCGTGGGTGCTCGGGGTCCAGTGAATTGAGATCCGCGTCCATCTCTCGTAGTCGTGGGTTGCGACGGGCGATGCCCACCGCCGCTTCCGCTTGAGCTGTGCCGAAGGCCAGTCCTCCACGCCTGTGCGCCGAGCATGCTCCAGAGCTGCGTGCGGCGATCTTCGTAGGAAGCCTTCCCACGGTTCCGGCCCGTCTTCTTCTCTACCTTCGGCTCTGTCGTGGTGGGTAGGGGTGTCTGCTGCGTCGGTACGGGCCGCTTCGCCGGTGTCGTCATCGCGGGCGTGGTTTTGTATACGTGTTGCGACGCCGTGGCGCCCCCGTTACAAGCCTGAGCCTTCTCCGCTGGGCACGCCGTGGAGTGAGGATCATCTCGTTGTTGGGGGTCCAAAAAGAGCACCCGTACACCACTGATGGTGTGATAGTTCCGGTGGAGAGCCTCAATCGACTGTGTAGCGGGAAACGCTTGGTGTCAGCTCGTATCTCAATTGGTCGAAGCGGCACCATCCTCCGGCAATCCTATTGCGCAGCTGTGTGTCGTGAAAACCGTTAAAGGTGAACTTCCTTCCTAAATACTTCGTGCTCTGGTCGGAACGCGATATTTCGATGCTCTCACCGGTGATGTCGACATGACATGATCCATCGTTCTTCCGTCTCTCCGGCGGACGCTCGTCAAGATATTGGCTTTGTCTGGGTGCAGTGCCAGACCACGTGTCTTGGTTTGGGATGTTACATCTCGGCGCAAGCAGGGCAAATTGTCATACGTTGGGGGCGTAGCAGGTCGTCCCAATGGAATCCCGCCCGCCAATCTCGGCTAGGCAAGCGGCTGTCATCCCAATCCGGGTGCCAGCGGCACGCTCCCAGCGACCCCTCCTGCTCCTCTGGGGCCACGGGTGCTCATGTCTGCGCTCGCGCACGGTCGGCGCTTGCAGCATCGCCTCTCCCATATGGCCAGAGCTCCGCACCAGTCTGCTGCCGACCCTGCGAACAAATCTCGGGGGCGCGCAAATATGGATTAGCGATCCATCCATGGATTTGGCGCGCGGTCGCCAAATCCATGGATCGGGGGAGGCGCCCTCCCCAAAATGCGGCCGGTGCCGCCTCGCTCGGCGGCGGCAATCCGCGATTTCCCATGGAAATGGGGCCCGTCGCTAATCCACGCCCCCTTGATCCCATGCTTTTTGATAGTAATTGATAGCAATATTGACCCGATCGATTTGAGATCAAGATGGCGAGCGGAATAAGATCGAATATGGGGGGAACAAATACTAGAACTGTAACGAACTGTTGAAATTCGAGAAGTTGATCTTAAATAGGCCCCAAAAAGACAAAACATCCGTCGAGACTCTCCTACGTAAGAACGGTTTTTTGAAGGCAGATCTGCCTTCAAAAAACCGTTCTTTTCGAAGGCAGATCTGCCTTCAGAAAACCGTTCTTGCAGAGTAGACCAGTCTTTTCTCCCTGCAGGTAGAGTGCGAATCCAGAGCCAATCTAGGCTCAAGCCTGATGAGCCGCTGATTGCGGCGAAAGCTCGCACCAGCCAAGAGAAGCAGCGAACCTGAAAAAAAGTGGGCTTCGCCGCTTCGCTCTCTGCGATCGCCCGAGAATCGTGCACGTCCAGCGCGAGCACGACCGACTGCCCCACGTGCACAGGCGGAGCTCGCCTGCCTCGAGGGCCGGGCCACGGGACCTGCGGGCGGCCGGTCGTGCAGAGGGACCCTGCACGTCGACCGCCGCATCCTCCCTTCCCTCCCTTCCCTCTCCTCCTCCTCCCTCTCCCTCCTCCTTCCTCCATCTCCCTCCCTCCCTCCCCTCCTCTCCTCTCTCCTCCTCCCTTCTCCTCCTCCCTCCTCCTCCACCTCTCTCCTCCTCCTCCTCCTCCTCCTTCTCACCTCTTCCTCCATCCTCCTCCTCCTCCTCCTCCTCTCCTCTCCTCCTCTCCTCCTCCTCTCCTCCTCTCCTGTTCCTGTCGTCCTCCTCCTCCTCCTTCCTCGTCCTCCTCCTACTCATTCTCCTCCATTTCCCCTCCCTCCTTCTCCTCCTCCTCCTCCTCCTCCTTCATCTCCTCCTCCTCCTCCTCCTTCTTCTCCTCCTCCTCCTCTTCCACCTCCTCCGTTTCCTCTGTCTCCTGTTCCTCCTCGTCCTCATGCTGTTCCCACGCATCCGGAAGATCCTGCGCAGTGCTGCCTACTCCGTTGTCCAGGGAGCGAGGCGAGGGATGTTTCGACAAAAACTACGACTTGATTTATTCATGGGTTGCGGTATCCGCGGGCTCGTCTCCAGTCCTTGGGCAGTCGGAACCTGCCCAGGAATGCGAAAAGATCCCAGGAGTTGTCCTGGGGGTGGCTTTGGGCAGTCCCGAGAGGATCGGCACGAAGAGGGAGGAGGAGGAGGAGGAGGAGGAGGAGGAGGAGGAGGAGGAGGAGGAGGAAAAGAAGGAGGAGGAGGAAGAGGAGGAAGGAGGAGGAGGAGGAGGAGGAGGAGGGGAGGAGAGGAGGAGGTGGAGGAGGAGGTGGAGGAGGAGGAGGAGGAGGAGGAGGAAAAAAGAAGGAGGAGGAGAAGAGGAGGAGGAGGTGGGAGGTGGAGGTGAGGAGGAGGAGGAGGAGGAGGAGAAGGAGGAGGAGGAGGAGGAGGAGGACGAGGAGGAGGAGGAGGAGGAGGAGGAGGAGGAGGAGGAGGGAGGAGGAGGAGGAGGAGGAGGAGGAGAGAGGAGGAGGTGGACGAGGACGAGGACGAGGAGGAGGAGGAGGAGGAGGAGGAGGAGGAGGAGGAGGAGGAGGAGGAGGAGGAGGAGGAGGAGGAGAGCGCGCCCCCACGGGGGGTCGGATCCCGACCCCGCGCGGGGCAGGCCGCGGGGACGCGCGGCGGGCCTACTGTGGGCCGCGGCCTCAGCGGAGGCCGACGTGGTGGCCTACCCCCTCGCCACGCAGGGGGAACTGCCCGCGCCGCCCAGGGAATGCACATCCTGGCCACTGGCGCCCACGACGAAATGGTGGCCTAACCCCTCGCCGCGCAGGGGGGAAGGCGCCGCCGAGGGGAATGCAGCTCCCTCGCCATCGGCGACAGCAGCAGGCCCATGATCCACCACATGTCCATGGCCTGCTCCCTCCAGTGCCTCCAGTGCGCATGCTGGCAACCTCCGGCAACCAGCCCAGGCAGTGACCTAACCCCTCGCCACGCGCGGGTTGCTGCTGCACGTCCCGAAGCGCCTGGCGGCCGCCTCAGGGTGCTCTGCCAGCCACTGCAGCTCCCTCAATGAGCACTGCGGGCGACTCGCCGTTCTGGCGCTTGGCGGTCCAGACCCCAGTCTAGGGGAATGCACATCCCTGACCACCTGGGGCTGTACGCCATCGCCACCTCGGCCTTGGAATTGTCGCCGTACCGAGCCGGCCGAAGCAGCGCGGGTGTACGAGACCAGCGGGCCCCTGCGCTCTTCCTTGGAATCACCACGCCCAGCCACACCAGGTCGCAGTCCACCATCTTCGAGCACACGGCAAGCCTGCCCAAGGCCACCGCTCCCACGGTGCGACAGCTTCCTCGCCACGGCCCCCGACGAGGAAGACCTGGCCCTCGTCGTAGTTCCCCAGTCCAGGGGAATGCAGATCCTTGGCCACCTGGGGAGGAAAAATACTAGCTTCACGTGCTGGGGCGTCCTAACAACATTTTCCGAGACTGCATCGAGCTCCACATGGGGAGGAGGATGGCGGCGTCAGCACTTCAACGCCGCCGAGCTGACCTGCTCCACGTCGGTCGCATCGGGCAATTTATCGGAGGGTGCCCGCAACTCCCTGAGGTAGTCCATGCAGGGAACCCGCTTGCACCCAGTCGACGCGGGACTTGAAGCACACGCGGCCCTTGACCCTCTTGCTAGCGGCTTCGGCCCGACCTCCAGCGATCCCCCCCTCAACGCACGGGGGGTCTCGGCTCTTTCAGGTCGGAAGAGTGCACCAGGGGAGGCCGCCGACCATGAAGACGGACTTGTCCTCGTCGTAGGGCCCGTCCCCAGTCCAGGGGAATGCACTTCCCTGGCCACATGAGGAATACGCCCGGACGAGGCCGCCTGGCCCCGGCACTCTTCCTTGGAATCACCACGCCCAGCCGCACCAGGTCGTAGCCCACCATCTCCGAGCACAGGGCAAGCCTGGCCACGGCCATCACCCCCACGAAGCGACAGCTGCCTCGCTACGGCCGAAGATGAGGAAGACATGGCCCACGTCGCAGTCTTTGTCCCCAGCCCGGGGGAATGAACATCCCTGGCCACCTGGGGCAACAAAACCCCAGCATCGACCTGACTCTGCTTTTCGACTCTGCATCTAGCTCCACATGGGGATGAGGGAAACGACGTCGACCTTCCTGTGCGCCGCCCAGGGCCATGCAGCTCCCTGGCCACTGGCGCCGTACCTGACCCCAGTGCAGGGGAATGCACCTCCCTGGCCAGCCACCTTGGGGCATTATCCTTCCAACTCCAGGCTCACTGGGCACCTGGCCTCGAGGCTGTCGTCCAGCACAAGCAACGTGGCGACTCTGACGCGATGCAGGCTCAGTAGGCACCTGCACCGCTATGCTAGATGCTAGCACTCCCTCCAAGCCTCGTTTGTCCGACTCCAGGCTCGGTGGACCCTTCACTCGAGGCTGTCGTCCAGCATGGAGGAGGAGGAGGAGGAGGAGGAGGCGGAGGAGGAGGTAGAGGAGGAGGAGGCGGAGGAGGGATGCCTCCTCCTCCTTCTCCTTCCCTCTCCCTCCTGAACCTCCTCATTCCTTCCTCCTCCGTCCTCCACGTCGTCGTCGTCGTCGTCGTCGTCGTCGTCGTCGTCGCCGTCCTCCTCCTCCTCCTCCTCCTCCTCCTCCTCCTCCTCCTCCCGCTCCCCCAGCGCACGGGGGGAGGGGGGGGTGCGAGGAGGGACGATGAAACCATGGAACCTTCTCCTTGGTGGGGGATCCCCTGGACCATCTTCACGAGGAGGAGGAGGAGGAGGAGGAGGAGGAGGAGGAGGAGGAGGAGGAGGAGGAGGAGGAGGAGCAAGCACTAAGAACATTGGGGCGCCCTCCCCGAACCGACCTCGATCCTGTACCTCCGTCCGACCGTAGTCCCGGCTGGCCTCGACAGGCCCCTCCGAGCAGGCTGGGGCGGGCTCCACATCCTGGCGCCGCCCGCGGCGGCGCCCCTCTGGGGCGTCCCGCGCCCCAGGGTCGCAGTCTTGAGACCGCCCTGGACCACTTGGGAGGCCTGCTGCGGCCAGCCAAAGACTACCTAGGGACCTGTCTTTGCGCAGCCCGAAGCCCTACCCCGGTCCGACCGGATGTGTCAGATGGGAGAGGGGGCGGGAGGGGAGGTGGGGAGAGGGGGAGGAGGAGGAGGAGGAGGAGGAGGAGGAGGAGGAGGAGCGAGGAGGAGGCGGTGAGGAGGAGGAGGGTGGAGGAGGAGGGAGGAGGAGGAGGAGGAGGAGGAGGATGCGGAGGCCGCTGCCTGCCGGAACTCATCCTCGGCCTCCTGCGGCTTGCGGAGTCGCCGCACCGCCCGCAGCCACTGCCCGTCCTTCTCGCAGGCGCCGGCAGGGGCGCTGCAGTTCAGGGCGCTCGTCTTCAGCTTCGACCTCGGCATCCCCTTGCTCCTCCTCCTCATCCTCCTCCTCCTCCTCCTCCTCCTCCTCTCTCCTCCTCTCCTCCTCCCCCTTCCCCCTCCCCCCACTCCCACTCCCCTCCGCCCCCTCTCCCTCCTTCTCCTCCTTCTCCTCCTCCTCCTCTGGCCAGCCACAGGGCCTGTCGCTCCTTGCGCGTGGAGAGCCGATTGCTGCAGGTGGCCAGATCTGGCCGCATGGTCGCCTCCGGCAGCTCGCCGAGCAGCGAGAGCCCGTAGAACCAGTGCCTACCCTTCTCGCAGGCGCTGGCTCCAGCATTGTGGATGAGGACGGACGGCTGCAACTGGGACCCCTGCATGTGGCACAGTGTGACCAGCGCTCCCTGCCAGTGCCCGCCGTTCTCGCCCACGCTGACTCCAGTGTAGCTGAAGGAGTCTGGTTCCAGCTTCGCCTCCAATATGCCGCTGATCAGCGACAAGGCCCGCTGCCACTGCCCGCCTGGCTCGCACGCGCTGGTCAGCATTGTAGGAGAGGACTAGGACGTACAGATTAGCAACGTGCTCGTCCAAATCGGCTCAGCAGCAACGCGCCACACCAGTCTGGATCAAGCAGAACGGCGGCTCGGCCAGTTTTTGGCATGCACGCGCCATCGGCTGATGCGCTGCACTGTGCGGTGGAGGGGCCCCGGGAGAAAGGATCCCAGAAGGATGCCAGAGACTTCTCTTTACCCTCCTCTGCCGCTGCTTGCTGTTGCTTTCTGCTGACTGCTGCCGCTCCTTGCCCTGTTTGCTGCTGCCTTGGGTTCCAACGGTTGCTGATCGGTGCTGCTGCTCACTGGTTCTGCTTGTTGCTGCTGCTGCTGCTGCTGCTGCTGCTGCTGCTGCTGCTGCTGCTTGCTGGTGCTTGCCGTTGCTTGCCTCTCCTGGCAGGAAGTCAGCCGGGGCAATCTAGGTCTATCTTGGGAGCGTCCTGAGCCGAACTTGGGGCTCTCGTGGGCCTCTTTGGCCCTCTCGGAGCCAGCTGGGGCCCAAACGAGGCGAGCGCGACGAATCCGCGGGCATGGCGTCGATCTGACGCGTCTCGCCTCTGGGGCGTCCCTGCGCGGAGCACCCTTAGAGCCTCTTGGAGCCCCCTCGGCGCCCTCTTGGGGAGTCCTGGGCCACTCGAGCCGCAGTGGGCGCCTCCTGGAGGTTCGCTCGGGCCAACTGGGGACCGGAGGGGTGGGACGAGGCCGAGACAAGAATCGGCCTGGGGCAAATCGGGGATCTCTGAGGTCCGGTGGTTCTGCAGGATGCATCGGGCGCCGGGGCCAGTCTAGAGCGCTCAGGAACGCTCTGTGGGGGGAGGAGGAGGAGAAGGAGGAGGAGGAGGAGGAGGAGGAGGAGGAGGAGGGGGAGGAGGAGGAGGAGGAGGAGGAGGAGGAGGAGGAGGAGGAGGAGGAAGAGGAGGAGGACTCCGGAACGAGTTGCCCCTGTCCTGCAGCCCCGCCCGAAGTGGGCCGCGCCGGGTCGTCGTGGGCCGACCCCGTGCCCGCCCCCCGGGGCCGCCAAGGCCGGCAGCTGGGGAGGCCGGGGGGAAGCCGTGTCGCACGCGCGGATGCCAGGAGCACTGCTGTGTGTGCGCGGCGGCGCCCTCGAGGACGACCACGGCAGCGACGACGACGGCGACGACCACGATGACGCTGACGCTGACGACGACGACGAGATCTGGCTGCACGCTCACTTCCCGCAGATCGCTGAACAGCAACGAAGCCCGCTGGCACCGCTTGCCCGTCTAGCAAGCGGTCATCGCGGCGATGCAGCTGACGGCAGTGCGTTCCAGCCTCACGTCCAGTAGCTCGTTCAGGAGCATCACGGCCTGCGTCCACTGCCCGCCTTTCTGGCACGCGCTGATCCCAGCGTTGTAGCTGATAGTGCCAAGCTCCAGCTCAACCTCCCGCATCTCCCTGAGCAGCAACAGCGCATGCTGCCACTTTCCTCCTTTCTCGCAGGCGCTGATCGCAGCGTTGTAGCTGACATGTGTGAATCAACTGATGAAGAATCCTCGGGCTTGAAGCACGCAAGCCAGGCAACTGGGCCACCAAACTTTGCCCATCGCGCCTTGCGATGCGCCACGCGCGGTTGCGTTCGCGCACTCTCGAGGCCACCTTGGAGAAAGGCACCTCGCCAAGCCAAGGCGCGATGCGCGAACCGCGATTATCTTCGCGCCCCTGGGGGAGATCTGGACAAAAGGAAAAAAATGAACCCTCCACGAAACCGGGAGGCAAGTATGACAATGGATCAACCTCAATCCTTGCGGGGCCATCAAGCTGCGAATGCGAGGTTGAGAGGTTCTGCTTAGCGGAATCTTCTCCTTGCCAAAATCAACATCTGCTTCGGAAGGGCCAGGGGGTCAGTGTTAGGTCGGGCGTGTCCTCCTACAGGCGGATTTTGGACGAGAGATGCAGAATAGTCAACACATTCTCAAGCATAGTAACAAAAGTCGCCCCCATACGATTTTTTGACTGCTTCTGAATGCTTCTCCTGTAGAGAGACGTGCCCGACTTGAGGCCGCAGGCAGGCCCCAGAAATGTTGGCCCACATTTTGGACGCCCGAAATGGGCACGGAAAGAATGGGCACAATGCCCAGCAACAGATGTTGTCCCGAACCAACAGCGGCCGCTGTTGGGCAGGCGGCCTTCTGTCTCAAGTGGACACAGGCCGCGGCGGCGCGGACGGCGAGCCCTGTTCAAGATGAACAGGAACTGCTGTTGGGCATCGTACCCATTCTTTCCGTACCCGTTTCGAGCGTCCCGACGAGAGGGGCCGGGCCCCCTCCCCGCGCGCGTGGCGTTGCGCGGAGAAGGGGGGGGGATTTGCGAACACTCGCGCCTCCGTGCTGCGCAGGCGATCGGCGCGAGTCCCCTCCCGGCCCCCCGTCAGCCCTGCGGGCTCAGCCCGACCCGGCCCAAGGCCGGAGCTAGCAAGACAGACACATGGCCGTACCCATTTCGGGCGTCCAGAGTGAGGGGGAGGAGGAGGAGGAGGAGGAGGAGGAGGAGGAGGAGGAGGAGGAGGAGGAGGAGGAGGAGGAGGAGGAGGAGGAGGAGGAGAGGAGGAGGAGGAGACGGAGGAGGAGGACACATGGTTTCCCGTGTGGCCCGCCCGTGGCCGGGGCCCTGGAGTCGGTGGCCCGTATGGCCGCCCGTCCATGGTCTCCCGCATGGTCTCCCGCAGGGTCTCCCGTGTGGCCTCCCGCATGCGCAGTGCGGTGCTATGTTTTGTTGGTTTGCTCGTTAATTATGTTACAAGGCAATTTTAATACTGGGATTGTATATATATACATATAGGATTTTAGTGCATGATAAACGTATGAATGAATGTATGCATGAACTCATCGTTGTGTTTAATACTAAATCCCTGCATGTTTAATGCATGGTCCGCACGCGCATGTATGAAAAGCGGCACTGCGTGTAGGGTCTTCAGCCGACAGGGTGTCATGACAGCACATGTACACATCTGTACACATCTGTATATGTGTACATGTGTGCGTGTGTGTTCGCTCAGCAAGTCACCGCGTGAATCTGAAGCGACCTACAACTTGAGCAGGACGGTCCCATCTACGGCCCTATGGTGTACTCACGCTCTGCGCGATGGGCTCCCCAGGATGCCTGTGAAGTGCTCAAGCACCATCTGGACGTGCCCGAGAAGTCTTGGAGTGCTTCGGGCTCTTCCCGGAGAGCGCGCGGCACCTCCGCGGGGCCGATGCGGGCAACACCGACAACACCCAGGGCACCACGAACTCCGATGCTTCCGGCGTCGCCCATGGCCGACCAGAGCCCCCCTCGGCGCCCCCCCCCCACCCCTGACAGGGCCAGGGCGCGCAGTGGGCGGCCTCGAAGAGCTCGGCTCGGACGAGGTCTGAGACCCCGTGGGGCGAGTGCGGGGCCGCGCACGTGCGCAGGGGTGTGGGGGGGGGGGCGGCTCGTGGGAGTGAGAGCGGGCCCGGGGCCCAAGGCCTCTGGAGGGTCCCAAAACCGTGTGGTGACAGACCGTGCGTTGACCTCGAACGCCCGAAGGACCTCGCCGCACGGTCCGTCACTGCACGAGGGTGCAGAGCACCGCAGAAGGAGAGGGGAGGAGGAGGAGGAGGAGGAGGAGGAGGACGGAGGAGAGGAGGAGGAGGAGGAGGGGAGGGGATGAGGAGGGGAGGAGGTGGAGGAGTGGGGAGGAGGAGGAGGAGGAGGAGGTGGAGGAGGAGGAGGAGGAGGAGGGAGGCGGAGGAGGAGGAGGAGAAGGAAAGAGAAGGAGAGGAAGGAGGAGAGTGAGAAGGAGGAGGAGGATGAGGAGGAGGAGGAGCGAGGAGGAGGGGGAAGGGGGGGAGGAGGAGGCGGAGGGAGGAGGATGGGCGGAGGAGGAGGAGGAGGTAGGAGTAGGGGAGGAGGGAGGGAGGAGGAGGAGGAGGAGGGGGAGGGGTGAGGGGGGGAGGAGGGGGAGGAGGAGGAGGAGGAGGAGGACGAGGAGGAGGAGGAGGCCCCAGTCGCCCGAGAGCGGCCCAAATCCCCCCAGCGGGCCGCCCACCCGGATCCCCACGGACTCACCGCACGGTGTGGTCGCTGCACCGCTTGGGGGGGGCCCCCGGGCCTCAGCCGCCACCGCCACGGGCCCCCAGGGCAGGCAGGGGATGGTGATGTCGGGCTCCAGCCGCCCCTCCATCGGCCTGCTCCGCAGGAATTGCAGCACCTGCTGCCACTGCGCGCCCTTCGCGCATGCGGCCATCACGGCGCTGTGGCTGACGACGGTGGGCCTCAGCTTCCCCTCGACGTACTCCATCATCTCGTTGAACAGCGACAACGCGTGCTGCCACTGCATGCCTTTCTCGCACGCGCTGATCGCAGCATTGTAGCTGACTAGGGCTGACCCGTGGACTCCGTCCACGACATCTTTCTGGAATGGTTCTCGGAGGAACGGCGCAGATTGTACCGAAAATCTACAAACACGGCGGCGGCTCGGGCGGCGGCAGCGAGACCGCGCCTTCGTGTCCGAGCTCTTGCAGCGCTGCAGCAGCTTGGCCCAGCGCACTGCTCGTTCACCCCTCTCCTATTGAGGACAGTTTCGAAGTCTCTCGGGGATGTGCGTCGAAGTCGAAGCCCATCTGAGGCGTCTCAGGAGCGCTCGGGGAAGGGCTCGGGAGGCCATCGGGGAAAGCCACCGAAAGCGCCGGGGAGGCTCGCAAGGATCTACAGGAAGGGCCCAAGAGAGCTTCAAGAAAATTTGAAATCCAGTGAACTCTTAAGAGAAACCGCTGTTGGGTCGGCCATCACCTCCGGGCGCGCCTTGATGGTGCGATCCAGTCGCATCACCGCCAACGGGAGGGTTTGTTCGCCATGTCCCAATCTGTTCGCCCAGAGGGTCTGTGGAGGCCTTCGGGCGAACAGAACGGGACAGGGCAAGGAATGGGGAAGACTTGTCCGAATCTCCTGGGCCCCCCAGGTGCTCGTCCGAAGAATGCAGAGAGGTCCCAGGGTCACAATTGGCTGCTGTCCCAGGGGTCCGGTCTGCTTGGCCCGAAGAGTTCGCCAAGGCCCCTGGGGGAACAGAATTGCACAGCATGTCGGGCAAAGGGGGGCGGTAGCTGGCCTGTCAGACCCGGCGTTCGTCTTCTGCCCAAGCGGCGCGGGGCCCACGGGCCCCAGGGTTGGCGTCCCGCTGGGATTCCTCTTGTTCGCCCACAGGGTTGGAGGAGGCCTCCAGGCGAACAGAATGGGGCAGGACAATGAATGTGGGAGAATTGTCGCAAGCTCCCAGCCCCCCCAAGTGTGCGCCCGAAGGGTGTGGGGCCGCGTTGGCTCCCTCAAAGGGCCGTCTTGGAGCCGTCTAGGCCCGTCTTGAGGGCGCCGATTGCCCTGATGGGGCCGTCTTGGTTCGTCGTGGGCCCCTCATGGGCGCGTCCGTAGGCCGTCCTGGGCCCATCGGGGTCCTCGTGGGGCTGTCTTGGAGCCGTCTGGGACCGTGAGGAGGCCGCCTTGGAGTCGTCTTGGGCCCCTCCTGTGCGCCTCCTTGGGCCGTCCTGGGCCAGCAGGGGCCGTGTTGGCACCCTGTTGGGGCTGTCTTGGAGCCGTCTTGAGCCGTCGCAGCGCGCCTTGGGTTGTGCTGGGTCCGTCTTGGCCCGTCTTGGGGCCTTCCTGGGCGGTTCCTCGGACCCTCCTGGGACTTTCTGGGGCCTCTTGTTGCATCGGACCGCCGAAACGGCGGGAAACGCAAAGGGTGTAACAGTAAACAATGGAAAATTAACGATTTTTGCCAGCTGGGACTCTCTTGCCATCTTGGCCCGTCTTGAGGCCCCGAACGGGCGCGTCCTTGGGCCGTCCTGGGCGCACCCTCCTGGGACCGTCTTGGAATCGTCTTTGGCCGTCTTGAGCGCGCCTTGGGCCGTCCTGGGCCGGTCTGGGGCCGTGTTGGCACCCTCGCGGCGAGGAAGCTCGGAGGCGGGCTCGAGGCCTCTTCGGGGCCATTTTGGAAGCTGTTGGGGCCTCTGTAGGGGCCTCGTTTGGGCTCCTTGGGAGCATCCTGGGGCCTCTTCGGGGGATTCTTGGCGGCCCCTTGGGGCCTCTTGGGGGCCTGTTTGGGCCTCCTGGCGCCCTCTTGGGGCGGAAGGCTAGGATTTTCGGTCCGTGGTCCCCCTCTTGGCCCCCTCTTGGGCCTGTCTTCGGGCCCTCGTGGGCCGTCTTGAGCGTCTCTTGGGTCGTCTTGGGGCCCTCTTGGGCTGTCTTGGGGCGCTCTTGGAAGCCTCTTGGGCCGTTCTGGGGCGCTCTTGGAAGCCTCTTGGGCCGTCTTCGAGCGTCGGAAAGCGGAAAAGGCGAGAAGGCCAAAATCCTTCCAA
>CAUYUJ010006276.1:15000-20866 GCA_963575745.1 Prorocentrum cordatum | reverse complement strand
TGGTGGTGGTGGTTGGTGGTGGTGGTGGTGGTGGTGGTGGTGGTGGTGGTGGTGGTGGTGGTGGTGGTGGGGTGGTGGTGGTGGTGGTGGTGGTGGTGGTGCGGCGCGGTGGTGGCGGGCGGATGGGCGCGCGAGAAAGAGGCCCGCGCTGGGGCGAGAACGCCATCCTGAACGACGGAGGCCAAACACCGATCCGAAAATGAGGCCCACGCTGCAGCGGGAGCACGATTCGGAACGATTCGGGAGCAGAAATGAGGCCGGCGCCTCAGCGAGAGCAGCATTTTGAAAAAAAACGCAGGCGAAAACCCGTTTCCCGGGAATCCTGTGTGCAAAAAACAATAGGCGGAGGGGGGCGGATATCTCCGGGACGCCATCAGGGGAAGTGGGAGAGTATTTTCATATTGTGTAATTGTGGAGGAAGGGGGGAGGGGCAGGGGAGGAGCAGGGCCAGGCTGGGAAGGGCGGAGAGGGCGGGCGGGGGGCGGGAGAGGAGGAGGAGGGGAGCGACGGGGCAGCAGCAGAGGGCCGCACGGTGCTGGCCCAGACAGTCGCAGCGGGAGGGCCCGAGAGCGCTGGCAGAGACCGCGGGGCAGCTGGGGGGTCGCCGAGCGCCCGCCACACGCCGCCCGCGGGGAGGGGCGGGAGGCACTACGGCTTGACCCACCACCAGACGCCGTGGGGCCCCAGGTGCAGCGTCGCCCCCGCGGGCAGCTCGCCGTGCACGGCGCGGGGCACGCCCTCCTCGTTGGTGTGGTAGTCGTGGCCGGAGACGATGCCGCCGGGGCGGACGAGCCCGGACCACGCCCGGATTGCAGGGCGAGGGGATCTCAGGGGAGAAACGCGGGCCACCGCCACCGAGAACCCGTCGGGGCGGGACCGACCCCTGGGCGGCGGCACGCCTGATCGGCGTGCTGTGCCGGGTGGCGCTCAGGCGTGCCACCGCCCAGGGGTGGCGGTTCCCTGCCGGTAGGTTCTCGGTGGCGGTGGTCCACGTCTCTCTTCCGGGGATCTGTGCACACCCCTCACGAGGACCGTGGCCCCATAGGGAGCTCCACAGAAGGCTCTAGTGGCAGGGTTCGCGTGGCGGCCCCGCCCCATTTGGGCGCACCCCTCACACGGTTCGTGGCCCCACAGGGAGTTCCACCGAAGGCCCCAGTGGCAGGGTTCGCATGGCGGCCCCGCATGTTGGCGCACCCCTCACACGGTTCGTGGCCGCATAGGGAGCTCCACCGAAGGCCCCCGTGGAAGGGTTCGCATGGCGGCCCCGCTCCATTCTGGCGCACCCCTCACACGGTTTGTGGCCCCATAGGGAGCTCCACCGAAGGCCCCAGTGGCAGGGTTCGCATGGCGGCCCCGCCCCATTTCGGCGCACCCCTCACACGGTTCGTGGGCCCATAGGGAGCTCCACCGAAGGCCCCAGTGGCAGGGTTCGCATGGCGGCCCCGCCTCATTTCGGGGCACGTAGGCCGCCAGAGTATGTCCATATCCACTGCCGCGGGTCCATTGCCCGGGGACTCGGGGAGCGATGGACAGTCGTGTATGTCTACCCACCCACCCATCGCTCCCCGATGTCCCCGAGCACGACTCCGAAGCGTTGGATAAGGAAATACGCTGAGGGTGGATACAGATCCCGTCGCCCTGGGATGTCGTCGCGGCAGGAGCGGAAGTCGTGCTCGCCGTCGATGAAGACGAGGTCTATCGGGCCCTCCTCCCAGGCGCGCGCCGCAGTCGTGCTCGGCACCCGCCGGAGCTCGGCGCGGCCGCGGAACCTTGAGTACACCTCAGACGCGGCCCTGAAGGCGCTCTCGCTGCCCATTTCGTTCAGCCGCTGGGAGCTGAGCACACCGCTGTAGACGCCCAGGTAAGGGTCCACGCCGACCAGGCGCAGCCGAGGAAGCTCCTGGTGAGCCTCGCTTCACCGATCTCCATCCCCACCGCCACGGCCGTGGCCCCACTGGCCGACCGACCCCCCCCCAGGTGGGGATGTATGCTAGTTTCTTTTAGCCTCGCGGGAACTATCCCCGCCTGCGATGCTGTGCTGGTCTGTCGGGCGCAAGCTATCATGGATTACGGAGGACCTGGCGCGCGGGCGCCAGATCCACGGATCGAGAGACGTACCACGCGAAACACAAGGCCAATGCCGTCCGATTTGGTCACGGAGCGCGCCGACTCAATACGGAAGCGGGACCCGACGCTAGTTCAAGCGCCCTGATCCATGTTTAGAGGGACAACAAAGTGCATAAACATGAAATGTTGGAGGTCCGCGCCGAGCTTCGAAAGTTCATGCATATGCCGTTGTTCCTTCTTCGACTGCTTGCGCTTCCCCGATCCTGGAGCAGGTGCTCAGAGGTCTTCCCCCTGTCGACGCCCACCTCCACGGCGACGGCACCCTGTTGCCCAGCCATCAGCAATCGGACCACGGCCCCCGAGCTCGGGGCGTAGACCACGCTCTCCGGGACCACGGCCCTCACGCCCGCTGCGGAGGCGATCGCGCAGCTGTCCACCAGCCACGGCCAGACCATCGCCGTCGGGAGGACGCTCGTCAGCATGCCGGCCCCCACGGCGCTCATGGACAGGCAGTCGGGGAGCTCGGGCGCCCATGCCGCGCATGCGAGGTCCCACTCGCGGACGTGATGGTCAGAGGAACAAAAAACTGTATAGACACGAAACTTCAGAGGCCCGCACGACTGTCTTGGATCAGCTCTGGACCCCCCTCCCCAGCGCACGGAGCGCACCAATGGCGGCGCCAGAAGCGCCGCCAGGGGGTTCAACTCCGACCCGAGAAATCCGCGCGAACCCCCGAAGATTTGTGCTTATGCCGTCGTTTCTTCTTCGACTGGTTGCGCACGAGCACGCCCACCTCTGGAGAAGCGGGGCACACCCGCCCGCCACTGGGCATCCGCAGGGCCGATCGGTGAGGCCCAGGCCTCGGTGTGCACGGCCCCAGCCCCTCTGGCCAAGAGAGAGCCGATGTCCACCACGATCTGGGCCACAGCTCGGGCCTGCGAGGCCCGGCGGCGGTGGGAAGTCGAGCGTTGCCGGCAGTGCCCCGGCGCGAGGTGGCCCCGGGAGTTCCGGGGAGGCCCGGGTGGCCTCTGGGGCACCCCTCAGAAGGCCCAGAGGGCCCCAGGCTGGGGGGGCACCTGGGGCCAGGGGCACCTCTGGCAGCGCCCGAGGTGCGCCCCCCTACCAGGCTGCCTCGACCAACAGCCACCGCTTGATCGCCCCGTGGGCGCCCGTCCGGCCGCCCCCCGCCAGCTCCACGGTGCCGGCCGCGTCGTGGCTGAGGCCTGCCGCCCAGCGCTCCAGGTCGGCGTAGCGGCCGCTCACCTGGGCGGCGGCCTCGCACCGCGTCGACAGGTCCGCGCAGTCGGGGACCGATTGGAACAGCTGGGAGGAGGCCGCCCAGAACTGAGACATGCGCACGGTTGCGTCCAGCAGCACACGCCTGTGTGGGACGTGCGCGGGCAGCTTCGACTCCCACCACGTGGTAACGTTAGCTCGCACCAGTCCCATCTGCGAAGGCTCCTCAGGCATGAAAGAAGCATCTCGAAATGAAAGCTATTGCGCCAAAAAGGCTACGGGCTGATTGCACGCACAAAAAACTCCAACACGGATGACACGCCATTATGAAACCTGACGGCTTGCAGAGTACTCGAAACAACGCCAGACTGCGACTCCAACACAACAACATTTCCCCGATCGTCCCACCATCCGCGGTGAGATGTAGCAGTCATAATCCCATCCAGAGAAAAAAGTGGTCGGGAATCATAGGCCCGACCAACCCCTTCAGACAACGGCATCTCGCCAACCAGGCGCCAAAGCACCCGGCGGGGCCCACGGGCGCGCAGCACAAAGGAATACAAGTGCGCCGAGTCAGATGGGACCAGACGGCCATGCTAAACAACGTACCATCTAGCCAGATAACAAAAATCAGTTCGAGGAAGAAGGAAGAGGGCGACTGCAGCACAACAGGTACTGCTGCGCACGACCAGTGCATCGCTCTCTAATCTAAATCGGCTACTGCGGACGACAAGGCCACCAGTGCGTGGTAGACAGGAGCCGACGCATTCCAAGATGACCATGCGCGAGGACGATATGCACGCGCCTAAGTACTACATCGCCTGCACGTGAACAAAGACTGGACGTACACTGCCGTAGACTGGGCGATTTGCTCCACATACCAGAGCCATAGGCGCAAACATCAAAACAGTACAGCCAAACGGATGGCGTTTGGGCAGCTGCAACGCATGCACGACAAGGCGTACTCGACACATGGGTGCAAGATAACCCAACGTACCAAGTCAATACGACTACAGACATAATATACCGCGTGCGCCCTATACTGCAGCTCCTGTGATAGGGCAACGTCAAAGCCGACTTCCCTCGCTAAGAAGGCCATGCACCTGTCGTATGCGAACGCTGAATATTACTCATGGTTGGCAGATACATGTGGGCACAAAAAAAGAACCACGCATCAAGCAAGCGGCATGTGCCACCAAAAGCTTTCTCTATAACTCGCCATACGCGCACAGCACGACATTAGATAGGGCATGCAGGAAGAAAACATGACGCATGTACATATACATGTATAGTTGTATGTTAAGCTCGACCTTCGAGACACCTATCGAGAAGCGCCATAGATGTTTAGAACCTGCGACGGAATCGATGGATGGCTGGTAGGCGCACTCTTTCTGCGCAAGGGCAGAACAGGTCGTCCACTGTTGGCCCTGGGGCGCGGACACGGGACTCCTGAGCCCCAAACCCAGAAAACGTGCACCAGAAGTCCTGATGCCCCTGCACGCCAAAGGCCCGCGTAGAGCAGGGAGGGCAGTCAGGACAGACCAGGCCAGGCACCACCACCTCTGCTACTGAGATCGGATGGCCAGCCCGAGCCAGGGGACTGCAGGAGCAACCCACCGAACCCCTCCCTCCACCAGAACAAGTCAAGAAGGTGTATGAACTGCAGACGTTGGTTGCTGGCTGGCCTGTGAAAGGTATGTTGGGTTGCTCATGGGACCGCCTCGCCCTGGGAGTGGCCAACACATCTCGCGACAGGACAGAAGAAGAGGTCCCCTCCTGTGCAGTCAGGCAGCCTCCTAAACCCAGTAAGATGGAGGAGGAGGAAGAGGAGGAGCGCCCGTACCACAGGGGAGAGAAGGAGTAGGAGGAGGAGGAGGACCAGGGTAGATCAAATACGTATGAACGATGCCGCAACACACCATCCAGCCCCGAGCCCCCACCCCAGTAGTCCCTACATGCATTATAGTTTACTTCGCGAAGCGTCACCCTTGAAAGAAGACCGCCTCATGGGCCCACAACTCAGGCAGGAGTTTCGTGATAACAAGAACGCCCTCGATCCTTAGGTCTAAAAGGAATCGGCAAGGCTTGGCCAGAATGTTCTGAGCAATTCCCAGCGACAGCCCCGCTTTGAAAAGGAACCACCCTCGAGTCGTGCAATTGCTGCTTCACTTTTGCTTTCCGGCAACAGGCCAAGTCAGAGCCACATGTTGAAAAAGAACCGCCCTCCATCCATAGAAAGGTTGCCCAGTGTTAGATTCCTGGTCGTAAAGTCGAGCGACGTCTCAAGCGATAGTCGCACGTTGAACAGAATCATCTCTCCACCCATGTATGTAACGAGTGGAAGATCACAAGGCGAGTGGCTGCGGCGCCAGAACTACAGCTCCAGTGTCGTGAACGGTGAAAACGTGTCAGGCGAAACGACCCGCCCGCCCTAACGAAACGTATGGTGATATGACCAGGAGGAGTTATGCACAAGGAGACTGGATGCGGTGAGGGAAGAAGAGGAGGACGCGGCGGAGGCGGAGGATGAGGAGGAAGAGGCAGAGGAGCAGGATGACCTCTG
>CAUYUJ010006276.1:0-10000 GCA_963575745.1 Prorocentrum cordatum | reverse complement strand
TTGTGTGTGTGTGATGTGTGCTTTGTGTGGTGCGTGCTTTTTGCGTGTTGTCGGTGTTGTGTGTGTGTATGTTATGTTTGTCTAGCGTGTGATGTGTTGGGCGTGATTTGTGTCTCTGTGTGCGCATGTAGTTCTGAAGCCCCAGGAGGCCCCAGGAGGCCCCAGGAGGCCCCAGGCGGCCTCAGCAGGCCCAGGAGAACTCCAGGAGGCTCCGAGGCGGGGTCTGGGGTACCAGAAGGTCCAGAAAGCCCCAGGAGGCCCCAGGAGGTTCCAGGAGGCCCCCAGGAGGCTCCGAGGAGGGGTCTGGGGCTCGATTTTGGGAGGATGTCTCAGGCGAAACCGCCATTCTCTGAGAATCGGAGTCAAAATCATTGAAATTACCATGTGTTTTTGAAGGTTTTATGATAAAATGTTGGAAATCCTATGTGTTTTTGGACCCTGACGTCACGATCTGCGTGAGGGGTGCCACCGATTTTCAGAATTTCGAGGATGTCCCGAGCGAAACGGCCAGAAAAATCGCGAACGACGGACGCATTAATCGCCTCTGAGCTCTACTCCCTCGGAGAGGTGCGTATGATAATATATATATATATATATATATGTATATCTATATGTGCAGCGCCAATTACGTGCGCCATGTATGTGGTGTAAAAGATGTGGTGCAGTCGATGTGGTGCAGTCGATGTGGTCCAAGCTGTAGTTTGCAATATGTGTGGTGTGTGTGTGGTGTAAGCTTTGTGGTGCGAACTATGTGGTGCAAGCATATCTTCCGCCGTAAGTTGTCAAAGCCACCTCTTGCGCAATCATGCCGCCCACCAACCCGCAACTTGGTTTGCAAAACCAATGCGGCGGCAATTGCGATAACTGCTTGGCGCTGGCTGGCGCATAGATGCGGCTGCGCTAGCGCGCGCAGGCTCGCGCGCAGAGCGGCCAGCCAGTCTGGAGCGATCGACGCGGCCGTGGTCACGCTGACCGCTGGAGAATTCCCAGCGCGTCTTGCAGGCCGCGCTGACGCGCGGGTTCTTCAGCTCGAGTCGGTGACATCGGGCAGGCGCAGTATCATGGCGACGTCGACAGAGGCAGACACGATGATGATAGTAGCGATGCCGATGGCAATGGTGACGATGACGACGGCAAGACCACTGACGGCGCCGATGCAGATCATGCCGATGATGGTGGTGATGGTGTCCACGTGTCGAAGATGAATGGATCGTGACTCTCGCACACACGTAATTTGATCAAAATGGATCCATGCATTCCCATGCAAGAGGGAAAAAAATCGCCCTGGGAATGTATTCAGCCCCATATGCCCTCGTCGCACAAGTGGCTCGGTCTGCAATGGGACGGGGATCTGTCCATGGAGTGCCTGCTGAGCTCCCGCCTGGGGGTGGCATCCCCCTGGCCGCGGCAGCCGACATTCTTGAACCCCAGATCGATCCATCCCTCCGCTTCGGCCGTTGGTGCTACGCCATCGCGGACGGGACCAAATCCAGATTAGACGAATGTTGCGCAGCATGGGCGCGGACTTTCCTGGACTGTCCGCCATGGAAGAAAGCGGCCCCAGCCCTCGCGGAGCTGGGCTGGACGCTCTCGGGCTCGGGGCGCGCGGTCCTGGACGTCGCCGCAAGGAGGGCGGGTCTCTGGAGTCTGCCGGAACCCGCTCTCTACAAGGCAAGTTTCGCACACGCCCACCTGGCGCCCGAGCGCACGTGGTCACGTGCATCGTTGCATCTACTAGGAGTCCTGGGATCTGCCAGGTATCTCTGACAGGGCCCAGCCTTGAGGCGTACAAGGCCAGCCCGCGAGATCGTGGAAGAACATTGTCGGAGGCAGCTGGTCCAAGAGCTGGCCCTACACACGCGACCGCTCCCCTACCTCTTCCTGGGCGGGGGAGTCCAGCGCGATCCTCGCTCTAACCCTGGGGCCTGGCTGGGAAGCACCCCAAGGCCAGAGATTGCTCGCTCGCCTTCGCCTCTGGCTAGGGCGTTTTACCCACGTCGTGGGCGCTCGCTCGTGGGCTCGTCTCCAGGACTGCATCGGCTGCGACTGCATCACTCACAGCCCCACCCTGCATGTGCTCGCCGCCTGCACAAATACTGGCCCCTTCAGGCAAGTCTTCTGGCAAGCGAAAGGCAGGGATGTGCCACCCGAGTTCAGCGTCAGAGCGGTTTTGTCGGTGCGGCCAGACGAGGAAGGCTTCGCAGAGGCGGCTGCGCTGGAGGTTTCCTCGAGCAGGAAGAGGCAGCCGTCTGGGGAGGGCCAAAGAAATTACCCCAGTGCGACCCTACCTAGAAGTTGGAGCCCCTAGGAAAGCAGCATTAATTACTATGCTATAGTATGCTATGCTATGCCATGCTATGCTGCGCTCTGTTATGCTATGCTATGCTGCGCTATGCTATGCTATGCTATGCTAAGTTATGCTAAGCTGCGCTATGTCATGCTGCGCTGTGCTATGCTAAGCTATGCTATGCTATGATATGATATGATAAGCTGCGCTATGATATGCTATGCTATGCAATGCTATACTATGCTGCGTTATGCTGCGCTATGCTATGCTATGCTATGCTATGATTGGCTATGCTATGCTATGCTATGCTATGCTAATGCAGCGCTGCGCTATGCTAAGCTAAGCTAAGCTAAGCTAACCCTCTAGGCAAAGCCTAGGTAGGGAATTACACCCATGCTAATTACCCGAACAGAAAACTAAACTGGCAACGCGGTTGGCACACACGAGCGCCACAAAATACACCCACAGATCCGGGGCAGGAGGACCAGGAGCTGGATGACGGTGAGCTTTGCGTTGCTTGTGCTTTGCTTTGCTTTGCTTTGCTTTGCGTTGCTTGTGCTTTGCTTTGCTGTCGCTGCTGTTGCTTTGCCTTTGATTTGCTGCTATGCTATGCTCTGCTCTGCTATGCTATGCTATGCTATGCTGCGCTGTGCTATGCTGTGTTGTGCTGTGCTGCGCTATGCTATGCTATGCTATGCTATGCTATGCTGCGCTATGCTATGCTATGCTGGGCTATGATATGGTATGCTGTGCTGCGCTATGCTATGCTACGCTATGCTATGCTGTGCTGTGCTCTGCTATGCTAAAGCTCAGCGAAGCTAAGATGAATGTAAGCTAAGTTAAGATAAATATGAGCTCAGATGAAGCTAAGCTAAGCTAAGATGAAATAAGCTGAGCTAAGGTGAGATAAGCAACGCTAAGCTAAGGGGACGTAACTGGGGGAACCGCGGGGCGGATACTGGGGGAACCGCCCGGGGCGCTTTCCACTGCCCGGCCCCTTTAAGCCCAGAGAGTAAGAACCCTTCCAGGCAGAGCCTAGGTAGGGAAAAATCCTCCTTGCCTTCTGGGGTGACCCTCACTCCCTCCGGACTCCTAGTCCGCCGTTGCGTACTGTATCGACATGAAGCGGCCCGGAGTACGGGCGGGGGTCCCCGCGGGAGAGGTCCCCGAAAGGAGCCTCTGGCCTTCCCCTCTTTTCCCTTTGCGTTCGCTTCTCGGGCGAAGGTGCGGTTTCCTCTGCGCAGGGTGGGGTTCGGAGGCGAGCAAGGGCGGGCTGACCAGCAACAGGCCGCCCCCCCCCGCCCTCCTTCTCCCTCCCCTCCGCGCACGAACGAACCTGCCCTTTGCCTGGGTGGACGTCGCGGAGTCGACGCAGCGGCCCCCTTGGCCCTGTCCTCTGTCAGAGGACTCGGACCCGCGGGCCCAACGCACCATCCTCTTCGGGAGGACACCTCCCGACCTACCTACCTGCCTATCTACCTGCCGACCTACCTACTTACCTACCTACCTACCTACCTTCCTACCTACCTCCAAACATACCTACCTACCGACCTACCTACCCATCTCCTCCTCCTCCTCCTCCTCCTCCTCCTCCTCCTCCTCCTTGTCCTCCTCTTCCTCCTCCTCCTCCTCCTCCTCCTCCTCCTCCTCCCTCCTCCTCCTCCTCCTCCTCCTCCTCCTCCTCCTCCATTCCTTCTCCTTATAACTAACTTCTCCCTGTCGCACCCCGAGGCCAGTTTTTAGGGCGGGCCGGGCGTTTCACCTGAGACTTCCTCACCATGTATGATTCTGGAGCTGGAATAAACAGCTTCACAGACGGAGGGCGGGTGGTATTCAAAATGCGGCTCTCGCCTTAGCGCCGCGCACATTCGTTTAAAACATGCGAGAGTTTCGCGGATTGAGGGCGGGTGGGTTCAAAATGTAGCTCTTGCGCTAGCGCCGCGCACATTCGTTTTAAACATTTGCAGGAGTTTCACGGGTTGACGGCGGGGCGTTTTCAAAATGTGGTTCTCGCCTTAGCGCCGCGACGATTCGCTTTAAACAATTCAAAGATTTCGCGGATTGAGGGCGGTTCCTTTTGAAAATGTTGTTCTCGCCTTAGCGCCGCGGACATTCTCGCTAGAAAATTGTAAGAGTTGCACGGATTCCCATGGTAGACGTACCAGGAATTGCGTTTTGGAAGGATTCGGGATTATGAGTGCGCAACAGTTACGATGATTCGCGGTGTTGAAGTCCAAGGAAAGGCGTTCTGGCACGATCCAGGACCGTCAAGACGCATCAGCCAAGTTGATCCGTCGCAATGGCATACCGAGAACAATGTTTTGGCATGCTTCAGGGTCTTCAAACGGTTGTCTTCCAACGAGGCAGGTCCCTCTGTGGAAATGAACCGTTCTAGGGGCCTATGAACAGGGAGCTCGGGGGAAGGGTTTATTCCGACATTGTTGGTGACTCTTGGGTTTACACTGGTACTCCTCCTCCTCCTCCTCCTCCTCCTCCTCCTCCTCCTCCTCCTCCTCCTCCTCCTCCTCCTCCTCCTCCTCCTCCTCCTCCTCCTCCTCCTCCTCCTCCTCCTCCTCCTCTTCCTACTCCCTCTACTCCTTCGTCGTCCCTCTCCCTCCTGGGCATCGTCCGCCGCCGCCGCCCCCCTCGACGCCCCACCTCGTCGGCCCCGAGCTCGAGCTGGGAGTCCGGCGGAGTTGGCGACCCCTGCACCAGGGGCGCGCGCGCGCGGAGGGGGGGGGGGCGGGCCAGCGCCCGGCCTGGTTTCCATCAAGGCATCAGGCCGGGCAGAAAGAGGAAGGATGAACAGGGAGGAAGGAGGAGGGAGGAGGGAGGAGGGAGGAGGGAGGAGGAGGGAGGAGGAGGGAGGAGGAGGAGGAGGAAGAGGAGGAGGACCAGTGCAAGCACAAGAGTCATCAACGATGTTGGAATAAACCCTCCCCGCAAGCTCCCTCGTCATAGGCCCCTACAACGGTTTATTTCCACAGAAAGACCTGCCTCGTTGGAAGACAACCGTTTGAAGACCCTGCAGCATACCAATACGTTGTTCTCGGCATTCCAACGCCACGGATAAGCCTGACAGTTGCGTCTTGACGATCCTGAATCGTGCCAGAACGCCTTTTCTTGGAGTTCAATGCCGCAAATCATCGTAACTGTTGCGCCCTCATAATCCCGAATCCTTCCAAAACATAATTTCTGGTACGTCGATCATTGGAATCCGTGAAACTCTTGCAATGTGTTTAACCGAATGCACGCGGCGCTGAGGCGAGAACCATATTTTGAAAACGGCCCGCCCCCAACCCGTGAAACCCCTGCAAATGTTTGAAATGAATGTGCGCGGCGCTAAAGCGAGAGCCACATGTTGAAAACCACCCGCCCTCAATCCGTGAAACTCTCGCAAGTGTTTGAAACGAATGTGCGCGGCGCTAAAGCGAGAGACGCATTTTAAAAACCACCCGCCCTCAATCCGTGAAACGCTTGCAACTTCTTAAAACGAACGTGCGCGGCGCTCAGGCGAGAGCCACATTTTGAAAGCCACCCGCCCTCCATCTGAAACTCTTGCAAATTCTTAAAACGAATGTGCGCGGCGCTTAGGCGAGAGTCACATTTTGAAAACCACCCGCCCTCCATCTGTGAAACTGCTGCCAATGTTTGAGCCTCAGGGTCATGAGTGGTGAGGAAGTCTCAGGCGAAACGCCCGGCCCGCCCTGAAAACTGACTGGCCTCGGGGGCGACAGGGAGAAGTTACTTAAAGGAAAAGGAAGGAATGGAGTGGAATGGAGGAGGCGGAGGAGGCGGAGGAGGAGGAGGAGGAGGGAGGGCGAGGAGAAGGGAGGGGGGGGCGAGGAGGAGGAGAAGCACACAGCCGATGCACAATCCATGCATGCCAAAAGAAATGTTTATCAAGTCTGCCGCCGTGCCCCTGGCACGACGTGGAGTGCCCCAAGACTCACGCAGCACTGCGAGGTAGAGGCTGTGCTGCTGCTGCTGCTGCTGCTGCTGCGACTTGTAAGTCTTTCAGGGGGCGGAGCAGTCGTTTCCCAGGCCTCTCGGAGGTTTCCCGGGCTGCCCCCTGTAAGTTCTGGGGGGGTCCTGCGGTTCCTCTGGACACTGTGCCCGCCCAAAACGGTCCCAGAGAGCCTCGATTAGCCAGAAGATCGCTCAAATACACGCTCGATGACCCCAAGACGGCCCAAGAGGCCGCCATGACGCTCCAAGAAGCCTCACAAGAGGGCCGCAAAAAGCAAAAGTCCGCATTTGTTAGTCGTCCGGCTTTTCTAGGAGTTGGGCCTTCTCGCCTTTTCGGCTTCCCGACGCTCCAAGACAACTCAAGAGGCTCCCAAAATCGCGTCAAGACGGCCCCAGAAGCTTCCAAGAGGTCCCCGAGACGTCCCAAGAGGATCCCAAGACGGCCCAAGAGGCGACCCAAACTACCCAAGAGAGCTCAAAGACGGCTCCAAGAGGGGTCCCAGATGGGAACCCGAACGGACATGTCAAGCCCGCAGGAGGTCCCCAAGAGGTCCCTAAGAGGCCCCCAAGGGCTGTACTACATAGAGGCCTCAAGAGGCCCCCGGACGAAGATGGTACTAAGATGGCCCAAGACGGCCCAAGAGGCCTCCAAGAGGGCCTCCAGGAAGGGCCGAATGGGCCAAAATCATTGATTTCCCGTGAGTTTTTGAAGGATTGTGGCATTTGCATGTTCTCGCCCTTCCGACGGCCCGAGACGGGAAGTGCCCCCACAGATCGCCCAAGAGGCCCAAGACACGGCCCAAGAGGCCTCCAAGACGCTCAAGATGGCCTCCAAGACGGCCCAAGAGCCCTCCAAGACGTCCTCCAAGAAGGCCCGAAAGGGTCAAAATGGCCTCCAGACGGCCAAGATGACCTTCGAGATGCCCACGTGTTCCCCGAAGGCTTTCCAAACCGATTCGGGGAACACATGGTCCGATAGCTTGGCCACACAGGCGCTTCCAAAAAGGCAGGGGGCGGCGGTGATTCGCCGGAGGCGTCTCCGATCCGCCGCCCCCTGTCGATTCATCGCAGGGGTGCCTGGCGTGCCGAACGATATCGCTTTTGGTTTTGGTTCTTTGTCCAAAAGAACTCCCCCTGGGGCTTCGAAAGGCGCTCAATCCAGAAAAAAATCCTCCAAGATGGCTCACGATGACCTCCAAGATGGCCACGTTGGCCCAAGATGGCCTCCAAGATGGCCTCCAAGTCCGCCCTGGCGTGCCGAACGATATCGCTTTTGGTTTTGGTTCTTTTTGTCCAAAAGAACTCCCCCCGGGGCTTCGGCCCGTCCCGCCGGAGCCGCGGAGGGCGCTCGATTCCTCAACCAATCCTCCAAGACGGCTCAAGATGGCCTCCAAGATGGCCACGTTGGCTCAAGACGGCCTCCAAGATGGTCCGAGATGGCCCTGAAGATGCCGCTACGATGGCCACGGTGGCCTCCAAGACGGCTCAGATGGCCCCAAGATGCCTCCAAGACGGACCAAGATGGCCTCAAGACGGCCCAACACGACCCAAGAGGCCTCCAAGAGGTCCTCCAGGAGGACCCGAAGAGTCCAAAATCATTTATTTTCCTATGGTTTTTGAAGGATTTTGGCATCTGCCTCTTCTCGGCATTCCGACGGCTCAAGACGGCCCAAGAGGCCGCCAAGATCGCCCAAAGATCGCCCACGAGGCCTCCAAGAGGGCCCCATGACGGCCCAAGAGGCCTCCAAGACGGCTCTAAGAGGGCCCCAAGACTGTCCAAGAGACCTCCAAGACGCCCAAGATGGCCTCCAAGACGGCCCCGAAGCGCCCCAAGAGGACCCCAAGTCGGTTCAGAGAGGCCCCCAAGACGGCTCCCGACGGCGTCAGACGGGCCAGGAGCCCACCAAGATGGCCGAAGTTGGCTCGAAGCTGGCCCAAGACGGCCTAAGAGGCCTCGAAGAGGGCCTCCAGGAAGACCAGAAGAAATCAAAAAATACTGATGTTCTATAGGTTTTTGATGGATTTGACACTTGCTTCTTTTCGGCCTTCCGACGGTCCGAGACGGCTCAAGAGCCCTCAAAGATCGCCCAATGCCTCCAAGACGGCCCCAGAACAGCCCAAGAGGCCCCCAAGACGGCCCCAAGAGGCCCCCAAGACGGCCCAGGAGACGTTTAAGACGCCCAAGATAGCCTCCAGGACGGCCCTGGAGCATTCCAAGAGGGCCCCAAGTCGGCTCAGAAAGGCCCCCCAAACGGCTTCCGACGGCGTCGGACAGGCCAGGGGCCCAAGACGGCCCAAGAGGCCTCCAAGAGGGCCTCCAGGAAGGGCCGAATGGGCCAAAATCATTGATTTCCCGTGAGTTTTTGAAGGATTGTGGCATTTGCTTTTGTTCGGTCTTCCGACGGCCCGAGACGGCCCAAGTGCCCCCAATGATCGCCCAAGAGGCCCACGACGGCCCCCAGAGGCCCCCAAGACGGCCCAAGAGGCCTCCAAGACGCTCAAGATGGCCCCCAAGACGGCCCAAGAGCCCTCCAAGACGTACTCCAAGAAGGTCCGAAAGGGTCAAAATGGCCTCCAGACGGCCAAGATGGCTTTCAAGATGCCCACGTGTTCCCCGAATGCTTTCCAAACCGATTCGGGGAACACATGGTCCGATAGCTTGGCAGGTCTGGCCTCAACGTTCGGCCACATAGGCGCTTCCAAAAAAGGCAGGGGGGCGGCGGTGATTCGCCGTAGGCGTCTTAGATCCGCCGCCGCCTGTTGGCTTGCCACAGGCCGCCCAAGATGGTTCAAGACGGCCTCCAAGATGGCCCAAGAGAGTCAAAGATCCCTCCAAGTTCGCCCAAGAAGCCTCCAAGACGGCCCGACACGACCCAAGAGGTCTCCAAGAGGTCCCCCAGGAGGGCCCGAAAATGCCAAAATCAGCAGTTGCCCATAGGATCGTGGAGGATTTTGGCATTTGCTTCGTTTCGGCATTCCGACGGCCCAAGACCGCCCAAGAGGCCCCCAAGATCGCCAACTAGGCCTCCAAGATGGCCCCATGACAGCCCAAGAGGCCCCCAAGACGGCCCCGAGAGGGCCCCAAGACGGCCCAAGACGCTCCTACTACTACAACAACAACAACTACTACTACTACTACTACTACTACTACTACTACTACTACTACTACTACTACGACCACTACTACTACTACTGCTACTACTACTACTACGACTACGTCTACTACTACTACTGCTACTACTACTACTACTACTACTACTACTACTACTACTACTACTAACACGACTACTACCACTACAACGACGACGACGACGACGACGACGACGACGACGACGACGACGACGACGACGACGACTACTACTACTACTACTACAACTACTTCTACTGCTGCTGCTACTACTACTTCTACTACTACGACGACAACTACTATCACAACTACTACTACCACTACTACTACTACTACAACAACTACTACTACTACTACTACTACTACTACTACTACTACTAGTAGTACTACTACTACTACTACTCCTACTACTACTACTACTACTACTACTACTACTACTACTACTACTAATACTACTACTACTACTACTACTAATATGACTACGACTACTACTACTACGATTTCTACAACGACTACCACTACTACTACTACTACTACTACTACTACTACTACTACTACTACTACTACTACTACTATACTACCACCACTCCTGCTACCACGACTACTACTACTACTAC
>CAUYUJ010006275.1:32500-54849 GCA_963575745.1 Prorocentrum cordatum | reverse complement strand
CCCTCCAAGCTCCCTTTTCATAGGCCCCTCCAACGGTTCATTTCCATTGAGGGAACTGCCTCGTTGGAAGACAACCGTTTGAAAATCCAGAAGCATGCCAAACAATTGTTCTGGGGATTTCAACGCCACGGATCAACCTGACTGCTGCGTCTTGACGATCCAGAATCGTGCCAGAACGCCATTTTTGGCAGTTCGACACTGCGAATCAACATAACAGCTGCACAAGCGTGATCCTGAATCCTTCCAAAGCGCCATTTCTGGTACGCTGATCATAAGAATCTATAAACTCTTGCAACTGTTTAGAACGAATGTGCGCGGCGCTACGGCGAGAGCCACATTTTGAAAAGGAGCCGCCTTCAATCCGTGAAACTTTTGCAATTTTGTTAAACGAATGTGCGCGGCGCTAAGGCGAGAGCCACATTCTGAAAAGGAGCCGCCCTCAATCCGTGAAACGATTGCGACTATTTAAAACGAATGTGCGCGTCGTTAGGGCGAGAGCCACGTTTTGAAAAGGAACCGCTCTCAATCCATCTCCATCCGTGAAATTCCCGCGAATCTTTACAACGAATGCACGCGGCGCTGAGGCGAGAACCACATTTTGAAAAGGAACCACCCTCAATCCATCTCCATCCGTGAAGCTCTCGCAAATCTTTACAACAAATGTGCGCGGCGCTAAAGCGAGAGCCACATTTTGCAAACGGCCCGTCTTCAATCCGTGAAGCTCTCGCAAATATGTAAAACGAATGTGCGCGGCGCTAGGGCGGGAGCCACATTTTGAAATCGACGCGCCCTCCATCTGTGAAACCGCTGTCACTTCTTCAACTTCAGAATCATAAATGGTGAGAAAGTCTCGGGCGAAACGCCCGGCCCGCCCGAAAAACGGGCCTGCGGGTGCGACAAGGAGAAATTGTAAAAGGAAAAAGAATGGAGGAGGAGGAGGAGCTAGTTCTCGTAGGAGGAGGCGGCACAGGGGAGGAGGAGGAGGAGCGGAGGAGTCGGAGGTAGGAGGAGGAGGCGTGAGGAGGAGGAGGAGGAGGAGGGAAGGAGGGAGGAGGACCTGCGCGGGCAGGGGACTCCCCTTTGCCCGCGGCGGCGCGTCCAAGCGGCGCCCAAGCCGCCCACGGCCGCGTCGCGGGCTGGACGGTCGCGCGAGCCCACGATGCCATCAGCCCCAGGGGGCAGCCGCGGACACCGCGGCGAGGGGGCGCGGCGGCCGCCGCGCGCGGCAGGCCGCCTCTTGGGCGCCGCCCGGCCTCGAGATCCGGCGCCCGAAGCCGCCACGATCGCGCCCGTCGCGGAGCCGTTACAGCGGCGCTGGTCTCGACACACGGAGCAAGGGGGGGGGGGGAGCGGGGGGGGTGCGGGGGGGGGGGGCTGGCGCGTTGGGGTCTGGCTCCAGACCTTTACTTAGCGCGGCTTTTTGCAGGAGTGCGGCCTCTGGGGGGGGCTCCACCCGACCGAAACAGGCGCCGAAAAACAGCCAAGATCTACTCCATGGGGGGGATTCCGTTTCTTTACAACCCGAACGACACTTTACAACCGAGATAGGTCACTTTACAACCAGCAACGGATCGAATTCCCTGGCTTTCATTTGAGAGCGACCACATTACAACCATAACGGCCCACTTTACAACCAGAACGACCAGTTTACAACCCAGACGGGGCTTTTTACAACCCAGCCGAGAAATTTCTGGGGATCGCATAGGCGTAAGTGACAGCAGTCAGCTCATCTATAACTTGTTGCTCCCCCCTCGAGGCACCCTGGCACAGACGTCACTGCTGCGGGGTCCAGCAGTAGCCCCCCGAGGGCTCACGAGAAGGTTCAGTATCCAGCCCCGGTGCCCTGAAGGGCTGGCTCCTCCAGCACACCATGGAGCCACGCAGGCTGTCAGCTCACGATGGAGCCACCACGAGCTGACAGCTGGCCCCGCCTCGCAGGCGGCGCGGCCAGCTCCTCGACGGCGGGCTCCCTGCAGAGGGCGCGCCCCCCCCGGGCTGCGATGGAGCCTCCACGATGGCAGCCCTAGACCAAAGGGAGAGCGCCGCGGAGAGCCGTGACGGGAGCCGTGACGGGAGCCCTACGTAGACTGACTGCCTCGTCGTCGTCGTCGTTGGACCCGAAGTTGGAGTCGTTGGAGTTGGACCCCTCGAGTTCCTGTGGGGGGACGTGCTGGAGCACCGAGAAGATCAGGTGGAACCCGTCATTGTGTGCGCCCCCCCACCCGAGGGTTGGCCGGGTCTGGGACCTTCGGGTCGGGTCGGGGTGGTTTGGTGAGTACGGACAGACTTGTGGATGCCACGACGATGGACACTCGAACAGTCCGATCATCGGACTCAAAATGTGTTTCAGATGTCGGAAAACTGTCCGGAAAATGCTTTAAAAAACAACTGTTTTTGACATGTTAAAAGCAGTTTGAACACGTGTTCTGGACATCTGGAAATGATTTGGCAACATGCTTCCTCTCCGTTGATCGTCCTCCACAATGATAGACCCCATCTCTCATCGGGGATCTTCTGACCCGGGTCAGTCCAGACCCGGGTCAGCAGGAAACCAAAAACTGCAATGCAGGAAAAAAAAACTGCAACGCAGGTCTTCGCAAACCCGGGTCAGCCAATATGTGCGGCCGCCTGGCGGCCACGAGCGGCTCCCTAACCCGGGTCAGCCAGAGGTGATCTTCGCAGGATCCTGCAGGATCTGGCGCCCTGGCTGACCCCCGTTTGCACTGACCCCCGTCTCAAGGCTCCCGAACTCGCGGCGCCATCTCTCGCGCCGGCTCGATCTGTGATGGGGGGCGCCCAGGGCCCGAGACCCGCCGAATAGGCGCCCGCCGTGGCAAAGCGGCTGCGGCGCCCGGGAAGCTCGAGCCTCGAAGCGCTCGGACAAAAGCAGCCCTTCGGACCGCGAACCATTCGAAGCATTCGAACCATTCGAACCGCTCGGACAAAAAAAAGCCCTTCGGACCGCGAACCATTCGAACCATTCGAACCGCTCGGACAAAGAAAAAGCCCGACGCCTGCCCCCGTTCGGGACGGTCCCGGCACCCCCGGAGCGCCCTCGGCGCGGCGCCGCTGCTGGAGAGCACCATGCCGAGGCTGGAAGACCGTCGAGAACGGACGGCAACGCCCGAAGACCTCGAACCTCCAGACCTCGAACCGTTCGAGCAAGAAAACAGCCGAAGAACGTAGCTGCCCCGATATGTACGCAACACGCAACACGTAGCGCGTGGAGGCGGAACTCGACACATCGACTGAAAACGTGTTCGCCAATGCGCTGCGCCAACACGCAGGGCATTGGCACGGACGTTTTGAGCACTGCACGAGCTGCGCCCCAAAAGGAGCGCACCGAGGCAGCCAGGCCGAAGAGCGGCCCCCAGCTCCTGGCGCCGCGCCACTCCTCGATGGCGGGCGCCCCGCCTCGCAGCCGCAGCGCGCCGCTGCCCGCCAGCGCCTGCTGGCCAGCGGGCGCGGCGAGCGGCTCGCCGAGTTCCGACGACGACGACGACGACGACGACGACGAGGATGACGAGGACGACGACGACGACGACGTGCACTGCCGAGCTGCACGACTACGACGGCGACGACGACGACGACGACGACGACAACGTGCACTTTCCACCCGCCTCCATTTGGTCGTGGCGCCGTTCCGTCGTGCCCTCTTCCTCCCCTCCCTCCTGGAGCCGCAAGGGCGCATCCCGCCCCCAGGAATTAAAGAGATTGTTTTTACATGCCCCCCCCCCGCAACGTCCGGCAGGCCCTCCTTGGGTGAATAACGGTATCGTGGCCAGGTCCCAAGGGTGTGGGGGCCAGGCGCCAGTAGATGCCGACGACGACGACGACGACGACGACGACGACGACGTGCGCTGACGGGCCCTCCCGACGACGACGACGACGACGACGACGACGACGACGACGACGACGACGACGACGACGGCGGCGGCGGCGGCGACGGCGGCGGCGGCGGCGACGACGGCGACGGCACCTGCTGGCCGGCGGGCGCGAAGAGCAGCTCGCCGGGCCCCCAGGCGAGGCGCGCGGCGAGGCCTTCGCGAGCGGCAGCACGCATCCCCGGGCGTGCTCGCGTCGTGGCAAAATTTCACGGCGCGAGGTTTTTGTTGCCCGTGTTCGGCCTCCGCGGGCCCTCGCGGGGCCCCGGGACCGGCGAAAATCAATCGGCTCGGGATGAAGAGGCGGCCCTGGGGAAGTCGTCCAGACCTCCAGGGGTCCACGCATCGAACAAATTCCACCAGCCTTTTGGGCGTAGGTGGTCTAGTGGGTTCTCCTGTTCCTCTTCCAAAGACCTTTTCCCTTCGGGGGGGTGGTACCCTCCCTCTCCCCTCCCTGAGGTTTTCGGGGGAAAGCGCGCGAGGTGGCAAATGGTTTCATTTAGCCAACACTGGCTTCAAGAGGGCGTCCGGTGCTCCAAGATGGCCTCGAAGATGGCTCAAGATAGCCGAAGATGGTTCAATATAGCTTCCGACATACGTCCACGAGGCCCGACGAACGCCACAAAACGCTTCCAAGTGTTATGGGAGCCCCCTCGGGACCTCCCCAAGAGAACATAATACTTCAACACCTAACGAGAATACATAATGTGTGCCTTTCTCGCCTTTTGGCTTCCGATAGGCTTCTGAGGCATCAGGATGGCACCAAACTCCCAAGAGGAGTCCGAACAAAAAAGCCACAGAACGGCCCCAAGAGTGCCCAAGATCGGCCCAAGAGCGCTCCAAGAGCACCCCAAGAGGCGAGTTTGATGGCCCCAGATCGAGGATCCCCCCTTCTTTGACCGACGCCCTACAAGTGTTTCGAGAGCCTCTAACGGCCCCCAAGAGGGCCCCAAGAGAGCCCCAGGAGGTCCCCAAGACAACTTGACATAGCCCAACGAGGACCCCAGGGCCTTCCAAAAAAACCCTAGAGGGCCACAAAAGAACCCAAAGCAAACCCCAAGAGGACCCCAAGAGTGAACCGGGAAGGCCTCAAGATGGCTCGAAGAGTTCTTGTCCACTTTGGCCTCAGCCTCCTGCCTCCGATGCTCCCAAACATCCTCCAAGATGGCTCAACACGCTAATGCCCCTCCTCTCGTTGCCCGCATTGTTCCACGATGTGTGTCTCTTTCTCCGGTTTCCCATCATCTAACGTGGACAAACTTTCTGAATGCGCTGGTGGGGATATTTTTGGATCGCGACCGCGGCGAAGAACAGGTCGGGCGGCGCCCAGGGCACCGCAGACTAGCAACGGCCTAAGTTAGCGTAAAGGAAGAGGAAGGGCGAAAAGAGTACAAGACCAAGAATGCGAAGAGACAGCTGGTGGGATTTATTTGTCCGCGAGCGCGCCGGGATGCCGGGCGCCGTTAGGTAACGCGGCTAACAAGCAACGGCCTGAATTCCGCGACGCGAGGAGGGAACGAAGGCGAGCGGAACACGAGGCGAACAGGCGGAAGAAGAAGCGAAGAAAGAGCACACACGAACGAGCTACGCTGCGACTCGGGAGACGCGGTGGACCAAAAAAACCACTGGTCAAGGTGCAACACCAAATTGGCGAAATTCATGATGTCCACGTGCTCGATGACGGCCGTGACGCATCCGAAGAGGACGTCGAACAACGACATGCAGGCGCTCAACGGAATAGGGTCCGGATCGCCAAACACCGACAAGGGTCGGAGCGAGGGGCGTGGAAGCGACGGCAGCGCCACCACGGGCGGGGGGACAGGGCGAAGGCAGCGACAGGGCGGCCCAGGGGCAGCAGATGCGAGGAACTGGTGAGAGGAAGCCACACACCTGCGAAAGAGTCGGCGAGAGCCAACGCCAGGGACACGAGCAAGCCCTGGAGACGGCGACGTGGGGGAGGACCACTGGTGGGGATACTTTCTTTTGATCACGACCGCGAGCGGACACCCGCGCGGCATCACAAAGTCGTGCAGAAAAGCGAGGGGGTGCTACGCCGAGCTGGCTACACGGCACCGCGGGCGGAGCACGAGGGGGCGAAAACGACGACTGGTGGGGATACTTTTTTGATTGGCGGCTCCAAGGACAGATCCAGGAAGCGGGCCTGGTGGGGATACGCGAAACGTGAAGAATTGAACTTCAGATGTCTGGGTCACCGGCAGCGAACATATCCATACCCGCGCCCTTGGGGTCTGGACTATGGTGCGCGCTCCCACGGATAATACGCGGTCGCACGGATGCGCTACGCGCGTGGCGTCCGCGAAGAAACGCCCCATGTCCGCGGGGTCGCGGCCCAGAGGCCCGGCCCGCGAGGCCGCGGATGAGGACCCAGACATACGGCGTCTCGATTTGTTCGAGACACGGGCCCCCGACCTCTGGACCGCTCCCCGGGGCTGGCTTTTCGTCAAGAAATTCTTTGACGGCCACGATGCCCGGGAAGGGCCCCGAGAGTTGGAGGCGCGCAGAGGGGGTAATTAGGGGGAGGTGGGAAGGCTTCTCAGAAGGAGGCTGCTTCTTGGAAGGCGCCAGCCTTGCTCCTAAGAACCGGCCTCCTTCGACGAAGCCTTCCCCCTGGCCGAGAGAGACCCGACGGCCCCTCGCGGGAAACCCTGGCCTGGCCCAGCCGGTCGTTGTCGTCGTCGGCTAGCGTCGTCGGCGTCGTCGTCGAGCATCGTCGGCTAGCGTCGTCGGCGTCGTCGTCGAGCGTCGTCGTCGAGCTTCGTCGTCGAGTGTCGTCGTCGTCGAGCGTCGTCGTCGTTGTCGTCGAGCTTCGTCGTCGAGCGTCGCCGTCGCCGTCGAGCGTCGTCGTCGTCAATCACGTCGCCGTCGCTGGCTGGTTGCTTGCCCCTGGTGAGACCAGCGGCGGCCGCCGCGGCCGCGCCCAAGGACGGCGTCGCGCCAGGCCCTCCGCCCCCAGGCCGGCCGCTCATGGCGCCCGTCCGCCGCGGGGGCGCGGCTGCCGCGCGGCTCCCCGGGGCCCCTGAGATCGAGGCGTTGCCATTCTGTCACACCTGAGAGGGGGGGGGGAGGAGGAGGAGGAGGAGGGAGGAGCGAGGAGGAGGGAGGGAGGGAGGGAGGCAGGGAGGTAGGAGGAGGAGGGTGGGAGCGGGGAGGAGGGGGATGATGGAGGGGGCAGGCGGGAGGGAGCAGCAGCAGCAGCAGCAGGGCGCGATCCTCGGATCGGGGGGGCCCACGAGGGGTGCGCCCAAGAGAGGGGTTCGCTCCTCCTCCTCCTCCTCCTTCTCCTCCTCCTCCTCCCCCTTCTCCTCCTCCTCCTCCTCCTCCTCCTTCTCCTCCTCCTCCTGATCTCCGTGTCCGTCTCCACCGCCGCCACCGTAATCGTTGTCGTCGTCGTCGGCGTCCTCCTCCTCCTCCTCCTCCTCCTCCTCCTCCTCTTCCTCCTCCAGGTCGCGGCCCGAAGGCAGCCTGCGCGGCCTGGGGGGGGGAGGGCCCAGGGGGGCATTGGAGCAAGAAGAGGTGCCAGGACATCTGCGGGGGCAGCCTGGCCCCGGTCATGAGATCCCCCACCCCCACCACGCTTCCCCGCGTCGTCCCCCCCCCCCCCCTCTTGGCCGCCCCCCGTTCACAGCGGGCGTGACCGCCCGCGTTCGGGCCCCGCGGCCGTCTCAGATCGACCCGGCTCGACAAATGCCGCGAAAGGATAGGGTCTAGGACCTACTGGGGCACCAGTCATGGTTCGTTGCGATGCTTCCTTTTTGGCAACGTCTGATATCAGGGGTGCCACTCCTGAGACCACAAGAGCGACTCTTGAGCCAGGACGACTGCAGAGACGGGGAAGTGGGAAGCGAAGCGGGTACTGGGGCCGTCGCCGAGGCGCTCGGCTGAAACACGTACGGAATTCTATCAGGGGGGGAGGGGGGGCATTTCTAGCTGGGCGACATCACAAGAGAACGGCCACCACAAGGCAGGCCCTCACAGGGAATGAGGTGCAGGAGAGGGAACCTGATCGAACAAGAACAGGACGCGTCGACTTTGTCCGTTGGGCTCGTAGGGGATGAAGACAAGGATTATGGCGACGACAAGGCGGCCGATGACGATGATGACCGCGTTGATAACGGGGAAGGCAGCAAGGGGAGCAGGAGGACACCGAGTAGGAAGACAGGCACAAGGACGAGGAGGAAGAGATGGAGGACGACGCGCACGAGGACGAACAAAGCAGAGGAGGAGGAGGACGACGACGACGAAGGAAGATGTTAGTTGCCCCCATGACAGGTGGAGGCGTGGTGGAATTCCAAGGGGCTGCCTGGCAGGGCCTCACCCGGCCCCCCCCCTCTCTCGAAAAAGCACGGCGCGTGCCGCCTGCCGCCGTCGGTCGCTCGCCGCCGCCGCCGCCGCCGTCGTCGTCGTCGTCGTCTTCGTCCGTCGCCGGTCATCGCGGTCGTCGGTCGTCGGTCGTCGGACGTCGCTCGTCGGTCGTCGAGTGTCGCTGTCGTCGTCGCCGACACCGTCGTCGTCGTGTTCGTCGTCGTCGGTCGTCGTCGCAGCCGACGTCCGTCGTCGGTCGTCGCGGTCGCAGGACGTGGGTCGTCGGTCATCGATTCTCGGTTGTCGGTCGTCGGTCTTCGGATATTGGTTGTCGTCGTCGTTGTCGTCGTCGTCGTCGTCGTCGCCGCTGTCGTCGCCGCTGTCGTCGTCGTCGTCGATCGTCGGTCGTCGGACGTTGATCGTCAGTCGTCGGTCGTCGGTCGTCGGTTGTCGTCGTCGTCGTCGTGGTCTTCGGACGTGGGTCGTCGGTCCTCGGTCAGCGGTCCTCGGTAGTCGGTCGTCGGTCTTCGGTTGTCGGTAGTCGTCGGCGTCGTCGTCGCGGTCCGCCGCCGTCGTCGTCGTCGTGGTCGTCATCGTCGTCGTCGTTGTCGTCGGTCGTCGGTCGTCGGTCGTCGGAAGTCGTTCGTCCGTCGTCAGTCGTCGCGGTCGTCGGTCATCGGTCGGCGGTCGTCGGTCGTCGTTGCCGTCAAAGAGCGGAGAGCCGCCTGCCGTCGTCGTCGTAGTCGTCGTCGTGGCCGTCGCAGCCGCCGCCGTCGTCGTCGTCGTCGTCGTCGTCGTCGTCGTCGTCGTCGTCGTCGTCGTCCGTCGTCAGTTGTCGAGGTCGTCGGTCGTAAATCGCTGGTCGTCGGACGACGGTCGACCGTCGTCGCTCGTCAGTCGTCGTCAGCGTCGTCGTAGCGCCAGCCGTCGCCAGCGTCGTCGTCGTCGGTCGTGCCCGTTGTCGTCGTCGTCGGTCGTCATCCGTCGTCGGTTGTCGCGGTCGCAGGCCGTCGTCGTCGGTCGTCGCTCGTCGGTCGTCGGTCGTCGTCGTCGTTGTCGCCGTCGGTCGTCGTCGTCGTCGGTCGTCGGTCGTCGGACGTCGGTCGTCCGTCGTCAGTCGGTCATCGGTCGTCCGACGTCCGTCATGGTCGTCGTCGTCGTCGGTCGTCGTCGTCGTGTGCCAGGTGCCGTCGTTGTAGGATTCAACGTCGTCGTCGAAGTCGTCGTCGTCGCCGTTGTCGTCGCTGTCGTCGTCACCGCCGTCGTCGCGGTCGTCGGTCGTCGTCCGTGGGTCGTCAGTCGTCCGTCGTCGTCGTCGTCGTCGTCGGTCGACGCTCGTCCGCCGTTGTCGTCGTCCTTGTCCAAGCGGAGTGCTGCGTGTCGTCGTCGTCGTCGGTCGTCGTCGCTGTCGTCGTCGTCGTCGCCGTCGTCGTCGCCGCCATCGTCGTCGTCGTCGTCACTCTCGTCGGTCGCCGTCCGTCGCGGTCGTCGGTCGTCGGTCGTCGGTCGCCCATCGTCATAGTCGAATCGGAGGGCCGCGTGCTGTCGTCGTTTGTCGTCGTCGTCGCAGTCGTCGTCTCCGTCGTTGTCGTCGTCGTCGTCGTCGCGGTCCGTCATCGTCGTCGTCATCGGTCGTCGCTCGTCGTCGCCGTCGAAGCGGAGTGCAGCGTGCCGTCGTCGTCGGTCGTCGTCGCCGGCGTCGTCGTCGGCTGGCGTCGTCATCGTCGTCGCGGTCGTCGGTTGTCGGTCGTCGGTCCCCGTTCGTCGGTCGCCGTCGTCGTCGTTCGTCGCTCGTCCGTCGTCGTCGAAACGGAAGGCCGAGTGCCGTCGTCATCAATCGTCGGCGTCGTCGTCGTCTCCATCGCCGTCGTCGTCGTCGTCGTCGTCGTAGCGCCAGCCGTCGTCGTCGTCGGACGTCGGTCGTCGGTCGTGGTCGTCGGTCGTCGGTCGTCCGTCGTCGTCGTCGTCGTCGTCGGTCGTCGTCGTCGTCGCCGTCGAAGCGGAGTGTCGCGTGCCATCGTCGTCGGTTAGTCGTCGCGGTCGTCGTCGTCGTCGCCGCCGTCGTCGGTCGTCGTCGCGGTCGTCGGTCGTCGGTTGTCCGTCGTCGGTCGTCGGTCGTTTGTCGTCGGTCGTCGTCGTCGTCGTCGTCGTCGAGGCGGAGTGCCGCGTCGGTCGTCGGTCGTTTGTCGTCGTCGTCGGTGGTCGTCGTCGCCGCCGTCATCGTCGTCGTTAATCAACTCGGGCGGATTTGACTCCTCACTGCCCAATTAATGTGTTATTCCAACAGTAGCTTGCGCTGCTGCAAGCGCTGGCGTTCAGGAAGCCCTCTACGCTTCCTGTGCAGGCATCCTGTGGACCTCGACCAGAGCGCCGAATTGGGAACATGGTCTTCGTCTTGCTCGGCTTGCAGTTGCTTATGCTGGCGCAGGGAGGAGGGGGGAGGCGTGAGAAAGGCTGGACGCGTTACATAAGGTTTCGGCCAACACGTCTGAAAAGGAGCTTTGTTCGGTTTGGGAGGTAACCCTGCCTTACTACGGTGCTCGTGGTAAAAGACCCCAAACTGGTTGGAAGAGGTTGGCCAGCAAAGATAGGCAACGCAAGTACCCTGAGCTGTTCTGTGTATACGTTAGCTCGGTGCGCGCGTGTTGAGCCTTGATAGGTTCATCACGATTGCCCCCACCATTATCGACAAGCGCGGAAGGGATATGGTGGATACTTTCAGTTCGCTTCCTGCCTACATCACTGCTGCTCATCAAGGGGAAGTCTTCAAGCACTGGAGTCTTCAGGCATTGCTTCTCAGGTGGGGTACGTCCTGGCTCCTTAGGATTCCCCGGTCGAGTATGATCCCAGTTTCCATTCACAGCTCTGGATCTGAAGGCTCTGGTGGCGCAGGCCGTGGGTGACTGCAACAATAAAGCACAACTGCACCGCTCAGCAGGGCCGGGTGACTGTTAGGCTGGAGCGGGGGGGACAGGCGGGCTCACTCCGTGTTTCCGGATCCCATGCCCTGGAAGCCGTCCAGCACCCTCTCCGCGGAAGGCTGCGTGGTTTCAGACCCCCCTCTCTCGGACGTCCATTACCGGTGCATGATTCGGCTTCGCGCGTGCATGTTTCGCACGATGAAAGGAGATGGAAAAAACACAGCATAAACGCTTCTGCGAATGGAGATACGCATGTGGGCGCTCCACGCGGATTTCTTGGATCTGTGCTGAACCCCCCTCCTTAACGCGCGAAGCGCGCCAGGGGCGGCGCCGGAGGCGCCGCCGGGGGAGCCCAGCGCTGATCCAAGAAATCCACGCGGAGAGCCACAGGTTTATGCTTGTGACGTTCGTCTTCTCCGACAGTGGGGTCAAGATGCTCCTCGATGGTCCTCGCCGAGGAAACATCACTTGTTCACCAGCGCGAGGGTGCGAGGCGGGGATTGATCCATATCCACCGCCTGGGAACCGACGTCCTGGTGCCCCAGCGGGCGGCGGGTATGGATCTATTTCGGCCCCGCGGGGCCCGAATGTGTCCACGTCCCCCGCCTGCCGAGGCTCCGAACACCGACCCTCCAGGCGGTGGATATGGAGAACTTCCCGCCTCGGGGAAGGAACCCCCGTGGCACGCACGGAGGGCAGGGAAGGGAGCCGGAGGGCGGGGGAGGGGGGGGGGGGGGGCGGGCGAGCGAAGGAGGGGGGGTAGGGCGGAGGGCGGGGGAGGGAGGGGGGGGGGGAAGGCGGGGGGTGGGGCGGAGGACACACAAATAAATACACACACAAATCACAGGGTTCCCGTATTTTCCCATATCTTCTGGGTGTCTGTCTCCCCCCCACTTCCCATATGTAGGGGGCCCCATGCGAACCCTACCCTACCCCCCACGATCTCTGAGGGGAGGGTGGGGTTCACTTCGCCCGGAGCTCCCGAACGAAGTGAACCCCACCCTCCCCCTCCGAAATCGTGGGGGGTAGGGGTAGGGTTCGCATGGGATCGACGACTCATTGTGCGGGTGTGTTTCTTCCCCTCCGGAGCGAGGAGCGGCGCGCGCGCCCGAGCGCGGCGCCGCGAGGTCGCGAGCGGAGCCCGCGCCCCGGGCCACCGCGGCCGAGCGTCCCCGCAGAGCGAGCCGCCGCTCGGCGCCCGAGCGCTGCGCCAGGGCCCGGCGCCAAGGGACAGAATGCACACAAGGGAAGAGGGGGAGCAATCCGAGGGGAGGAGGAGGAGGAGGAGGAGGAGGAGGAGGAGGAGGAGGAGGAGGAGGAGGAGGAGGAGAGGAGGAGGAGGAGGAGGAGGAGGAGGAGGAGGAGGAGGAGGAGGGAGGAGGAGGAGGAGGCGGAGGGGAGGAGGAGGAGGCATGCGCCCGGCACACAAGGCCGGGCGGTGCCGAGCCCTCGAGGCTGCGGCGCGGGGGCGAGAGAAACCTCTCGGGCTCCTGCGTACTGGGAGGCACAGGGCGGCCTCGGGAGGCGCACGCCTCCCCCTGCTCCTCCTCCTCCTCCTCCTGATCCTGATCCTCCTCCTCCTCCTCCTCCTCCTTCTCCTCCTCCTCCTCCTCCTCTTCCTCTTCCTATTCTTATTAGTAGTCTTAATCGTATTATTATTGTTCGTAGTTTTTTAACTATTATCATTATTATTCGCACTAGTAGTATTATTCGTATTAGTATTGTTGCTACTATTCCTAGTATTGTTCGTACTATAATTCATCGTATAGATATTATGACGATCCTCCTCCTTCTCCTGCTCCTCCTCCTCCTCCTCCCTCCTCCTCCTCCTCCTCTTCCTCCTCCTCTTCTTCCTCTTCCTTCCTCCTCCTCCTCTTACTACTACTACTACTACTACTACTGCTACTACGACTACTACTACTACTACTACTACTACTACTACTACTACTACTACTACTACTACTACTACTACTACTACTACTACTACGACTACTACTACTACTACTACTACTACTACTTACTACTACGACTACTACTACTACTACTACTACTACTACTACTACTACTACTACTACTACTACTACTACTACTACTACTACTACTACTACTACTACTACTACTACTACTACTACTACTACTACTACTACTACACTACTACTACTACTACTACTCCCCCTCCCAACTCTCCTCCCCTCCTCCTATCCTCCTCCTCCCTCCTCTCTCCTCCTCATCCTCATCCTCCTCCTCCTCCTCCTCCTCCTCCTCCTTCCTCCTCCTGCTCCTCCCTCCACCTCCTCCCCCTCCTCCTCCTCCCCCTCCCATCCTGGAGAGCCCCGCGTCCCCTCGCGGAGCCTGGTCTGATCAGGGACCTCGATGCAGTCGGACCTGGGACAGAAAACCATCACTGTATAGAAGAAGAGAAAACGCCATAAACATAGTCAAACATTTAGCGCTCCGCGCGGATTTCTTAGATCCGCGCTGGCCTCCCTGGCGCGCGGAGGCGCCGCCAGGCGGTCCCAGCGAGGATCCAAGAAAATCGGAGGAAGCGCCGAAAGTTTAACTATTGTATGGCTGTTGTTTCCTTCGAACCCTTCAAGAACATGAGACCATCCGCCGGCCTAAACTGAAAAACATTCGAGGATTCCCGCCCATGGGATGCACAAGAACATCCAACAAACACGAAGAACATCAGGGCACCCTCCCCGAACCCACCTCGATCTTACACCTCGTTCCGACCGTAGGCGTTGCAAGGAGGGCAGCGCGGTCGCCGTCGAGGGCGTCCACCTGCGCCACTACGCTTTTCCCTGCCACGACAGCCCCAGGGTGGTCGCCACACTTCTTCTGCCTTGTGGAGAGCGTCGGCACTCTCCCAGGTCAGCTCTCTGCGGAACTCATCGCACGTCTGCCGAACGTGCAAGGAGGATGGCGGCCGATGGGAGCTGCTTGCAGCGTGTGCCGATTGCGGGGCCGCGTGCCAAGGACCTCTCGGACTCAGCCCTCTCGGACTCAGCTGGGAGCTTGGCCACGAGCGCGAGCCCTCTGCAGCAGGACACCACCGCGGCGCTCTGGACGTTGTGCGGCGCCAGACGCTCCGCGTTGAGGCGGCGGCGGCCGAAGGAGAAGTCTCAGCGACCCTGCTGTGGCGCACGCGCAAAATCTTTGGGTTGTGCACGGCAGGCTCGCGTCGTGTGGACTCTGGCGCTGGCTCCTGACACCGCGGAAGATCGTCCAAACATGAACGATCGGCCGTACAAGACACGCCGGATCGTGCAACGATGGGCCGATTCTGGGCCACGGGTGGCGCTCAGCCTTCAACGCCCGCGCTGGGGTCGCCCCCGGTTGAGACGACGCGAGCCTACCGTAGCCTGCATCGGTCGGAGAGCAATGCGATTCGCCTCGGCCTGGCACCCGCCGTCGTGTGCCGCACTCTGGCCGCATCTGCCGCACCCCTCGATGGCGCTTCAGCGGCTGGCTACGTCAATGACCCCGGGCTCGTCGCCAGAGGCATCGCTGCGGGCTCCAGCTTCGCGACCACGCACGTTCGGATCTACTCGATCGACGCGTACGAAGCTCGACAGCTCTTCGTCCTCACGAGGAGGAGGAGGAGGAGGAGGAGGAGGAGGAGGAGGAGGAGGAAGAGGAGGAATAGGAGGAGGTCGACGGGTCCGCGTTCGGTGTGTGCGAAGCTCGACAGCTAGACAGACGACAACATACTGGCCTCTGTGGGCCCGCAGGGCACTCGCCCTCAGGGCATCATGGCGCTGCAGCCCGCATGCTCCACTGCAGTATCGCGGGGAACATGGACTCTCCCGCGTGAGGACACGATTGCGACGAGCATCTCATCGGGCCCGGCAGCAGCCAGAGCTCTGCAGGACAGCGCCGCGACCTCGCCGGCCCCCACCTTCTGGCCACGACGAGGAGCCGGAGGGTGGACGCCACCGCTGGGCTGGCCGGGCGCAGAGGCACGCGCTCAGCCAAGCCTGGGACTGGGATGCACACCTTCGGGAGTAGGCTCAAGCGTCTGAAGAAGCAGCGACCCAACCTGGGGCGACGCGCGCTGAAGATCGGCAACAGTGGGCCTCTCGGACCACGAGCTGCTCAGGGTCAGGAGGGGCGCTGGTTCTGCCATTCAACCTGCCGCCGGGATGCGTTCGCTCTCGGGGGTCACGACTTTCGAAGGCGGCCCTGCCTGGTTCGGGTCCGTGGGCCGATCAGTCGCTACGCGCAGGAAGTGTGGCTCCTGTACACGAGGGCTTTCGACGACACGCGGCCTTGGGGGGATCTCAGGAGTGCGGAGCCAGCTTTCAGGAGCGACCGTAAGGTCTCGTGGCGCAGGGTGGCGGGCCCGATGATGGCCCTAAGACGTTTGCTCGCTCGCATCGGATGGACGATGGACGAGTTCGCGGAGCTCACGGACGACTTCGGGGCCCCCACCTCGCTCATCCTCACCTCCCCCAAGCTCGTGAGCACTCTCCTTCGGCAGGCTGCCTTGAGGGGGCCCGAGGGGGACGCTGCCAGCAGGGAGAGGGTGCAAGGCAGGGTTTGTTTCGACATCCTGAAGGATTTCGAAACGTTTCACGCCGAGGGAGAAGGGTTGCATTGGGAGTGTCACTACCAATGGAGTCTGGACTCGAGTTTGGGCGCTCTCCTTTCTCTTGGCTATCAACTGGGGTCGACGGACTACCAGCTGTGAGGCGAATACCCTGACACCCTGCTGCTAGGGTTATGGCGTTACGTCCTGCCAACCTGCCAAGTGGAGAGGGAAGATATTATCGGAGACAAGTATGCTCGCATGGTTCAGCAGGAGTTGGAAGCAGAGTCGCATGACGAGTTGTTGCTGTACACTCGGGGCCTGTTCCGTCACCCGAGAGATGCGTTCCCTAAACCGTTGACCGATGGATGGGGTTGTGCGTCAGGCTCATGCTCCTGGGGGCTTCGGGGTTCCCGCCGGGGGAGATGGCATTGATCGCGCTGCGTCTTCAACACAACTTTGCGCTGACAGATCCTGCGACCGTCACCCCATGAAGGAGCTTTCGAGGGCTGGTGCTGGGGCCGTTCGCTCTCCTGAGGGTGACACCCTGGCGTCCCTGCACGGGACCTTTAGATGGGGGCCCATTGGCCCCTAACGCCGCAAGATGCTGACTACGGGATTGTTGCCGCTCTCTTGCACATGCTCTGCGGGTCCACGTTCACGTATTGAGATTGTCGGTCGGCGGTGAACCACTGGCGATTGGCCAGGCCCCTCGCACTGTCACAGAAGGCGCATGCAGGTGTCATGCCCCAGGCGTTGCACGGAAAAGTCGGGCACGTGTCCGAAGTGACCAAGGTCAGGGCCCGTCTTGAGCCGGCCAGTCTCTCCAGCTAGTGAGTATGCGAGGAGAGAAGACAATCATCACACTAACAGACAGGCCAGCGTTGGCCGCGAGCAGCAGCCGTTACCTACCTCCGCTGGGGCCGACGACGTGGCGAGGAAGGTGTCGGTTGCGAGGATGGTGGCGACTTTCGCCGCGAAGCTTCTGCCCTCCTGGGCTCGCCTGGACCTCCAGGGTGTTCCCTGGATCAGACCCGGCGCGCGTCTCCCTGGCACGCCTGACCAACTCTGGCATACCTGCGCTAGAATTAGGGGCTCGTGGCACTGGCAGTGCACCGTTTTCCCGAGAGGCGCGAGGGGAACTGCACCACCTAACAGTTTCTGTTCGGGGCCCCGGGGCCTCCGCGGATCGAGTGCGAACGATGTGCGGGACCTCGGGCACAGGATTACGGCGTTCGACTGCTCGGACGGCACTGTGCTCGCGGTCGGCTGCAGATCCAAGCTTTACTCCCTGGGCGACCAGGTGAGGGGGCATCGCAGCAGCTGTCGCCCCAGCACATGCCCCTCTCGAACCACCTCGTGAGGGGGAGATGCGCCCCAAGCAGACTGGAGTGACGCTGCAGTCCGTGGATCTTTCCAAGGAGGGAGTGAAGGACCTGCCCGCTCCCCCCGAGCCCCCCCCACATTCGCTGTGAGGAGGAGGAGGAGGAGGAGGAGGAGGAGGAGAAGGAGGAGGAGGAGGAGGAGGAGGAGGAGGAGGAGGAGGCGAGGCGAGACGAGGCGATCCGCATGAGGGGGTGGTCGTCCCACTTCAGCTGAGAGACTATAAAGGCTCCCCTGCGTGAGTAGTGTGCAGCAAGGACCCGACAGCCCTTCGACACCATAGAGGAGGGAGGAGGAGGAGGAGGAGGAGGAGGAGGAGGAGGAGGAGGAGGAGGAGGAGGAGGAGGAGGAGGAGGAGAGGGAGGAGGAGAGGGAGGAGGAGAGGGAGGAGGAGGAGGAGGAGGCGGAGGAGGAGGAGCAGGAGCAGGAGCAGGAGGAGGAGGAGGAGGAGGAGGAGGAGGAGGAGGAGGGTCCTCGCGCGTCCCTCCGTCGCGCGGCCTCTGCCCTCAGGCCTGGGGAGGCGGCCACGGAAGGCCGCCCCCTCGGCCTGCTCCCGGCCCTCCCCTCGCGAGGACCGCGGGGCCACGCCGCACGCCCGACGCTGCGCGACCCCACTCTCCCCGCGCCCCCCCCCGCCGGACTGACACGCCTTCCCCGTGCAATCGGCTCGGCGGCGGGGGGTGGCCCGCCCCCCCCCCTCTCGGGCGTTCCGCGGATCGGGGGCCGGCCGCGCCCATGCCTCGGGCGAGGGGGCGGCCGCCCCGGGTCGTGCCCGCGACGAGTCCCGGCGAGGGCCGGCTCGTCCCCTGCCCGCCCGCGGGGTGTGGCCGCTCGCTCGTTCGACCCTTCAGGCGCTCCTTGCGGTGCGGACTGGGGCCTCGCCCACTCCGCGAGGCGGGCTCTGGAGGAGCCGTGCGCCGGACCCCGCCTGCTGTGCCTGGCCGCAGGAGGCGCTGGGCTTGCACAGGTGCCCAGAGCGCGTCCTCAGAATGTCCCAGCGTTCTGGCGGCGGCACCCGTTCCATGTGGTTGTGCTGCCGTGCGTTCACCTGTTGGTGTTTCTCCTTCTCCTCCTCCTCCTCCTCCTCCTCCTCTCCCTCCCCTCCTCCTCCACCTCCTCCTCCTTTTCCTCCTCCTCCTCCTCCTCATCCTCCTCCTCCTCCTCCTCCTCCTCCTCCTCCTCCTCAACATCATCATCATCATCATCATCATCATCATCATCATCATCATCATCATCATCATCATCATCATCATCATCATCATCATCATCATCATGATCATCATCATCACCATCATCATCATCATCATCACCACCACCACCACCATCATCATCATCATCATCATCATCAGCAGCATCATCCTCATCGTTAACATGATCAGCATCATCATCATCCTCCTCATCCTACTCATCATCATCAGCATCATAATAATCAGAATCGTCGTCATCATCATCATCACCATCAGCATCATCATCCTCATCATCATCAGCATCGGCATCGTCATCATGGGCATCATCATCAGCAGCAGCATCGTCATATTCATCATCATTATCATCACCATCATAATCATCATCAGCAGCAGCAACAGCCTCGTCATCGTCATCGTCATTGTCATCGTCATCAGCATCATCATCATCATCATCATCAGCAGCATCATCATCTCCACCACCATTGTCATGATCATCATCATGGTCATCATTATCATCATCGTCATCATCATCATCATCATCATCATCATGATCATCACTTCCCCTCGGCGTCGTGGCGAAGACGCTCAGGACTCCGACGACGACGTCAACCGCGACGGCGGCGACGACTGCCGCGGTCGGCCGTCATCGTCGTCGGTCGTCCTCCGCCGTTCACCACCCGACGTCGCTGCCGCCTTCGTCGTCGGTGGTCGGCCGTCGGTCGTCCATCGAACGTCGACGTCGTCCGTCCTCCTCGTCGTCGGTCGTCGCCGCATCCGCTGTCGTCGGTCGTCGCTTGCAAGAGTAAGCATCGCCAACGCCTTCGTCGTCGCCCGTCGTCCTCGTTATCGTTCGTCGTCGTCGTCGACGCCGACAACGTCGTCGTCGTCGGTCGTCGGTCGTCGGTCGTGTCTCGTGAGTCGTCGGTCGTCGGTCGTCGTCGTCGTCCGTCGTCCGTTGTCCGTCGTCCGTCGTCCGTCATCCGTCGACCGTCGTCCGTCGTCGTCGTCGTCGTCGGTTCTCATTTGTCGGATCCTGGTCGCCGACATCGTCACCGCCGCCGCCGCCGCCGTCGTCGTCGTTGTCGTCGATCGTCGTCCTCCTCGTGGTCGGTCGTGGTCGTGGTCGTAGTCGTGGTCGTGGTCGTGGTCATGGTCGTGGTCGTGGTCGTGGTCGTGGTCGTGGTCGTGGTTGTGATCGTCGTCGTCAACGTCGTCGTCGACTCGTCGCCAGTCGCCCGCCGGGCGCCTCCGGCGGCAGCCACACCCCAGGCTGCTGCGGCGGCGCGGCCCGCATGGCCGGCGGGCTGGGCCCTGGGCTGCAGCCGTGCGCGGCGCGCCTCGGCAGAACGAGGCGTTTCGGCGGCGACGACCGGCGGCGGCGACGACCGACGACCGACGACGACAGCAACGAAACCGACGGAAGCGACGGAAAGCGACGGACGGCGACGGAAGGCGACGGAAGGCGGCGGCGAGGTGCGACGGTGACGACGAGGAGGACGACGGCGCAGAAGACGGCGACGGCGAATGCGACGACGACAACGACGACGACAGCATGGATGACGATGATGATGCTCAGGACGAGGAGGATGATGATAGTGGTGGTGATGATGATGATGATGATGATGATGATGATGATGATGATGATGATGATGATGATGATGATGATGATGATGATGATGATGATGATAATCATGATGACGCTGATGATGATGATAATGATGATACTGATGATGATAAAGAAGAAGATGATGATGATGATGATGATGATGATGATGACGACGATGATCACGACGACGATGACGACGACGACGTCGACGACGACGACGGCGACGGCGACGGCGATGACGGCATCGACGGTGACGACTACAAAGGCGAAGGTGGCGGTGGCGACGACAAGGGGAGAGGAAGAGGGAGACGGATAGAGGGAAGGAGAGGGGAGGCGGAACAAAGGGGGAAGACCACGCAAAGGGGAGGGGGAAAGAGAGGGCGACGGAGAGGGGGAGAGGGCTGGAGAAAAGGGAAGGGGATTGGGGCGGGGGGAAACGACGAGGAACTAACCCGTCCGACGAGTTCGTTGGTCCGTCTGTGCGCAGCTGGACGGGTGTCTCACATGACAACGAGGGCGCCGACGAGACGTTGGGCCTGAGCGCGCGTCGGAGGCGGCTGGGCAGGTGCGGTCTGCTCCCATACGGTGGCCCGTCAAGGCAACGGGCTGCTCGAGACGCGCCAGGTCGAGGCGACGAAGCCACCACACGAGGAGTAGCCAAAAACAAGATGGTGGGCCTACTCTCCACTAGCTGGTATGATAAGAAAAACCACGAGGATGGCTTGAAAACAAAAACTCGACTGCCCCCACGAGGAGAACCCAAGAGCAGGATGGTCGGCCTACTTCCCGCTGCCACCACCAGATCAGGGGCGGCCGACCCATGGAAGTGCTCTGCTGTGCGCCGTCGCCGACCGCGCCCAGCAGACTACTACCGCAGGCCAGCCGCCCATGGTCTGTAGTGGAGGTAGTGGAGAAAAAGAAATAAGCCCACGATAATGAAGGGGAACTGGGACACACAAATAAATACACACAAATAACCAGATTCCCTACATTTTCCCATATTTTCTGGATTATTGTCTTCCCCCCCACTTCCCATATTTTTACATATTTTCCTGGGGATCGACGATTAATTGTGTCTGTGTGTCTTTCCCCCTCCTGATTTCTCCCATGGAGGGCCCGATGCGCCAAGCCCCATCCAGAGATATCGCGCGGCGCTCCGAGCCGACCTGGCCCGCGAGGGGGCCGGCCTCTCGCGGATGTCAAAGGACGGGGAGGGAAGCCCGGCGAGGCTCCAGCAAGGGAGGAGGATGTGGGCACCCGTTTTGGGGGGGGGGAGCATGCGAGGAACTTCCTGGGGGGAAGGAGGAGGAGGAGAGAGGAGGAGGAGGAGGAGGAGGAGGAGGAGGAGGAGAGGGAGGAGGAGGAGGAGGAGGAGGAAGGAGGAGGAGGAGGAGGAGGGAGGAGGAGGAGGAGGAGGAGGGAGGAGGAGGAGGAGGAGGAGGAGGAGGAGGAGGAGGAGGAGGAGGAGGAGGAGGAGGAGGAGGAGGAGGAGGAGGAGAGGAGGAGGGGAGGGAGGAGGCGGGAGGAGGAGGAGGAGGAGGAGGAGGAGGAGGAGGAGGAGGAGGAGGAGGAGGAGGAGGAGGAGGAGGAGGAGGAGGGGGAGGAGGCGGAGGAGGAGGAGGAGGAGGGAGGAGCCCCCCAAAAAAGCCGGCGCCTCGCCCTTGGCCTCCGCCGGGCCTCCGCCTGCGGCCCCGCCGCTCTGCTCGAGCGCCAGCCTCAGCCGGCCTCCTTTTCCGCCGAGGGCGAGGGCGCGCCGAAAAACACGGGGAGGCCCTTCTTCTTGGAGTTCGGGGAGGCCAGAGGCCACATCCACGCGACACGTTGCCGCGGGGGAGGGGGGGCCTCTCAGCGCGCCACCGTCGCAGAGGAGCCAGGCCCCCGGACAAACACACGACGCGGTGACGCTCTCGGGCGCGCAGCGCGCCATCGAGCAGAGGTCCCGGAGGGGGGCCCTGCGCGGCGCGCGTGCGCGCGCGGCGCCGCGTGGGGGAGGCCGCGCCCCGTGCCGTGCGGCGCCCGCGGACGCCCTCGTCCAGCGAGGCGGCCGTGGCAGCGCCGCAGGCCGGCCCGAGCGAGACGGGGGGAAGCCGCAGGTCCTGGGCGGGCGCGAGCGGCGAGGAGAAGAAAGAGGCGCGGCCTGCCGATCGCAGCGCGAGCGCTCAGGTCCCCGAGGCGGGCGCGCGGTCCAAGGGAGCCATCTGGACGGCCAGGGGGCCAGAACAGCCACGCGCAGACTCAAAGCCATTGCGCAGCGACACGGTTTTGGCGGGCGGCCGCGAGCAGGACGGGCCACGCAGTGGGGCCACTATTGAGAAAGGAAGCGACGAGGTAGTCGCTCGCGTCATTGAAGTCGGTGACGCGGGCCCTGGCGGCATCAGGCAAGGCGGACAGCATCGTGGCGGCAACATCGTCTTGTAAGACCCGCTCCGCGCAAGACGCCTGGCGCCGGTGACTACGCCATAAAATACGAGCAGTGTCTTCCGCAGCCATATGAAGCTCTGTCGCGCCTGAACC
>CAUYUJ010006275.1:10000-25000 GCA_963575745.1 Prorocentrum cordatum | reverse complement strand
GGACACGGATCCCCGACGCCGTGGCGTTTTCGCAATGGCAACGTCGACCCCCAGAGGTTTCGACCCCTTCCCCAGGACCGGTGTTTCGTCCCGAGTTGTTGCCTGACGGTCCAGAGGCCCGGTAGGGGCCCCCAGAGAGGCCGAACACGGCCAAGAACCTCTGGTCGAGATTTTCTCGCGACGCGAGGCATCCCGAGTCGTTTTCTGACGGCCCCGAGGTCTGGTGGCGGCCCCCAGAGGCCGAACACGGCTAGATTTTCACACACAGTAGGGGCCCGACCGCAAGAAACCTCCCTCAGGAAACCCAGCCATGAGACCCCAGGACGTCTTTCGATGGTTGACGTGGGCACATCACGCTTTCCATGACAAAAGGAAGAGAGCCCAGAACCGATAAGTCGGATCGGCGATCGACATGAATCGGATCGGCGGGAACCGGCAGCCGAGGCGGAAATCGGCAGAAATCGGCAGGCCAGTGTGCGTCCAATAACACATCGGAGCCCGAATCGGAATCCGAACTCGAATCGGATCGGCATCGGAAGCCATCGAAATCTCGAATCGAGTCGAATCGGAGGGGTCGAAACGAGCCCCGCTCAGAAGCATCGAAACCCAAGAAACCCAGGGGCACCCTGGAGGCAAGCAGGGTGTCTTTTTTTTCGGGAGCGGCAAAGAGGGGGGTGTCCAAGAGGGGGGGGTGCAAATCATGACCGGCGGCATGTGCGCGGCCCAGCGGGGGGGCCAGGGACGTAATGAAACAAGAAGAGGCGCCATGAAATCTGAGGAAAAATCATGGCCCGCGCCATGAAATCCACCCCCCCCTAGTCATCACCCCCCTCTTTTCCGCCCCCGATTTTTGGATTGGGCCCCCACTGCCGCGCGAGGGCGGGCGGGTTCGCCCCCCTGCGGCGGCGGCGGCGGCAGCGCGCTGTGCAGCTGGCGGCGGGGGCGGCAGGGCCACGTCGCTGCCCGCAGCGCCGCCTGGGGGCGCCCGCGGCGGGGGGCCAACAAAAATTCAAGGATGTCCGCAGCCAAGTGTTGTTTGTTTGTTTTGTTTTTCTGTTGTTTGTTATTACTGCTTGTTTTTTATGTATGTATTCATTTTGCTGACATCCTTGGCTGCGGACAAGGATGTCTGCAGCCAAGTGAGCGTGATCTTGTTCGGCGTTTCGGCATTGGGCGAAGGGGGGGGAGGGGGGGAGGTCTGGCTCCGGACCTCTGCTCTGTGCGAGGGTCTGCAGCAGTGCGCGCATGATGGGGGCGACGCCGCCTGCTCGAAACAGGCGCTAGACGCAGCCAAGCATTACTCCACAGGGGGGGGGGGAGAGGGGGGCGGAGGGGGGGAGGGCCTGCGCCGATCGGCAAGACAGCGAATAAGAAAACGACGACCAAGGGAGCCCCAGCAAGGGGTGTCCGATACCCCCCCCCGCCCGCGTCGATTGTAACCTTAAGTCGGGCCTGTTTTCCGACAGGGGGATTTTCGACGAAAGATAAAAAAGTAGCCCAAGAAGAACCAAAAGATAATCCAAAAATAGTCGGGAGACTATTGTGTTGAATACGTGTTGACCTTTTTGGAACATGTTTCGCGGATTCTTGTCGTCGAACAAAAATCCCCCCTGTATGGGGGACACGCCCGACATAAGTGCAACCGCGGGGACGAGGTTCGCAGGCGGTCGCAGACCTGCGGCCACCTCCTCGGAGGCGCCCCCTTGGCGCCGCGGGGGTCTCCGCGGAGGCCCTCCGCGGGGGCCCCCTGTGAGGAAGCTCCACGAGCCAGTTCCGTCGACGGCCACTGCCACTGAGCCGTGCATCCTGCGGGACGCGTGGGCGGAAGAGCGCGCGATTGGCGACTCTCCAGAAAATCCACAAGAGAGAGCGAGCACGCGGAGCACCCCGCGATTGCAACCGAGCACCACGCGGAGCCAGTTCCGTCGACGACATCCTCCCGAATTCGCCAACTGGCGCCAGGCGACGGCGCGCGCGCGCGCGGGTGCCTGCGGCCCCTCCCCTGGAGCTCCCCGGGCGCCCCCGGGGGTCTCCGCGGAGGCCTGCGCGGGGGCCCCCTTCCGCTGCGACCCTCAGATCTGGGGTCTTGCAGCTGCTTCACAGCGCGCTGGCGTGTTCGCATGGCTCCGGGCCCCAGTAGGGGGCCACATGCGAACCCTACCCCTACCCCCCACGATTTCTGAGGGGGAGGGTGGGGTTCACTTCGCTCTGGAGCTCCCGAACGAAGTGAACCCCACCCTCCCCCTCAGAAATCGTGGGGGGTAGGGGTAGGGTTCGCATGTGGCCCCCTACCCAGGACCCTCACAGATCGAGCCGACTCGAAGAACGGCGCAGAAATGCCGGGTCGAGGGCTCCCGTGGTGAGTCTGCGCGGTGTTGCACTTGTCGCTGCCACGTCGGATCTCGAGGAAGTCGGCTCCGTCGACGCCTTGTTTGCGGACTGGCGCCAGCCTGCGCCCGTATAGGTCGGGAGTTGTTGCTCCGAGTGTCGCGGCGGCGGCCCCGGCGGCAGGCTGTGCCCTGCGAGCGGATATAGGGTGTCGCCCCGCTTGACTACCTACCAGACCACCCCAACCCAACCCGAAGACCCGAATTTCGGGTTGGGGGGGGTAAGGATTCCACACGTGTTTTTTCGATGTTTCCCGACCCCCCCCCCACTGGAAATCGAGGGAAAATCTGAGCCTTCGGGTTGGGTTGGGGTGGTTTGGTGGGTGGTGACCGCTCCGCGGGGCGGGAGGCTGGGACAAATTCGAGACGTTCACGCCTGGGGACTGGGACGTGGATGGCGTGTCGCGCCGAAGCGAGGTGGGCCTGGACCGACGGCGCGACGCGCGAAGCAAAAGCTCCTACAGGTTCCTGACCGTACCCTTCCACGCGGCGACAGCCGGCGACCACAACCACAGCGAGGGGGCACCCTGGGGAATGCTTGCGCATGCCAACAGTCGCCAGAGTACCGAAACCAGCTCAGTACTGGTTGTGGTCGATGTGGCGGGCGCCCCAGACGGCCGAATCGACGACCACAACCGCAACAGAAGCGCTCGTGTCGAGGTCGGTGGGCTCTCCCCCGAGGGGCTCTCCAGAAAAATCCACCTATGGTTGTGGCTGTGGTTCTCTGTTGCGCCTGGATTATAGCTTCCTTCGCAGCTACGCTTGTGGATGCCATGACACTGGACACTCTAACAATCCGATCATTAAATCAAAAATGTGCTTAAAATGTGTAAAGCATGTTCTAAACATGTTTTAAGCATGTTCTTATATGTTTCAAACATGTTTGACATATTTTTAAATATCTGGGCATTATTTGGCAGCATGCTTCCTCTCCAGTAATCGACCTCCACAAAGCTATGCTCACGGACAAGCTCTACGCATGAGATACTGGCGTGGGCGCACGCGCCGGCGCGTGCGCGAGGGCGGGCGCGGATGCGGCTCCGGAGGCCCAGGCGGGGCCAGGGGCGTCCAGGAACGTCCAAAGACGACGACGACGACGACGACGACGACGACGACGACGACGACGACGACGACGACGACGACGACGACGACGACGACGACGACGGCGGCGGCGGCGGCGGCGGCGGCGTGTGCGCTGAGTGCGTGCCTGCCAGCGCGGCCATGCACGTGCGATAGTGCGTGTGACCACTTGCGCACACACGACCGCGGCCATCGCCGAGTCAAGCTCCACTACCATGCGACTGTGCTCCTGCCGCTGCTGCCTGCTTCGCACGGTTGTGCACCTGCTCGCACGACGGATTCCTCTGCAAGGCTCTCGGGCCCCGTGGCGAGCTCCCTCTTGATTCCACCACCGCTCGCTCCCACTCCCTCTACGCACTGCCGTTTCGTGCTACTCGTAGTCGCTGCTGCTCCTGCGGCTCATGCTTCTCCTCGTCGCCATCGTCCCCCTTCTCTTCCCTTTGTTGAGGGGTCCCAAAGCTGAGCGGTGACAGACCGTGCGGTGACATCGACATCCCCGCAGACCCCACCGCACGGCCCGTCACCGCACTGGTGTTGGGACCCTGCTGGCTCCCGTCGCCCTTGCACTACGATCCCCCACTCGACCCACCACACGGTGTGGCCACCGCGCCCGTCTGAGCCCCCCCCCCAGCCCTCCGCCGCGCCCCGCTCACCCGCGTGGCGGGCGGGGCAGTGCGCGCGCGGGTGGTGCCCTCGCGATCATGCGCGCAGGGCCACGGCCTTCGCACCGGCAGCGCCGGAGAGGGCATGCCGCGGCAGCGCCCCACGCTCGCGGAAGTGCCGAGCGTGCGTCTTAAGTTGAGGTGCATACCAAAGAAACTGCTCGATTGCCGGTGTGGGGAAGCAGGCACTGGGGAGCGCGGCCAGCCTGTCTGCCTTCCTCCTCCTCCATCTCTTCCTTCTCCTTCTTCCCACACCACCTTGTTGGCGTATGCGAATCGACGCTAATCCACGCCAAACGGCGCTGATCGACGTTAAATCGACGCCAATCGACACTAATCGACGCTGGCCGACGCCAAAGCGGCGCTATCTCATCGATCACCAGACGCTAGTCGACGCTGCCGCACTCTAAAGACGGAATGGCGAGGGTATACAAGGCTCCCATGATTTTCGGGGGCGTTCCAAGAGGGAGGGGCGCAAATCATGGCCAGCGGCATGTGCGCGGCCCCGCGGGGGGGCCGGGGACGCATTGAACTAAGAAGAGGCGCCGTGAAATCTGGGGAGATACCATGGCTCCCGCCATGAGATCCACCCCCCCTCAGTCAGCACCCCCCTCTTTGGCCGCCCCCGAGATCTGCTACCGACCCAGACCCCCCGACGTCGTGATTTGTTCATGGCGTGACCCCCAGAAGCCCGGCCAGACCCCTTCCCTGGGACCGCCTTCTCCATCCTGAGACGCTCTTTGACGGCCCCGAGGCCTGGGAAGGGCCTCCGGAGCCCGAACAGATGTATCTATATATACATATACATACACACATATATATGTGAATATATATACGTATATATACATTTGCATACATACTCATATATATATACACATATATGCATGCGTGCATACATACATGCATACATACATACATACATACATACATACATGCATACATACATGCATACATACATACATACATACATACACACATACATACATACATACATACATACATACACATACATACACATACATGCATGCATGCATACATACATACATACATACATACATGCATGCATGCATGCATGCATGCATACACACATACATACATACATACATACATACATACATACATACATACATACATGCATACAGACAGACAGACAGACAGACAGACAGACAGACAGACAGACAGACAGACAGACAGACATATTGTATGTAAACTATCGAAAAAAATCTTCACAGCGCGAGGAAATGTGGGGCGGACGGGCGGCGCCGCGCGCGCGCGGGGAGGCACGCCGCGGGCCTCGGGCGGACCGCTGGCGGCGGGACGGCAGGGGGCGGCCCCGAGCGGGCGGCGGCCGCCGCCGGCCGCCCGCAGTCCCCGCGGGGGGGGGGGGGCCACGAGCCCTGGGTCCGAGGCTCGAGGCTCGAGGTTTTCGGGCGTCTTTCGTCTCCTCCTCCCCCTCCTCCTCCCCTCCTCCTCCTCCTCCTCCTCCTCCTCCTCCTCCTCCTCCCTCCTCCTCCTCCTCCTCCTCCTCCTCCTCCTCCTGGGTTCTAGGCTCGAGACTCGATGTTCTCGGGCGTCTTCGTCTATTCTCGCCGTCACTGCAGCGTCGGCTCTCCGGGGGAGGGCCCGCACCTCGTCCCGAGGCGTGCTTGTGTTGCTTGCTATGTGGGCCCGAAGCCCGGCGGCCGTCGCACGCCGCAGCCGGTCCCGTCGCCGCAGCCGCCGCCGCCACCGTCGTCGTCGCCGCCGCCGTAGCCGCCGCGGTCGACGCCGCCGCCGCCGTCTTCGTCGACGTCGTCGTCGTCGACGTCGTCGTCGTACGTAGTACGTAGCACGTAGTACTACGTACGTAGTACGTAGCACGTAGTACGTAGGAGGAGGGCGAGCAGCAATCGGCAGCTGGGGGAGGGGGAACGGGGGAAGATCGGGCCCCGACGCCGACGAGGGCCCCCAGAGACGAAGAGAGCACGGGGAGGGGGCGACGTGACGACAAGGGGGGTCGAAGCTTCCAGACCTCCTCGCGCTGTGAAAGATCACGACGGGAGGCTGTTCGTCACTTTCGGGCTCGGGGGGCCCTTCCCGGGCCTCGGGATGAAAAACCGGTCCCAGGGGAATCGAGGCTGGCTCCTGGCGGCATCCGGCCTCAGGATGCGGCCCCACGGCGGGATCCGCCCTGCAGCTCGGGCCCGAACGCACCCCAGGAGAAAGGTCCAGGGGTCGTCGGACCCCGGCCGTGGCGCGGCCACAGTCGCCCCGAGGTCCGGCCGTTGCCACTGTGTCCACGCCGGCCGTGTTCGCCCGGCTTCAGTCGGCGGTGGACAAACCTCCCTTTAGTAGACCTCCCCTTAGTGGAAACGGCCTGGGACCGAATCCGCCGGACCTGGACCCGCAAAAATGACGGCCGCGACGCCCTCTCGCGAACCGAAAACGGCCAATTCCTTAATCGACGTGTCAGGGTAGGAGGTCTGTCCACCTTCGATTCAGGCCCAGGGACGCCATCACAGATCGACCCGGGGGCGACACGTGGGGGGGGGGGGATCGCCCCGAGGTCTGGGCGCTGCCACTGTGTCCACGCCGGCCGTGTTCACCCGGCTTCAGGCGCCCAAGGGTGCCATCACAGATCGATCCGGGGGCGATGCGTGGTGGGTTGGGGGGGGGGGGGGGGAAACGTGCTCCTTCCGTGTCCCTTTTTGGGTTTGGGTCGCATGGGGGTCCCTCTTAGGGCCTCCCTGGGGCACAAAAAAGGCGCACCTTTCCTCACACTCCCGATTTTCGCCCCTCAGAGCCGGCGTTCTTTTAAGACTCAGGCAAGTTTACTTGCATGGCGTTCGCCCCCGCCCCCCCCCGCCTCTTTTCAAACGAATACTAGTGTGCAAATGCCTTTCGACTTGCGTGTTTTCCGCATGTGCAAGCCGTTTGCGGCTTGCTTCAGGTTCAGGCCCCTCCCCCCCGCACGTGCAAGTAAACTTGCCCGAGTCTAAAAAAAGGCTCTCATCACTCGACGCCCGATGACGGATGGGGTCTGAGGCTCCAGTCGCGGTGTGCACTTTTCTTCTGCAGCGTCGGCTGCTCTCCCCGGGGAAGGCCGCCGCCGCCGCCGTCGTCCTCCCCGCCGCCGTCGTCGCCGCCGCCGCCGCCGCCGTCGTCGTCGCCGCCGCCGCCGCCGCCGCCGTCGTCGTCGCCGCCGCCGCCGCCGTCGTCGTCGTCGTCGTCGCCGTCATCGCCGCCGCCGCCGCCGTCGTCGTCGTCATCGTCGCCGTCGTCGTCGTCGCCGCCGTCGTCGCCGCCGCCGCCGTCGACGACGTCGACGTCGTCGTGGTGCTTCTGCGCGGAGCGCCCCCGGGGACGCCCCGGGGGACGGGCGGTGGTGGCGGCCGCCCGCGCGGGGCCGCCCCCATGGGCGGCTGCACGCAGGGAGGGGCCCTCGGCAGGAGGTGGCCCCTGGCGCGCCGCTCCAGGGGCGGGGGGGGGGACGAGCATCGCCGGCGAGCACGGGGGAGGGGAAAGCGAGGAGGGGCGGGCCTCCTCGGAAGGCTCGGAAGTCCTCCGGCCTCTTCTGGGAAGCTTCCTACAGGCCTGCCCCGAAGACACAGAGAGAGAGCACCTCTCGGGAGGCGCGGGAGGGCTTCTCGGGGAAGCCCCGCCGCCTTCTGAGGAGGCCTCCTCCCGTACCACTTCCCTCCCCTCGCTCGTCGCCGACCCAGGGGTTGGTGGGGACGAGACGGCGGGATACCCAGACCTCCCAGGGCACACTTTCTAGATGCGAGCGCCGATGTCGGCCCCCGGGGCCCGCTGCCTGGCCGCGGGACGAAAAAAGTAATGCCCCTGGGGAAGGGGTCGGTCGGGAGCTCTGTGGCCGCGGGCCGAAACAAAAACACATCGTCGGATGTCTGGGGGCTGGCCCAGTGGGGGTAGGTGGCCACGTGTGAACCCTGCCCCGCGCCCCCCACTCACGCTCGGGACCTCTCCCGAACGAAATGAACCCCCGCCCCCCCGCTAGAAATCGTGGGATGAAGCAGCGAAATACGCATTCCAATAAACTGTCGGACCTCTGCGCGGATTTCTTGGACCGGCGCTCGGAAACAGGCGCGCGGAGCGCGCCAGGGGCGGCACTGGAGGCACTGCCAGGGGGGCCCAGCGCCGATTCAAAAAACCCGCGCGGAGCTCAAAAAGTTCATGTTCATGTCATACACTCTTCTTCCGAACTGTCCACGTAAAAGTGCCAGGCACGGTCAACGTGTGGCCACCCTAGGGGGAACAGTGGCGTTGAGTCCGGCGTGTCCCCCTACAGGGAGATTTTGGGCGAAATACCCCACAGTGGTCAAAAATAGTCAAAAATCGCGCCCGGACTATTTTTTGACTGGACTATTTTTGAAAGTTCCCCCTGCAGAGGGACAGGCCCGATCTAGCCCCAGGGGGAGCAGTGGCGTGGAATCGGCGGCACGTCGCCGGCAGGTCGGCGGCGCGCTCCCGCTGGCGACAGGCCGCACGCGCCCCCTGGGCGGGGGTGGAGGAGGCCCGGCCCTGCTCGGCGAGGAATGCAGGCGCGCGGGGGAGCGCTGCTCCCCCCCCACGGGCCAGGGCCCCATGTTGCTGCGAGATGCCCCTGGCCTCAAGTGGGGCGTGTCCCCCTACAGGGAATTTTCGACGAAAATTTAAAAAAATCTCCCAAATACCCCCCCCCCAAATGGCCAAAAAATATAAAATTTATCCCGGCAAAGCAACCTAACAGCGATGTGTAAAAGCATATCTGGAAGCATTCCCCTTAAGATTCAGATGAGAATCCAGTTGTAGAATTCTGCTGTTCTCGCAGTCGCAGTCGCATTCGCGATGACAGTCGCAGTGGCAACGGCAGTCGCAGTCACAGCCTCGGCCTCAGCCTGCCTCAGCCTCAGCCTCAGCCTCAGCCTCAGCCTCAGCCTCAGCCTCAGCCTGCCTCAGCCTCAGCCTCAGCCTGCCTCAGCCTCAGTCTGCCTTCAGCCTCGGCCTCAGCCTCAGCCTGCCTCAGCCTCAGCCTGCATCAGCCTCAGCCTCAGCCTCAGCCTGCCTCAGCATCAGCCTCCTCAGCCTCAGCCTGCCTCAGCCTCAGCCTCAGCCTGCTTCAGCCTCAGCCTCAGTCTGCCTTCAGCCTCGGCCTCAGCCTCAGCCTGCCTCAGCCTCAGCCTGCATCAGCCTCAGCCTCAGCCTCAGCCTGCCTCAGCATCAGCCTGCCTCAGCCTCAGCCTCAGCCTGCCTCAGCCTCAGCCTCAGCCTGCCTCAGCCTCAGCCTCAGCCTCTGCCTTCAGCCTCAGCCTCAGCCTGCCTCAGCCTCAGCCTTCAGCCTCAGCCTCAGCCTCAGCCTCAGCCTCAGCATCAGCCTGCCTCAGCCTCAGCCTCAGCCTGCCTCAGCCTCAGCCTCAGCCTGCTCAGCCTCAGCCTCAGTCTGCCTTCAGCCTCAGCCTCAGCCCTCAGCCTGCCTCAGCCTCAGCCTCAGCCTGCAGCCTCAGCCTCAGCCTCAGCCTGCCTCAGCCTCAGTCTGCCTTCAGCCTCGGCCTCAGCCTCAGCCAGCCTCAGCCTCAGCCTGCCTCAGCCTCAGCCTGCCTCAGCCTCAGCCTCAGCCTGCCTCAGCCTCAGCCTCAGCCTGCCTCCTCAGCCAGCCTGCTCAGCCTCAGCCTCAGCCTCAGCCTCAGCCTCAGCCTCAGCCTCAGCCTCAGCCTTCAGCCTCAGCCTCAGCCTCTGCCTAGCAGCCTCAGCCTCAGCCTCAGCCTCAGCCTCAGCCTGCAGCCTCAGCCTCAGCAGCCTCGCCTCAGCCTCAGCCTGCCTCAGCCTCAGCCTGCATCAGCCTCAGCCTCAGCCTCAGCCTGCCTCAGCATCAGCCTGCCTCAGCCTCAGCCTCAGCCTCAGCCTCAGCAGCCTCAGCCTGCTTCAGCCTCAGCCTCAGTCTGCCTTCAGCCTCGGCCTCAGCCTCAGCCTGCCTCAGCCTCAGCCTGCATCAGCCTCAGCCTCAGCCTCAGCCTCAGCCTCAGCCTCAGCCTCAGCCTCAGCCTGCCTCAGCCTCAGCCTCAGCCTCAGCCTCAGCCTCAGCCTAGCCTCAGCCTGCTCAGCCAGCCTCAGCCTCAGCCTCAGCCTCAGCCTCAGCCTGCCTCAGCCTCAGCCTCAGCCTCAGCCTCAGCCTGCCTCAGCCTCAGCCTGCATCAGCCTCAGCCTCAGCCTCAGCCTGCCTCAGCCTCAGCCTGCATCAGCCTCAGCCTCAGCCTCAGCCTGCCTCAGCCTCAGCCTCAGCCTGCCTTCAGCCTCAGCCTCAGCCTCAGCCTCTGCCTTCAGCCTCGGCCTCAGCCTCAGCCTGCCTCAGCCTCAGCCTGCATCAGCCTCAGCCTCAGCCTCAGCCTGCCTCAGCATCAGCCTGCCTCAGCCTCAGCCTCAGCCTGCCTCAGCCTCAGCCTCAGCCTGCTTCAGCCTCAGCCTCAGTCTGCCTTCAGCCTCGGCCTCAGCCTCAGCCTGCCTCAGCCTCAGCCTGCATCAGCCTCAGCCTCAGCCTCAGCCTGCCTCAGCATCAGCCTGCCTCAGCCTCAGCCTGCCTCTGCCTCAGCCTCAGCCTCAGCCTGCTTCAGCCTCAGCCTCAGTCTGCCTTCAGCCTCGGCCTCAGCCTCAGCCTGCCTCAGCCTCAGCCTCAGCCTGCATCAGCATTCAAAATGTGGCCCGGGAAAGGAGTTCTGGGAACTCGAAGAACACGAAGTGGCCTACAGTTGGCTCCGGGCATTCAAAAGCATGCCCAGGAATGGAGTGCTGGGAACTCGAAGACCACGAAGTGGCCTACAGTTGGCTCCGGGCACCCAAAATCATATCCAGGAATGGAATGATGGGAACTCGAAGACCACGAAGTGGCCTACAGTTGGCTCCGAGCATTCAAAATCATGCCCAGGAATGGAGTTCTGGGAATTCGAAGACCACGAAGTGGCCTACAGTTGGCTCCGGGCATTCAAAATCATGCCCAGGAATGGAATTCTGGGAACTCGAAAACCACGAAGTGGCCTAGAGTTGGCTCCGAGCATTCAAAAACATGCCCAGGCATGGAGTTCTGGGAATTCGAAGACCACGAAGTGGCCTACAGTTGGCTCCGGGCATTCAAAGTCATGCCCGGGAATGGAGTTCTGGGACCTCGAAGACCACGAAGTGTGTAACTGTTTGCTTAAAACGACTTCCGCGGGTTCTCCCCGGCACCCGCCCAGACCTCCCTGGGGAGTCAAGATGCTCTCTTTTGACACTACTAGAAACCTATCAGTCTTCGCTGTTAGGTAAGAATCGCCCCTAGACTATTTTTTACTATTTTTGAAGATTCCTCCTGTAGAGGGACAGGCCCGACTTAGCCCCGGGCCAGGGCGCACTGTTGCTGCAAGATGTCCCTGGCCCCAGGCGTGCCCAGCTTTCGCGCTCCCCTCCGTGAGGAGCCCCTGGGACCACCCCCAGAGCCCCGCGAGGGGTGCTCTGAGGGCACGGCGGGCGATCCCTGGGGGCACCCCTGGGCCAGCTTCCCCCCCCCCGCCGTTGCCCCTGATCCAGGGGGCCACTCGTGGAGGCCGCCCAAGCAGGGCGTCGGAGGAGATGGGGCCGCAGGGTCCGGCCGCGCCGCCGACGCATCGGCGACGTCGGGAGAGGGGTCGGGCTCCGCATCGAGCCCTCTCGCCCATGCACTAGGGCTCCCAACTTCGCGCTTCGCGCTCCGCGAAGCGCGAAGCGCGAATAACTTCGCGCTCTCGCGCCGCCCCCCCAGAGGGAGAAGAGGAGGACGAGGAGGAGGGGGAGAAGGAACGAGGACCGCGAAGCGCGAAGCGCGAATAACTTCGCGCCCTCGTGGGAGCCCTTGATGCAGCAGCGCTGCGGCGCGCACGATGCACCGACCCCCTCTCCTCCGACCCCCAGCTGGGGCGGCCGTTGCCGGGGAGACACCCCTTGCGGGCCCGCGCTGGGAGGTCACTCCCTCCGACGAAGGGCCGCTCTCCCAGACGTCCGACGATGGGAGCTCTGCCCTCGTGCGCGGCCCCGGAGCTCCCGGCACCTGTTCCTCCCCGGGGGGCCCGCTCCTCGCCCCGCGGGCCCGTTCCTGCCGAGCAGCCTCCGGGGCCCGACGGTGGGGCCCCGGAGGCCGAAAAGTCGAGCACAAAGAGCACACACAGATGGGCGATGTCGGAGTCCCTGGCCACAAAAACGTGCTCATCTCTTGGAGGCGCTTCTGTTTACGTCCGCCGCCTTCCGCCGAGGTTCCGCCGGCGGAGGCGGCCTCCTTGTACTTCCGCCGCCCTTCCGCCGAGGTAGAGATGACAGCTCCTTCGATCCTCAAAGGCGAGGCCCTTTTTAAAGCGCTCCAGACATCATCAAAGGTCTGGGCCTGCGCGCAGCCGAGCGGACGGGGCCGTGGTGGCGGGCCAGCGCGCGGCAGGTCAGGCGAGAGCGGGACTGCGCCCCATGCTGCCGTGCTCGGGAGGCCGCCGCGGAGCTCTGGAGCCCAGAGGGCTGCAGCGTCTGGACTTCGCCGGGTGCGCCCCTGCCCCCCTTCCCCCCCCCCTCCCTCCTCCTCCTCCTGCTCCTGCTCCTGCTCCTGCTCCTCCTCCTCCTCCTCCTCCTGCTCCTCCTCCTCCTCCTCCTCCTCCTCCTCCTCCTCCTCCTCCCCATAGTCGTTGTCGCCGTCATCGTCGACGTCATCGTTATCGAAACTAGAATATCATCATCAGCATCATCAGAATCAGCATCATCATCATCATCATCATCATCATCATCATCAGCAGCATCATCGTCATCGTCATCGTCATCGTCATCGTCATCGTCATCACCATCACCATCATCATCATCATCATCATCATCATCATCATCATCATCATCATCATCATCATCGTCATCACCATATTCATCATTGTCAGCATCATTATCAACATCATCATAATCATCATAAGCATGATCGGAATCATCATCATCGTCGTTTCACCACCACCACAACAATCATCATCAACCATCATCAACATTATCATCAGCATCATCAGCATCAAAGTCATCACCAGCATCAACACAATCATCAACATCATCATCATCACCATCAGCATCACTATCACCATCACCTTTACCCTCATGCTCGTCATCGTCATAATCGTCATCAGCGTCATAATCAGCGTCATCACCATCACCATCCCGATCATCATCATCATCATCGTCATCATCATCATCATCATCATCATCATCATCATCATCATCATCATCATCATCGCCATCATCGTCATCATCATCTTCTTCATCATCATCATTATCATCATCACCATCACCATCATCGCAATCGTCATCAAAATCGTCAAAATCCTCATCATCATCACCATCATCATATCGCATAAGCATCATAATCCGCTTCATCCTACTCATCAGCAGCATCAACATTAACATCATCATCACCATCATCGTCATCGGTATCATCTTCATCAGTATCATCATCATGATTCTCAGAGTCATCATCATCATCGTCGTCGTCGTCCTCAGCATCATCATCATCATCATCATCAGGAGCATCATCGTCCGCCGCATCATCATTGTGATCATCATCAAGCGCATCATTGTCCACCTCATCATCAGCAGCAGCACCAGCATCAACATCATCGTCATCGACTTCAAAACCATCATCGGCAACACATCCGCATCAGCATCAACATCAGCATCCACATCATCATTCACCTTATCCTTATCCTAATCATCAGCATCAGCATCAGCATGATCCTCATCATCGTCAACATCCCAATCATCACCAGCAGCAGCAACATTGTCATGATCGTCGTCATCAGCATCGTCATTACCAGCATCGTACACAACCTGAGCATCAGCATCACCATCATCGTCATCAGTATCATCATCATCATCATCAACATCAGCATCATCATCACAATGCGCATCACCATTATCGTCGGCATCACCATGATCAGCAGCAGCAGCAGCACCATTATCGACCATCACCAGCCAGCGAAATCATGACCATCATCATCGCTATCACAACCATGACCGTCACCACCACCATCACAATCACAATCACTGTCACCTTCACCAGCACTATCACCATCATCATCAGCATCATCACCATCACCATTACCATGGCCGTCACCGCCATGAAAGTCACCATCACCATCACCAGCACCATGATCACCACCACCATCACCATCACCATCACCATAACCAGCATCATCATCATCGTCATCATCAGTATGAGCATCATCATCACCATCATCATCGTCGTCCTTAAAATCATCATCGGCAACACATCAGCATAAGCATCCGCATAACCTTCCTGCACCAACATCCGCATCAACATTCCCCGTATCTGTTTCCTAATCATCAGCATCAACATCAGCATCATCGTCGACGTCATCAACATCCGAATCATCATCAATCCGAAGCATCATCAACAGCAGCAGCATCGTCATCATCGTCGTCAGCAGCATGGTCAGCATCATCATACCATCCTGAGCATCAGCATCACAATCATCAGACTCATCAGCATCATCATCAGCATCAGCATCAGCATCAGGATCAGCAGCAAAAACATCACCACCACCATCGTCCGCATCACCATCAGCAGCAGCAGCAAAAGCATCACCATCGACCATCACCAGCCAGCATAATCATGACAATCGTCATCGCTATCACCACCATCAACGTCACCATCACCATTACCATCACAATCATCGTCACCATCACCATCACCATCAGCGGCACCATCACCATCACCATCACCACCATCAGCATCATCATCATCATCAGCTTCATCATCATCATCATCATCGTCGTCGTCGTCGTCACCATCACCATCACCATCGCCAGCACCGCCATGAACGTCACCAACACCATCACTATCCCAATCATTACAA
>CAUYUJ010006275.1:0-5000 GCA_963575745.1 Prorocentrum cordatum | reverse complement strand
AGCAAAGGGGGGGGGGGGGGAGAATCAGCTCACGTAGCTGATTTCCCGGCGCCTCGCGGCGCCGGGAGGCGCCCATGTTTTGAGGAACGGGCCCGGCGGCGGGGCCAAAACCAGCTGCATGCAGCAGATTTCGTAACCCCCCCTTTCCCTATCCCCCCCTTCCGGTCGGCCCGATATTCAAAACCTCCTGGGAGCTCCCAAAGGCCAGAGAGCCGCCAGGACGCCGCGCGACACGCGGGACACGTAGGGTTTACCCTGTCAGCCCACAGGAGGTTCAGCGCACAGCGCCTCGTAAACCAGGGCAGGGGCGTTTTTTTCAGCCCTTGATCATCATCGTATTCTCCCTCGTGCACCTCGCCCGCCATAAGACCCAGGCCAGCGCGAGAGCCCTGGCCAGGGCCAGGGGGCCACGTCTCGCGAGGCCTGGGCCCGCCGCGACGCAGCTCCCGGGCCCGGGGACGGCGAAGGCAGGGGGGCCCCACGAGGCCAGGTCAGGGCTGGACCCAAACGTCGTCTTTCGTTTTGTCGTCGTTCTGTTTTGCGTCCTGCTCTACCTTTGTGGATGCCACGACGCTGGACACCCTGACAGCCCTACCATTGAATTCAACATGTGTTTAGTTCTAAACATGTGTTTGACATGTGTGTTACACGTTTAAAGCTGTCCAATACTTGTTATAGACATCTGGACATTATTTGGCAACGCGATGCCTCTCCATTGATCGTCATCCACAATTCTACATGTTTTGTCCTGTACCTCTCGGCCACAACGAAAAACAAAACACAACCGAGATCCAGCAAAACCGCGTTTGGGTCCAGCCCAGGCCCCTCGCGGCCAGGTTCCAGAAGCCGTGGATCCACAAATGTTGGCGCCACGTCCCCTGAGATCCTGGCGTCTCAATTGTTCGAGCTGGGCATTTTCGTTCGATTTCGGGCCCCGGGACCCTCACAGTGCTATGCAGCTCGGGAAATGGTGCAGAAAGATGGGGTCGACGGTTTCGGTCGTTAGTCAATTTCTTCGCGCCGTCGGATCTCAGGGTCCCCGACATACGATGCAACTGTCCCTTACGTAAAGAGCAGAAACAAAAACACCTTCAGAATGAGCACCCCAACGAGCGCACCGCTTCGTCAGATCACCCAAAGGAAGGAATCGAACAGGGCAGTGCTGTTTAGTAAACGCCCACTGCCGCTCGGTAAACGCCAATTGTGGGGGTCGGGGTGGTTTCTCCTCCCTTGCATTTGGGCCCCTGAAAACCAAACCCTTTCCTGCAGGGCCCGTTTTGCATCGCGGGCTATTTTTTACTGCGGTCCCAGAGCGAGGAGCCCCAAGGCCATAAAGCAGCAAGCGACCGTCCGTCATGACTTTGTCCACGACGCGAGCATTGTATGTTTGGGGACCCTCCTGGAGCCACTCGCTCCACCCGTGCGTCGAGGTTGCGTCGAACGTCTTACGAGTCGAATCGACCTTGAGTCGACCTGAATCGAACCTGATTCGAAACGGAATCGAACTTGAATCGAACTGGGGTCAAACTAGAGTCGAACAGATCCGTCATGCGGGCCTCAGAAAAGGTCTCCAGATCAAGCACCTAACGACCCAGACCCCCGACGTCGTGATATTCTCAAAACGTCGACCCCCAGAGGTCTGGACCCCTTCCCCGGGGGACCGGCTTCTCGTCCCGAGTCGTTCCTTGACGGGCCCGAGGCCCGGCCACGGCCCCCAGAGGCCGCAGATAGCGAAAACCTCCCGTACCGGGGATGGACAGACCCCCCTCTAGTAAGACGTGGCTTCGCGAAAACGACCTGAGGCCCAAACCTGGCGGGCGCAAGCCTGGAAACTAACGGCCGCGGCGCCCTCTTGAGAACCGGAAACGGACAATTCACTAATCGACGTGTCACTGTTGGGGGTTCTGTCGCTTTTCCGGTACTTCGCCACCGGGTTCCTGTACAAGGCGTTCCTTTGCATGCACATCGCCTTCGGCACCGCCCGTTTCCGGGGCTGTGCCCTCTCTTGGCCTTGACGTGCGGCCCCTCCTTCTGCCTTCCCCCCTCTGTCAATTAAAGCTGTGCGCGGCCCGCTTAGCTTCGCCCCGAAGAGGCTCGCTCTCGACCCGCGGATCAAAAAACTATTGGGGGTTCTGTCCGCCCCCGACCGTCGCGACTTCCTCATGACCCCGGCGGGGTCTGGGCAGGAAGGCCCCCAAACCCGAGCAGCCAACGACGAGCCCGCGCGGGCCTTCCCGCCCTAGTCATATGACTATTACTAGTCATATGACGACTACTACTACTACTACTACTACTACTACTACTACTACTACTACTACTACTACTACTACTACAACTTCTACTGCTACTACTACTACTACTACTAACTACTACTACTACACTACTACTACTACTACACTACTACTACTACTACTACTACTACTACTACTACTACTACTACTACTACTACTACTACTACTACTACGACTACTACTACTACTACTACTACTACTACTACTACTACTACTACTACTACTACTACTACTAACTACTACTACTACTACTACTACTACTACTACTACTACTACTAACTACTACTACTACTACTACTACGACTACTACTACTACGACTACTACTTACTAACTACTACTACTAGCTACTACTACTACTACTCTAACTATTACTACTACTACTACTACTACTTCACTACTACTACTAACTGCTGGCTGCTGCTACTACTACTACTACTACTACCACCACTACTACTACAACAACAAACCTACTAGTTCTACTACCACTACTACAACTACTACTTCAACTACTACTACTACTACTACTACTACTACTACTACTACGGCTACTACTAATAATAATACTGCGACGACTACAACTACTACTAATACTACTACTACTACTACTACCACCACTACTACTACTACTACTACTACTACTACCACTACTACTACTACTACGACTACTACATCTACGAATTACTCCTACGACTAGTATCACTACTACTACTACTACTACTACTACTACTACTACTACTACTACTTCTACCACTACGACTACTACTACTACGACTACTACTACTACTACTACTACTACTACTACTACTACTACTACTACTACTACAGCTACTACTACTACTACTACTAATACTCTTCTACTCTACGACTACTACACAAATAATAACCTATACTACGAATTCGACTGATACTATACTACTACTACTACTACTACTACTACTACTACTAGCGCCTAACGGTACTACTAAATACTTTATACTACTACTACTACTACGAATTCTCCGACTACTATTACTCATGCTACAACTACGACTACTACTACTAATACTACTACTACTACTACTACTATACGCCTAACTACTACTATACTACTACTACTACTCCTACGACTACTAACTACTGCCTAATACTACTACTACTACTACTGACGACTATGATACTCCTAGTACTACCGGCAGACGACGACCTACTACTACTACTACTACTACTACTACACTATTACTACGGCTACTAACTACTCATATGACTCACTATTACTACTGCTAATACTACTACTACTACTGCTACTACTACTACCACGACTAATACTACGATACTACAACTACTACTAACTGCGAACTACGAAACACGACTAACTACTACACTACAACTACGAATTACTGCTACGACTAGTAACGACTATTATTATTACTATACTACTACTATCTACGACTACTACTACTACTCACTACGTACTACCTACTACTAACTCCTACTACTACTATCTACTACTACGACTACCACGATCTGCTACGACTACTAACTGATACAACTTCTATTACGACTACCACTACGACCTACTACTACTACTACTACTACTACTACTACTATCCACTACCACCACTACTACTACTACTACTACTACTACTACTACTACTACGAGGACTACTACTAATACTACTACGACAAATTCTAAGACTACTCATACTACTTCCACTACCACTACCACTACCACTACTACTACTACTACTACTACTACTACTACTACTACTACTACTACTACTACTACTAATATTACTACTACGACTGCGACTTCTACTTTCTACTACTCCTACTACTACTACTACTACTACTACTACGACTACTACTACTACTACTACTACTACTGCTACTACGACTACTTCTACTGCTACTACTACGATTACCGATACGACTACTACTACAGATACGACTACTCCTACTACGACTACTACTACTACTACTACTACTACTACTACTACTACGACTACTACTAATGGTGCGACTACTACTACTACTACTACTACTACTACCACCACTACTACGACTACTACTACTACTACTACTACTACTACTACTACTACTATTACTACGGCTACTACTACTAGTACCACTACTCTGCAACTACAAAAACTACTACTACTGCTACTGCTGCTGCTACTACTACTGTTGCTGCTGCTACTACTAATGCTACTACTACGTCTACGTATTACCACTACTACTACTACTTCTTCTACTACTACTAATACTACTACTACGACTACTGATACGACTACTACTAATACTACTACTCCGACTACGACTACTACTTCTTCTTCTACTACTACTACTACTACTACCACGACGACGACTACTACTACGACTACTACTACCACTACTACTGGTGCTACTACTACGACTTTTTCTACTACTACTACGACTACTATTACTACTACTACTACTACGACTAATACTACTACTACTACTACTACTACTACTACTACTACTACTACTACTACTACTACTACTACTACTACTACTACTACTTTTCATACGACTACTACTACTAGTACTACTACTCTCACTACTACTCTGCATCTACAACAACAACTACTAGTACTACTACTTCTTCTACTACTACTACTACTGCTGCTACTACTATGTCTACTTATTACTACTACTACTACTACTACTACTACTACTACTACTACTACGACTACTACTACTACGACTGC
>CAUYUJ010006274.1:10573-54853 GCA_963575745.1 Prorocentrum cordatum | reverse complement strand
GGAGGAGGAGGAGGAGGAGGAGGAGGAGGAGGAGGAGGAGGTGTGCCAGCTTTCGGGTCATAACTCGGCCCTCCGGTGGCCGTTCGGGGCGATTCGGGGACCCCGGGAACGCTCTCGGCGAGGCACGCAGCCGCTAGAAGGCGCCTGGAGGTTGTAAAAGCGTCGAACGCTGGACTTCGGCCAGCCAAATGCTCCCCTTCCAGGGGACACAGCTCTTCATCCCGGGTTGTTTTTTGATGGTCCCCAGAGGCCGAAAACGGCCCAGAACCTCCAGCCGTCTTTTTTTCCACAGCGCGAGGGAGTTTGGGAAGTGCGCCAGCCTGTCGAGCGACGACATCTCTTCATATCCACTGCTCCCTGGCCAGGTCGGTCCTGAACCCAGGAGCTGTGTCTTCGCCCTCCGGGCCACGCCAGGAGGGCGTGGCGTGGACACCGCTGCTGGGTTCAGGATGGGCCTGGAGGAGGAGGAGGAGGAGGAGGAGGAGGAGGAGGAGGAGGAGGAGGAGGAGGAGGAGGAGGAGGAGGAGGAGGAGGAGGAGGAGAAGGAGGAGAAGGAGGAGAGGGAGGATGAGGATGAGGAGGAGGAGGAGGAGGAGGAGGAAGAGGAGGAGGAGGAGGAGGAGGAGGAGGAGGAGGAGGACCCGCCCCCACCGAGGGCACTGTGACCCCTAGCCATAGCGGGACGAGGTGGGACCGCCGAGAACCCCACTTGAAGTCGGTGCATGGAGGCCTTACGGATGCAATTACCGCCCCTACAACGCGACCAACGACCAAACGACCAACCACTGCAATGCTACCATCTCGTCAACCACGAGTACGACCACAACCATTAACAACACAAACACCACTACCAAGACCACAACCAGTAACGTTACAAGCAACACTACCACGACAAGCTATGCAACCTTTCCGACTTGCACGACAACCAAGTGGCCATGCCACTATTGGCAGCCATCAACAAGAACGACCTCGACAACATACCGGGGACGGACAGCAGACCGAGATGAACAGCTACATGGCAGCACTCACAACACCTGGTGACGCCAGACAGCAGTCGACTCCACATTCCACCCCATCACTTACCACGAACGACCACCAACACACACACACAACACGACATTTCGACCAAACCACAGACGGCAGCTCAGACAGCATCCCTGGGCACGGACACCAACGAAACCACCCCACCCCTCATTACTACACACATGCTAATGCAGCAACTACCACGAACAGCAGACCCACAAAAGCATCAGTACCACAAGCCCTGGTACACAGTGATGCTGCCATTTCGACATCGGCCCACGACAACCAAAATGCGAACCACACACAACACAGCGACGGATGCAGCTCGCAATCCTGCACACGAACCCACCAAGCACACACGACGACCAACTCAAGCTATGCAACCGTTCCGAGCTAAGAAGAAGACACAGAAAACGCACACGACCAAGAAAACAACATACGTACTTCAACCCCACACCGACCTCGACATCTACCACGGCATGCAGCAGAAGAGCGATCACGTATGCGACCTTGGAGACACCAGGCGCTTGAGAAGGCGCATCAGAGCGACGACGGCACCATTTCTCAATTACCACGTCGGAGGAGACGACCTACATCCTGCAGCACGTTACGCGCTTAACACGACAACAAAGGGAAATGTACAGCGCGTCACCAAGCACATCTTCACCGACGCGTCCCACAACGTGCGACGACCAGAGAGCTGCGCTTGGGCTTTCTTAGTGCTGCAAGAAGGCGAGACATTCGAGCATCTTCAGAGGTGCGTTCAGCAGCATCGTCCACGATAGTCACACCATGAAGATCCCCAACTCCAGCATTACGAACACAACGGGCGAGATCATGGCCATCGTGCAAGCGCTCATGTGGCTCACGGCGACAGCAGAGACCCAGCACACCTACATCCACACGGACTGCGAGACGGCCATCGATATATGCAATGGTACAGCGACATCCTCTGCAGACGAGCATCTATCACGATTCCTGAAGGTGCTTTATGACATGGTGCGCACCGAGACCCACGTCACCCTGGTTCACGTACCAAGCCACGGAGGTATGCCTTGGAACGAACTAGCAGACGGACTGTCCAAAAAGGACTCGAAGACGGTACGACAAGGGCGAAAACTGCGACAGCATCCCGTATAATTTCAAGGACATCATCAGAGTATCCAAGTTCTACCAATGGTAAGGACTTCTCCAGCGCGAACATCCAGACCGAGCTGCTGACCCAACGCGAGTCGAACAGCAACTCCAATTTGGAATACCGCCGAAGTTTGCCGTAATGCACCACCTGATGGCCCCGCGCGCAACAGCTGCCACCGACGCTACCGTGGAGCTGAATTTCGCCACTTACAACGCAGAGGGCGTGCGCGAATCCGACAGCAAGCAACAGAAGAAGCACGCGAAAGCAGCACGGATCGCACACCAGTGGAGAGGGCCAGCATTACGACAATTTCAAAAACACAAGCTTCACATCGTCGGCGTCCAGGAAGCGCGGAACGAGCGGAGGACCACCACCAGCAACGGCTACCATATCATCAGCAGTCCCCACGACAACTACAACGCTGGATGCGTGCTCTGGATAAACCTAGAGGGGCCTTTCGCAGATGGCAAGAACGGCCCCCAGTGCTTCGTGGCGAGCCGGTTCCACGCACTCGTCAGCGAGCCCCGAGTCCTCATCCTCAAGATCGAGACCAGCCCCGTCAACATAACCATCTGCGTCAGCCACGCCTCACGCAACAAGAAGAACGACGACGACAATGACAAATATAGGGAAACTCCAAGCAGATACATAACCAAAGTACAAGCCCGACATCATCCCGACCGACGCCAGCGGCAGAGTGGGCGAAGTGCAGACGCAATGGGTTGGCGGCGAAGGATTTCCACGGACAGAGGACGGCAACGGCAGGAAGCTGCGCGAGACGGCCGCATACGGAAGATACACGATCATCAATGCCAAGATCTCCAGCGGGGAGGGCCGCCGCACCTGGCGCGACGGACGCGGCAACAAGCACCGAATAGACTACATCCTGGCTAACGAGTTGATCACGCCCAAGATCACAGACGTCCGCGCGCTCAACGACATCGAGACCATGAAGAAGCAGACGAAGCGCGACCGCAACAGGGAGGACCACGCGCCAGTCGCAGCAATTGCGCATTGGACCATTCGACATACAGCACCTAAGCATTTTTTCCCGAAGATCGACAGGAACCAGCTGAAGTCCGACGAGGCGGTTCGCAGGTTCAAGGACGTGCTCAATTCTACGACCCTCCCAACCTGGAACATTAATTACGACGAGCACGTCTACTACTACATGCTGACTATCATGGAAGCAGCACAGAGACCCTTCGCACGACAGGACCAACATACATTCCAAGATTACATATCACAAGAAACGTTGGCCTTCATCCTGTGCCGCAGGAAATCCATGAAGTACATGAGGAAGGCTTCAGACGACGGACCACAACATCCAGCAACCAAAAGACGATCACGACAACTACTGGAGTACATCAACGAGGGCCCCACCCTTCAGATGCCCATCGAGGCCATCCAGCACGCCTACCGCGAGACCTTCCAACTCCACTGCGTTGCCCACCAAGACCACAGCAATCTCGACCACCAGTACTTCTTCGACACCGTCAAGCAGTGGATCAGAAATACCAGGAATTTATCATCAAAATGATCGACAGAGACTACGACTACGTCTTGGAAGAGCAGGCTCAACTTTCCATGGAAGCGAGCAACAACGGCGACTCCTTCACCGAATGGAAGTGCACCAAGAAACTGCTGATCTTTGGCGGTAGGAAACGACAGAAGAAGAGGGCGTACCCACTACTGATCGCATCGGACGGTAGTGCAGTCACCAGCACGGTCAGGAAAGCGGAAGAGGCGACAAAGCACTTCGGCGACAACGAAGCAGCGAAGCTCATGACGCAGCAGGAAGTCATCGACAGATACAACGACATCACACACGACACGAGTCATATCATCAGGAGCATTGACAATTTCGCCAGCATCTATGAGCTTCAGGACATCCTCGCTAAGGCTAAGCCCTACCGGGCTCCTGGCCCCGACGGCATCTCCGACGACTTGGCCAAAATTGCACCGCGCGGAGTTGCTCGACGCATGCGCCCCGTCATCGCTGAGGCCGCGCTTTACTGCAGGGAAAGTTTGGCGCACAAAGGAGCACGAATGACTTACTTCTGGAAAGGCAATGGCGGAGAAGAGGCACTTCCGAATCAACGGCCCATCGCACTCGCCAACGCCGTCATCAAGCACCATTACCGATGCATCAGGCAGTGTGTCAAGGACCTCTTCCCCGATATGTTGTTCTCTACCCAGATGGGCGGCAGGCGCCGCTACGGCGCGGACTTCAACCGCGTGGTGATGAGGATACTCTTCGACTCCGCCAAAGCGATCATGCACGACCTTGTGATCGCCATGATCGGCCTCAAGGCAGCCTTCCACAACGTCACCAACCAGCTGGTGTGCAACATGCAGCCCGATGAAGACCAAATCAGCGACGTCATAGACAACATAGACATCCCCGAGGTCATGATCCCGGCCATCGCCCAGCTGATGACCAACGACGGCATCGTTAACAAGCGCGTTGCCGACCATCACACCGCCGAGATGCTCACGGAGGCCCACATAGGGACATGGTTCTTTATCCGCCGAGAAGCTAGCTGTGCTGCGCCAAGACTGGGCACTCGGCCTGGCGTCCCAGCAGCTGACTTCACCTTCAACGCAATAATGGCCGACGTCGCAGCAGAGTACCACCAGCGCGCTACTACCGACGGCGTCGTGGTAACGATTCCCGAAGCACCACAGCACTTCCAACAGAGCGACAGCACCAAAACATTATCCTTCACCTCATTTGTTGACGACGTCAAGGCAGCGGCAACGACCAACAACGGCAACGACAGCCACCAACTTGTGAGTGCCATGTGGCGACATCTCATTCGTGCGACTCTCAGCAGGGGACTGCCGATCAACGCGGCTAAGTCGAGCTACATCGTCTACCCCAACACTGCTGGTGGCAAGCGTACTGCCCGCACCATGACCCAAGAGACGCGCAGCGTATCTGACATCGGCTTCACGGTTACTATCACAAGGAGCACGAAGCTACTAGGAGCAACGCTCAACGACAGGGACGACCTCGGACAAGAAGTCGCAGCCCGAAGTATTGCACTACGACTGACGACGGGACCGCTCCGCATAACGCTATTCAAGAGGCGTGCAGTCACCGCCAAAGCCAAGATCCATTACCTGGAGGCGTTCGGGTACCCCAAGCTATTCTTCAACGCGGGCGCCTGGATCATTAACAAGCAGCGCGACGCGAAAAGACTGACGACAGCCTACGTATCTGCAGCACGACAGGCCATCGGGATCACGCACGACAAGATGCGTTTACATCGAATCACCCGCCCCTAAAGACGTTGCTGGGCTCATCACGATGGCGCGGTGCGACGCCAGCCACCTCAAAGCTATCCTCTCCCGCGCGTGCCGCAGGGCCATCGACCAGCGCGCAGAGACGACGAAACGAACCACATGGGAAACATGACTGCCAACGCCGCGGCAACCCTCGGACTCCGACCTGCACGGCCGCGCGACGACGAGGGGCGCGGAGCGACCAAGACTGCGCCTTTCATGTGCTACCACTGCGGCGCAACCTTCCAGACCACCGCGGCGCACAACAAGCGCGTCTACACCCGCCGCAGAGGTGGCGACAACCTCAGCAACATCGTAGTGGGAGACACCTGCCACATCTGCTTGAAGAGCTTCCACTCCGTGAACAGGCTGATCAAGCGCGTCAAGGCCTCTACTATCTGCGCAGCCTCATGGGTTGCGAGCATTTACAGAGCTACGGCCGAAGAGGTCGACGCCAATCAAGCAGAGGTTCGACTTGCGAGACGCCTCAACCGACGCGGTGGGCTTCCAGGCGACTACGCCGCGGCGCCGCCGCTACAGACGCACGGACCGCCGATCGGGCCGAAACTACACAACAAAGACACACGAGCACCGATCCCAACCATTATTCCCGAGGGGACAAGCTCGCTCAGCGAGCAACATGGCAACGGGCCAAGACAACCACCCACCACCCAGGACAGAGCACCACCTACAACCATCCTAATCACCACTGCCAATGGCAACGCCACCTGCGAGCTAACCGCTGCCATCCAGCGGCGCGTCAACCTACAAGGTACGGCAATCGAGATACGTACCGTACGCGCCGACGGCGACGAAGGTGACGACGCGATCGACCACGCGCGAGCACGCATTGCAGAAGGGAGAGTGGCTTTGCACATCGTCGGCGCCAACATCGAGCCCTTCAAAGCCGACAGGCAAGCAAGAACTCAGCAACGCCCCTGGGGACGACCACAGCTGAGCACACGACAGCAGCGAGAGGTCACCAAAGGCAACCACGTCATGTACAGAACGCTCACCGCAGTATACGACACGCTAGCAATGACCACCCCCACCATCGTGATAGACCGAGACATCCACCACCTCAACATCCACGAGCACCATCTGCTAAGACAACACCAGCAGACGACACTCATGGACGGATTCACTGCGATTATGTGCGACGACTACGCAGCCAAAGGAGTTGAGATCGAGGACATCATAGGCGTGGTCATGCGCAGAGCAGCGGATGCTCTCACAGCAGCAAGAGAATGGCACTACAACAGCTGTTGCGACGAGAACAGAAGGCTCATCGTCAGCGACCTGGACCATCGACGCCACTCTGCTGGGAGACATCCTCACATGCCCGCAACAGGGGCGCACGATCGACCACGGCAGCAACTGCTACGCGATCGCCCCGAGCCATCAGCTGCACGGGCCCCGCGCCACCACGAAGGCCCCCTCGCGGAGCGAGGGGGATGAGACGAAGACCTACAAGTGACTACAGGCCGCGGCGGCCCGCAGCCAGCCTTGAGGCCTCAGAAGACCCCTAGTTCAGAGTGCCCGTTGGGGATGCCGTCCTCTCTCTTTATGGCTACTTGTGGCTCCTGAGGCCCCCCCCCCTCTCTTTGTCGGGGGCCCCCCCTCGGGCCCTGCACCTTTGTTCTCCGCCATCCCCCGTCCAGGGGGATTCGCGTTGCTCGCGCCGCCGAGAGTGTTGCCGCGGCTCTCGAGTCGAAGGGTTCGGAGGCCCGAGCGCAGCGACGCCCCTCCTCCATCCGCCGTCGCCCCAAGAGTCGCACCGCGCCGACCTGCGGTGCGCGACCGTCGGAGGGGTGGCAGCGGCTGGAACGGAGGTGGGCTCTCGACGATCCACAAGCGATCATTCGAATATGGTTCCTGGCCCCGCCTCCCTCTTCTGGTCCAGGAGGCCCCTCGCCCGCGCTCCAGGAGGCCCCTCGTCCTCGCTCCGTCCTCGCGCTGTTCCGTCGCCCTTTCGGTCTCTTGGGCTTTCGGGGCTCCCGCGATCCTTCTCTCCGAGGCCCCATCGAGGCTACTGTCTTTCCTGGCGGCGGGTTGCCTTGAGACCCAGAGGCTGTTTGAGGCCCCCTCCCGAGGCTCTCCGAGGAAGGGGGTCGTGCGTCGCGCCGCGCGCGGCGGCGCGGCGCGGGCTGCGGCGGACAAGCCGCTTTGCCTGCAGCGTCGCAGGAGGAGGACCTCCCGGCCCTCCTGGCCACCCAGGAGCTGGGTTCAGGATGGGCCTGGCCAGGGAGCAGTAGATATGTCTCGACTCCGTCGCCCCAGTGGGCGGCGAGCGATGGGGGGGATATGAAAAGGAGAGGGCCTTCTCAGAAGGCGGCGGGGCTTCCCATAAGCCCTCGCGCCTGCTTGAGTGGTCTTCTGTGTCTTCGGGGGTAGGCTCGGAAAACTTATCGGAAGGCTGGGGAACTTCCGAGCCTTCCGAGAAGGCCAGCCCCTTCTCATTTCCCCCCCTCGCTGGCCGCCGACGTATGTCCTCGCGGTCCCCTTCTCGAAGTGCATCGGCGTGCGCCAACGTCTGGTAATCGATGAGAGCAAGCGTCGAGTCGGCGTCGTCTAGCGTCGATTTAGCGTCGCCGCCGCCCAGCCGACCGCCACCGACCAGCCTGGGATGCGGGCGCGGCAATCTCGCATGCCGCGCGCGGGAGGGCGCGGTTTCATGAGGAGGACGCGCAGGAGAAGAGGGAGTTTGGAGGAGCAGGAAAGGGAGGAGGATCACGAGGAGGGGTAGGAGGAGGAGGAGGAGGAGGAGGAGGAGGAGAGAGGAGGAGGAGGAGGAGGAGGAGGATGAGGAGGAGGAGGAGGAGGAGGAGGAGGAGGAGGAGGAGGAGGAGGAGGAGGAGGAAAAGGAAAAGGAGCAGGAAAAAAGAGGGGAAGGTGCCTATCCCGAGGAGGCCCTCGCGGCGATCCTGCAGGAGGCCGGCGAGCCGTCGGCGTCCGTGGAGTGGCTCGCCGAGGTGGCCGCGCGCCCGCGCGCCCCGCCCGCGAGCCGCTGGCTCTGCGCGCTGGTCTCGGGGCTGACGGGGACCATGTCGGACGCCGCCGCGGAGCTCGGGGGGGGGGGTGACCAGGGGGGGGGGGATGGATCGGGGGTGGACAGAACCCCCAACAGTGATACGTCGATCAGTGAATTGTCCGTTTTCGGTTCTCGAGAAGGCGCCGGGGCCGTTATTTTCTAGGCTTGCGCCCGCCAGGTTTGGGCCTCAGGTCGTTTTCACTAAACCACGTTTTACTAAAGGGGGGTCTGTCCATCCCCGAATGGAGATCATGGCCTGGGCGAGCGCGGGGCCGAAAACGAAGGGGCTCCGCTTTCTGTGTCTCCTTCCTGTCCCTCGTTCCCTGTTTTCTCGGTCGTATTCTCGGGCGATCGCAGGCAGGATTAGGGGGGCGTGGATTGGCGACGGGTCCCGTTTCCATGAAGAATCGTGGACTGCCGCCGCCGAGCGAGGCGGCACGGCCGCATTCTGGGGAGGGCACCTCCCCCGATCCACAGATTTGGCGACCGCGCGCCAAATCCATGGATCGCTAATCCATGCTTGCGCGCCCCCGACATGTGTCGGGGGCGGCAGAGAGGGGGGTGACGACCAGGGGGGGGGGGTGGACATGATGGCCTGGGTCATGGTACTTCCCCAGATTTCGTGGCGCCTCTTCTCATTTCAAGGCGTCCCTGGCCCCCCCCCCCTGGGCCGCGCACATGCCGCCGGCCATGATTTGCGCCCCCCCCCTCTTGGACGCCCTCCTCTTGGCCGCCCCCAGCAGAGGAGGAAGTTCCGCGGCGAGCGAGGGGGGAAGCGAGAAGGAAAAGGCCTTCTCAGAAGGTTCGGACGTCCCCCGGCCTTCTGAGAAGTTTACTCTAAGCTTTTCCAGAAGAGCATTTCCTCAGAAGGCGCGAGGGCTTCTGAGAAGTCCCGCCGCCTTCTGAGAAGGCCTTCTGCTTCTCATTTCCCCCCGTCGCTCTCCGCCGAGAAGCGGTACAGTCGGACCGAGGTAGAAGATCGAGGTCGGCTCGGGGAGGGTACTACCCGAGTGTTTTTCGTGCTTGTTGGATGTTCTTGTGCATCCTGGCGGAGGGTACCCTGGGATGTTCTCTTTGTTTTGGCCGACGGAGGGTCTCATGTTCTTGCGGGATGCTCTTCTTGCCTAAGTTCGACTGCACCGACAAAGACCCTCGTTTTGTTGAGGGCGTTTTCGGGCGTTTTCGTTTGTCCTCAGACGTTTTTTCGCCTCGGGCTGCGTTCCAGCCCCTGCGCCTCGTCGAGGGCGTTCTTGGGATGCCCCCCCCCGGTCGTCCCGAGCGGCCGCCGGAGGCCCGAGATAACGCCCGAACACCAAACTAAAAAAGAAAAGAAAAGCAACAACATATTTAAAAAAGGCCCGACAACTAAACTCCTTCGGGTCATGACACAACCACGTCGGAAGGTTTTTGGCATTTTTCGGCCTCTGGGGGTCATCGCCGGGCCCTGGGACAGTCACGAAACGACTCAGGGTGTAAGTCGGGTCCCCTGGAAGGGGTCCTGACTTCTGGGCCTCCACGTCATGAAGCAATCATGACGTCGGGGGTCTGGGGCGGTACAAACCGCTACCCTTGCCTCGTTGTCGCCTTCTCGGGCCTCTGGTGCGGGCCTCGTCGCCACGGCTGGATTCGCCTCGAGATTCTGGTCAGAACGGGCCCTGGGAGAGGTCTGGGGAGTAGCGGTACCGGTATCTTGTGTCGTCGGCGAGCCCAGGGGGGAAAGCAGAGGGGCGGACCTTCTCAGAAGGTTAGGCTTCGGGCCTTCTGAGCAGTTTTCTGAGCCTACTCCGAAGACAGAGCTGAACATGCCTGGCTGCATACCCAGGCCGTTTTGACCGATCCTCCTCTCAACAACCCCACCTCTGCCCCCCCGCCCCTCCACTGCGCCCCCCCGGAGGAGCTGGTGCGTGTGCCCAGTGGGAGTGGCGTGCTGCTCTTCGCGTGGGTCGTGCTCTACGGGGCCGCCTTCCAGGCCTGCCTGCCCGTCGGCGGCGCGGGCGCTGCTGCGCCTGGCTTCGAGGCGGGGTGCGCGCGGCCAGTGCTGCAGCTGCTGCTGGACATGGTGTCGCTGCTGGCGGACCAGAGCTGCTGGCAGGAGGTGGCTGCCGCGCTCGTCTGCGTCGTGGTCCACTGGGCCTTCCAGATCCGGTCAGAGTAGACGGGGTCGGAGGATCGCATCGCATCGCCGATGCATCGGCGATATGGGTCGATGTGGAGCCCGACTTTCTCCACGCCGTCGCGGCCGATGCATCGCCGTCGTCGCCTCGGCATCCAGGATCATGTCCCCCTGGTGGAGGCCCCCCCAGCACGTTCCGAAGAGCCTTCTACGGAACGCGCTGGGTCCCGACAGCTCCTTTTGGCGGCATCTGTCTGACGAGCAGCTACAGAGTCGCGGCGACGAGTTCACTCTAGAGCAGTGCGATTTATTTTCTCCGGGTCCACTTGCACGCCTTCGTAACCTGGAGGAGGAGGAGGAGGAGGAGGAGGAGGAGGAGGAGGAGGAGGAGGAGGAGGAGGAGGAGGAGGAGGAGGAGGAGGAGGAGGGGGAGGAGGTATTTTCTTCATGGTCGACTGGCAGGTCGGGTCTGCGCAGGTACCTGACCTCACTCGGGCGCGCTTGGCATCCATCCAAACAAACAAAAGTGTTGGTACTCATTCTAGGCCTCCAAGATGTGGTGCGATCTCCCGACGCCATCTATTCGGACCTCCATCCGGGAGACCTCTAGGTCCACTGGCCAGCGGGGGACGAGCTCCCCGAAGCGTGCTGGGCGGAGTTCGCGGGCAGGCTTCTGCTGGAGCTCCCGAACAGGCACCCGTCCTTCGGCAGCAAATCATGGGAGCCTTGTATTCGGCGGCGAGGCAGGGGGGGAAATGAGAAGGAGAAGGCCGTCTCAGAAGGCGGCCGGGCTTCTCAGAAGGCCAGCAGAAGCCCTGCCGCCTTCTGAGAGGTTTTTTGGTGTCGTCGGGGAAGGCTTAGAACACTTCTCAAAAGGCTGGGGGACTTCCGAGCGTTCTGAGTAGGCCCGCCCCTTCTCACTTCCCCCTCCTCGCTCGCCACCGATGTAAATCCTCGCAATTCCGTTTTTAAAGTGCATCAGCGTGCGCTATTGTCTGGTAATCGATGAGAAAGCGTCCATTTGGCGTCGTCTAGCGTCGATTTAGCGTCGATGTTGCGTGGAGTCAGCGTCGATTGGCGTCGGTTAGCGTCGACTCGCAAGAGTCAGGAAGATTCGGCTAGCGTCGACTCTCCGTAGCCATTTTGGCTCAAGCCTGGCTCAAGCTCTGGCTGTGCTGATTTGGTTGCGCAGCTGCCCAGCGGTCATGGTGCGCAAACATTCGCCTGCTGCTCGTGCTCGTCGCCTTGTTCGTGCCGTGCTGCGAGGTTACGATTGCAGCCCCCCTGGTGATGGTGAGACGTGGGTCTCGGTGCCGTGATGGATGGTCCCCTCCGCCAAGTGCGTCTTCCACTCGATGGCAATCCATGGCTCTCATGATGTCGCTGCTTGCGCTACACAGCACTATGCTCGTCACGCCGCTGCTTCAGTTCAAAGTTCGACCACGGGTACCTCCACCAATGCGGCACTACGTTTGCACTGGCTGGCCAATAAGGCCAAACATGAAGTGAGGCGTGCGGCACTGCGTGCACATGCGCATTCGCTTGAGGATTTTGGCAATTTCGACCCGCTCTTCATCAATGACCCGTGGGTCGCTGCTCCTACTGATTCTAGTGGGTTTGTTCAGTTTCCTCGTATTCTGGAGCGTGTCCCTGATGATCCTTGGCATCAGCGTCGTGGCGTCACTGCCCAGCGTCGTGGTCACTTCCGTATCAAGCTGAATAAGATCGACATGCGTCTCGAGAGCCTCTAGCACATTCTCAACAAGTTGGTGTTCAGGGTTCTTCATGGGCCTCGTCTCGTAAGTATTCTTAATGATCGGATTCCGAGTGTGAGCCACCATCCGCATCTCCGCACCGACGATCTTCCTGAAGTGTTTATTCGCGATCTGGGGCCGAAGCCGCTGAAGGAGTTCAGGATGGGAGAGGCTCATCCTGATGAATCGAGCGTTGTCGCGTACACTTCCTTTCTTTTCGCACGGTGTACCTTAGCAGCCGACCGCAGGCACAGTCGCAGATACCTGGCGAGAGTGACCGCAGCGCCTCTAGATCGGACGCGCGCTGCGTTCTAACCGCCCTCAGTGCAGTGGCCGATTACATAGTTGATGTGATCCAGGCTTCGTTCAGATCGCATGCGTGCAATGCCAAAACCAACAGACGAGCAAATACATAACATATTTGGCTAGCGCCGACTCGCAAGAACCTGCAGGATTCGTCGGCGAGCCCGAGTGAGAAGAGGCGGGCCTTCTCTCAGAAGGCTCGGAAGCACCCCGGCCGTCAGAGAAGTTTCGCCGCCTTCTGAGAAGGCCTTCTCCTTCTCACTCCCCTCCTCGCTCGCCGCCGACTCCCAGGAATATTTGCAACATATGGGAAGTGGAGACTGGGACGACAATCCAGGAAATATGGAAGAATACTGGGGATCCGGGGATTTCTGTATATTTGTCTGGCTGCCTGCGACAAGTCCCACCACTGTGGATGGGTTGTGGGTTGTAGGGCTGGTGGATGTTTGTTGGACTCTCGTGGGAGGCCCTTCGGTGTCTCTTGGAGGCAGTTGTGAGGCCTCTTGGGGGCCGTCTTCGGAGCCTCTCAGAGGCCTTTTGGGGGCAGTTTTGGGGCCTCTTGGGGGCTTCGTGGGGGCCTCTTGGGGGCCTGTTGGGGGTTCCTTGTGCGCCTCTAGGGGGCCTCCTGGGCTTCCGCGAGTTGCCGCCGAGCCGTCCTCCCCGCTGTGCGCTGCGCTGCCCTGCGTCCTGGCGGCGCTGCCTCTGGGCTCGCCAGCGGGCGGCCCGCCCGCTTGCGAGCGGGCCCGGCTGGAGGATCGGTGGGTCAAAGGTGGGGTCTTGAGGGATCGGAGGCAACTCCTTGGAGGTCAACTTCTGACTTTGCTCTGGTCCGAAATCCGGCTTGATCCGGTTTCGTCTCGCTGGATCTGGCTCGATCCCGCTTGATCCGGTTCAATCCCGTTTGATCTGGCTTAATCCCGTTTGGTCTGCGGCATCATTCGGCGTAGCAGCCCCCCATAGGGGCTTGAATCTTCCGTAAGCCTTCCGACGAAGACCTTCCAGTAGTTGCCTCCTAAGGGTCCTGAGGGACGAGGTGCCTTGAGACGAATACAGAATCGAGACAACTTCGGACCGATATAACGCGGAAGCCTCTGGGAGGAATTGGCGGATTTGCGGCCGTTTCAGAGCGTTCCGGAGCGTTCTGAGAGCGTTCCTCAACCAGCGGCGAGCGAGGGGGTGAGAAGGAAAAGGCCTTCTCAACAGGCGGTGGAGCTTTTCAGGAACCGCAGGTTTTCCGTATCTTCGGGGAAGGCGTGGGGCATTTTTCAGAAGGCCAAATGACTTCCGAGCCTTCTGAGAAGACCCGCCCCTGCTCACTTCCCCCAGTGGCTTGCCGCCGATCTTGTGGACGAGGAGCCTCACGCAACGTGCCCTGAGATCCGACATTGCGATAAAATTGCAACATCGCAGAGCGTCGCGCCCGGAGCCCTAGAGCCCACCTGTCTGCGTCATTCTTCGAGCCGGACCGATCTGCGAAAGCCCTGGGGCCCAAAACACCGCGAACCGCCCGTCGTGACAAAATTGCAGCGCCAGGGTCCCAGGTCAAAAATCCACCCCTGGACCCCTTCCCATCCTGGGGGTCCCGTGCCTCAGGACCCCACCTTCTGAGCCACCGAGAGGAGCTGCTGCGGGCGCGGGCGGCGGCTGCCCCTGGGCGGGGCGGCGCCGTGCGGCCTGCGGGCGCGGGCCTCAGGAACATCGGCATCGCTTCACCGACCCCCATCGGGTGTTGCTGGAAGTGCCCCTGGCCCAAGGTGCCCCCAGGATCTCCAAGGAGGTCACGACGACCTAGAGCACCCACCCTTCACGAGGCGAAAAACCGGGGGCACCTTGGCCCAGGGGCACCTTTAGCAACCCCCGACCCCTTCTTTCAGAGGAGGGGGATCACCGAGCGCGTTCCACTGCTCTCACAAGTGCCTGCTCGCAAACGCCCAACGTAGCCTCTTTGCCAGCCTCGATGCGCTGGAGCCCCTTTGCCTCGATGCCACGGAGCCAGGCTTTTTGCGCGAGTAGCTACTTTGCGAGTAGTGGAACGCGCTTGTCCAGGAAAGGTACCAATACCGCTACCCTTCCCTCGTTTTCCCTTTTTTCGGCCTCTTGGGAGGCCCTCGTCGCCACCGGTGGATTCGCCTCGAACTTCGGGTCAGAACGCACCCCGGGAGTGGTCCGTAACCGTTGGTTTCACCACTATCCCCATCCCCCATCCCATCCCGAGCAACACCATTTGATTCAAGAGGCTTACGCCATTCCGCCGACCCCCGGGGGAAATGAGGCCTTGTGGCCGTCCTGGTGAGCGTCTTGAAGCCTCGTCAGGGTTTTCTGGGCGCTTGCTGGCTGTTTCTTGGACGCCGTCGCGCGCATGGGATGCCTTCAAGTGTCTGGGTGCCCGAGCCCCACCATTTTACCACCCCAGTCCGGGATATACCCTTCGAAACCCGAAGGGAACGACCTGTATCCCAATCCAGAGGGGTAAATCGGCCAGTGGGGCTAACGGCCACGCCGTTGGGGATAGGGGTCGGACAAACGATGCTCAGGAACATCGGCAACACCTGCTACCTCAACTCGTTCCTGCAGGCCTCGGGAGGGAGAAGTGGGCACAAGCACGAACACGCGTTGATCTTTTTCCACGAAGCTGTGGGGATGTGCGGGACATGGAGGGGAAGGGAAACATGCAGGTAATATGGCCGACTATGGGAGCTCCTGGAGCTCGTGCCGATGCATCCGTGTCTCCCGGGGCCCCTTTGATAGGGGAGCGAACAAGCACATAAACATAGAAACTAGGAGGTCCGCGCGGATTTCTCGGATCGGCGCTGGAGACCCCCGGCGGCACCTCTGGCGGCGCCCCTGGCGCGCTCCGCGCGCCAGGGAGGGGGTCCAGCGCCGATCCGAGAAAGCCGCGCGGCCCTCCGAGTCTTTATGCTTATGCCATTCTTCGCTCTCCCAGTTGATGATGATGATGATGATGATGATGATGATGATGATGATGATGATGATGATGCTGATGATGCTGATGATGATGATGATGATGATGCTGATGATGCTGATGCTGATGCTGATGCTGCTGATGATGATGATGATGATGATGATGATGATGATGATGATGATGATGATGATGATGCTGATGATGATGATGATGATGATGATGATGATGATGATGATGATGATGATGATGATGATGATGATGATGATGATGATGATGATGATGATGATGATGATGATGATGATGATGATGATGATGATGATGATGATGATGATGATGATGATGATGATGATGATGATGCTTTGAGGCCCTGGGGCTGACCGAGAGCTTCGCCGCGGACCTCTTCGCGCTCTTCCCGCCGCTGCTGGGCCCGGGCGAGGCGAGCGCGGGCCCGCCGCGGCAGGCGGCGCCGCAGAAGGGCGGCGCGGCCCTGCAGAGGGCGCTCGCGCAGGCGCGGCACGGCCGAAGTGGGCACGGAGGAGACGGATCTCTGGATATGTCTGGAGGGAGAGCTTGGGGGAATCAGAGCGTGAATTACCTACCCCGCTTTCGCTTCCAGGCAAAACCAAGCCATACCATACGCCTCCTCGTCAAGCGGCCCGACTGGTACAGGCTGCAATTTGGCATCGCTTGGTGTCTCTTGGAGGCGAGGGTGGTCAAAAGCGAGGTAGGTTTGTTTGCCCCCTAGATATGTCTGGAGGGAGAGCTTGGGGGAAGGAAGCATGGCATAAGCATGAACACTCGGAGGTCCGCGCGGATCTCTCGGATCCGCGCGCCGGGGCCCCCGCTCCGTGCGCGCCGGGGATATCCGAGAAAATCCGCGCGGGCCTCCGAGTGTTCCTGTTTATGCCATTCTTCGTTCTCCTCCTCCTCCTCCTCCTCCTCCTCCTCCTCCTCCGCCTCCGCCTCCGCCTCCTCCGCCTCCGCCTCCTCCTCCTCCTCCGCCTCCTCCTCCTCCGCCTCCTCGTCCTCTTCCTCCTCCTCCACTTCCACCTCCTCCCCCTTTTTCCTCCTCCTCCTCCTCCTCCCTTGTTGGAGATAGAGCCGCTTCGGTTTTTGGTGCAAGGGACGTCTCGCGCTCCCAGCGGAGCGCTCCTCGGCCAGGTGTCTGCGACGGCTTGCATGCATCGGGGTGGCGCCAGGCCGTCGAAGACCGACGGCACTTCCTGTCCATTTTGAGCAGGACTCGCTGTCGGTGTCGCCGTGGACGTTGACCACTCGAGACGGAAGGCCGCCTGCTCAACAGCGGCCGCGGTCGGTTTCGGACAGCATTCGTTGTAGAGCATCGTGCCATTTTTGTCCGTACCCATTCCGTACGGGCCTCCAAACTATACACCACCGCCTCCCTCACCCCTTCCCTCTCGCCAGAACGAGGAAGGAGGGGAGGGGGATGAAGGTGATGGTGATTTGTATTCTTGGGCCCGCGTTTCGGGTGTCCAGAGGTGCTGACCAGGCTGGCCGTCGGCCGCAGGGCCTTCGCGCCCTCCGCCCTGGCCTCCCTGACGCCGTTCGGCCTCGGGGGCAAGCAGCAGGACGTGACGGAGCTTGCGAGGTGGCTGTTCGAGAAGGTTCATCGAGAACAGAAGAGCCCCTAACCCTAATAACACGATGAGGACGTGGCCTAACTGAGTTGGCCCCCGTCTTCGCATTAGGGGCAATAGCTCTGGGCGGTTTGGTGTCGATGCATCTGCAGACACAGGCTCCTTGTCCATAGTGTTCCTGCCCCTCCCAACTTAGGTCCCCTCGCAAAGGGCTAGGGCCCTTGCATTGCACAGGTGGGCGACGCCGAGCGTGACGAATCCCTGACGGCGCGCAGCTTCGGAGGCCGCGCCTGCACCGTGGTCCGCTGCGAGGCCTGCGGCCACCGCCAGGAGAAGAGGTCGGGCGGCGAGATAAAGCAAATACATACAACACAACACACACACACACATCTACACAACAAAACACAGCGCAATACAACATAACCAGCACACACAAACACATAAGCATATCACCAAACCAAACAAGACATATCCACTGCCCCTGGCCACGGGCAGTGGATGTGTACCGAGACATGCGCTCCTCCTCCTCCTCCTCCTCCTCCTTCTCCACGGGGTCTCCTCCTCCTCCTCCCTCCTCCCCTCCTCCCTCCCTCCTCCTCCTCCCTCCTCCCTCCTCCCTCCTCCCTCCTCCCTCCTCCTCCTCCCCCCTTCCTCCTCCCTCCCTCCTCCCTCCTCTCTCCTCCCTCCTCCCTCTCCTCCCCTCCTCCTCCTTCTCCCCTCCTCCTCCTCCTCCTCCTCCATCTCCTCCTCCTGCGCAGTGCGGGCGCAAAGGCGGTTCTCCGCCGCAGCCCGCGCCGTGCCGCGCGCGGCCCGCACGGCGCGACGCACGGCCCTAACTACTTGCGAAGGCCTCCAAGGATCTTCCGAGAAGCCTCGGAGAGACTCATGCGGCCTCGGAAAAGACGGGCAAAAAGATGGCCACAGGACCCGAGGGACCCCCGCCAGGAAGGAGAGACAAACGGCAGCCTCCATGGACCTCGAAGAGAGGGAACGGCGGAGGCCGAGAGGCCGTGGGAAGGAGTGGAGCGCAATCTCAGAGGCTCCCGCCCGAAGCCACGGGTCCCTGGGTCCGCGACCGCCGCCCCGATGGTGACGAGGACCACCAGCACGGAGGAGGTGCAGTGGGTGGTGGTCGAGGGCCAAGGCGCACATGCATCTGCAGTCCGACGGGCCCCCACCGGAACAGGAACGCCCAGGCCAGGGACCAGGAAGCACGACAGCCTGGGACCAGGGAGCGAACAGCGCGGGGGCCCGTGGACGACGAGCGTGAAAGGCAGCGGCCGCAGAGCAGCGGGGGAAGAGAGGGAGGGGCCTCCAAGGGCTCGTCGGGCTCGAGGAGGGGGGGGGAGGAGCTCTGGGGCCTCCGAGGCGCGGCCGCGGCCGCCCTGCCTTTCTCAGTAGAGGATGATGCTCTCGTCCCCCTCGTCGGCCGCCTGCACCCCCCGTTCGTAGGGGTCGACACGAACGCCGACGAGGGGGTGTCCCTGCCCCAGTAGCCCTTGTACAGGGTGTCGCCGTCTGTCTTCATCGGCGACTTGCCGTTGAGCCGCATCGTGAGCCCCTCGTATGGGCCTGGGCCGAGACGAGATGTCTTGGCGCCTGTCTGTTGTTGGCATCCTCCTGATGTGGCCTAGCGCCCTTCGGCGCCGTCGGCGCTGCGGAGGCCTTCATCTTGCAGCCACCCTTCGGCGCTTCGCGCTGTGGCTGCAGATGTCTCCTGGGCGGTCTCGTCCACGTAGCTGCCATACACACCCGCAACGTCGCAGTACTGGTAGTACGTCTTGTGGTACTGCTGTATCTCGCTGAGCTCGTGCGCGCCGTTGATGGTTGTCGCAATCGTCCAAAGGATGTCCGTCATACATGGCTGCCTGTCTGCAGCTGCAGCAGTAACATTTGTGATCAACTCAGCAGTCCGCGTCATCACTCTGGAGGCGGCAAGGTGCTCAAGTTCTGGTTCCTTGAGTCGCCGTAGGTTGCGGTCGTCCATGACGAATGGTATGCTAAATGCAGCGCAAGCGTCAGCAATGCTGATGATTTCGCATATTTTCGTATTGTCGTGGTGGGTCCTTTTCCTTGTCATCTTGCTTGCATTCTTCTTTCCCCATGGCTGACTCACGTCGTGTGCAGACTTGCCTGGTCGGTGGTGTCGGTTGTGATGTGTATTCCGATCGCACCGACATCTCCGTTTTTGATCGGTTGACGTCACCACTTGTTATGCATTCAGGTTGGTCTTAGTGTTTCGTCCTCGGGGTCAGCGTTGTTGTCGGTCGTGACCGAGATGATGCATGTTGGGATGATGGCTTCTGTTATTCGGTGCTCTAGCTGTGATTGCATGTCGTCGTAGTGCCTTTGGCCGTTGCTGAATCTGAGCATCCTTTTGTATCTGGAAACGTGGGCGGTCTTGTCGGGTCTTGAAGGGTTCTCGTCTGTCTGTCGGTGGCGTCGTGCGTTGTCACTGTTCTCGCTGTCGTGGCGCCCTTGCGGTTCCTTCTCAGGCGCAGCAATCGATAGCATTGCAGCGTTGCAATCGGGATCGGTTCTCGGCAGTCCGCGTGGGGGACCTTGTAGCTTCACGCATGGCTTCTCAGCGTAGTCCTCGGGTAGTCCTTTCGCCTTGTTGGTCCTTCGTATTCGTCTGATCTCACGTCGGTTGACTTCGATCTCCTCTTCATCAGGTTCGCCGCTGACTTGTAGTAGCGAGTTGGCGCATCTGGGCGTAGCCTTCATATGTTTCAGGAGTCGGTTGGGGGTCCAGTACTCGGACCAGCAAATTTGGCATTCCGTCCCGACTGTTTTGTTGGCGATGTTGTTCGTGGGGCGATGTACCGCGTTGATGTGCTTCTGATATGCCGCCTTCCCGTTGAGTATCGCCCTGCACTGGTAGCACATGTATTGGTTGTTCACGTCGGCCTTAGGTAGCGATGGATGGAGGTGGGTGCCCATGCAGATCGCTTCGAGTGATCGTCTCCATTTGACTCGCTGTGCTTCTTCGGCTGTCTCATGTATCGATCTTCTCTATGTTTGGGAGACGATGCCTTTGAAAATTCTTTACGCTTCGCGTATCCCCACCAGCCCATCTCAAAACAGCAACTCTTGCGAAGCATGCCGACAGTCGTGTTTTTCAGGCGTGTTTCCGCCTGCCCCCGCATATCTCCCCTGTTCCTCCTTCCTCCCGCCTCCTTGTACATCCTCCTTGTGGTGGGAGCGGGAGAAGGACGAGGCGGAGGAGGAGGGAGAGAAAGCGCTCCTCGTGGTTTGAGTCGTTTGGGGTTTCTCGTCCTGGTGTGAGTCGTTCGGGCCCTTCTTCCTGGTGTGAGTCGTTCGGGCTCTTCGTGGTGTGAGTCGTTCGGGCTCTTCGTCCTGGTGTGAGTCGTTCGGGCTTCTCGTGGTGTGAGTTGTTCGGGCCCCTCGTCCTGGTGTGAGTCGTTCGGGCCCCTCCTCCTGGTGTGACTCGTTCGGGCTCCTCGTGGTGTGAGTCGTTCGGGGCCCTCGTCGTGGTGTGAGTCGTTCGGGCTCCTCGTGGTGTGAGTCGTTCGGGCGCCTCGTCCTGGTGTGAGTCGTTCGGGCCCCTCCTTCTGGTGTGAGTCGTTCGGGCTCTTCGTGGTGTGAGTCGTTCGGGCCCCTCGTCCTGGTGTGAGTCGTTCGGGCTCCTCGTGGCGTGAGGCGTTCGGACACCTCGTCCCCTGTTGGGGCGTCTTGGGGGCCTCTTGGCGGCCCCAGGGGCTTCTAGGAGCGTCTTGGGTGCCTTGGTTGGGGGAGCCTCTTCGGGCCTCTTGGGGGCCTCTTGGAGGCCGTTTGGGGCGTCTTGGGGGCCTCTTGGCGGCCCCAGGGGCTTCCAGGAGCGTCTTGGGTGCCTCGGGGGGGCCTCTTGGGGCCCCTTGGGGGCCTATTGGGGGCATCTTGGGGGCCTCTTGGAGGCCTCTTGGGGGCCTCCTGGGGGCCTCTTGGGGCCATCTTGGGGCCTCTTGGTGCCTCCTGGGCGCTTCTTGGGGCCATCTTGGAGGGGATGGGTCAAAGAAGAGGGGAGCTTCAATGAGCGCTGCCCCATCAGAAGGGCAAAATGAGCCCAAACCCTTTGTAAAATCAATGGTTTTGCCTTGAAGGAAGAGGGGAGCTGTAATTTTGCGCTGCCCCCTCAGAAGGCCAAAGTGGGGCCAAAACCGTAGTAAAATCAATGATTTTGGCTTCAAAGAAGAGGAGATCATTTTTTTCTGGTCCCCCCCGTCGGGGCCAGAATCCTCGTGAGGGGTGTCGTTTTTTTGCCCTCCCAGGAGTCGAAAAGGACCCCCCTGACCACCCGCGAAAGGACCTCTCCAGGCCCAGGGGGAGGGGGTAGGGGGAGGGGTAAACCCCTCCCCGAAGGGGAAGGAGGGTTGAGAACAGAGCGGGCTCTCTAAACCACTCACGCCCAAAGGGCTGGTGGGATTGTAGGTTCGTCGCGTGCCATCTTAATCCAGCTGGGGATATCGCCAGGTAAAGGGGTCTTTTGTCTGGGTCGACGTACTTGCAAATCTTGGCCATGTCGTTGATGAACGTGGTGCTCCACTGTCCCGCATTGTCGATATCGTAATCCAACATGGCTTGTGATTCGCTAGGGCTTTGTAGGAGGATACGTGGAACTTCTCGTAACCGATCGCGTCGTAGCCGTTGCGGGAGCAGCGGGAGTCCTGCTTCGCCGATGATCTCATTGCACGTGATCCGTTTTTCTTTCATCTTGTGGTGGTTGATTCCCTGCGCTTCTCTTTTGGCGGCCGTGTAAGCAATGTTGCTCTTGTCAATGTTGGTCTTTTTGTACGTAATCCACGTGCCTGCAGTGAGTAGTAGCCGTGGGGATCCGCACGACTCCAGGTAGTGCAGTTCGGTTTTCGTCGTGATAGCTTGGCGCTTGAAACTTGTTTTACGTAAAGGAGCTGTTGCTTCTTTAAGTGTGAGGATCCGTGCCGTCACTTCCTGCGTCAGGTCGTTGCGGTCGTTAATCATGGCGCCGAGTAATTTAGCAGATCGCGTTATCGATATGGTCATGCCCAGGTCGGTGTATATCTTGTTGGTGAGGAACATGTCGCGAAGAGTGCGTTTCCCATCGGGTGTGGTGGCGAAGATCATGAAATAGGACTTGTTCGTGGTGATCGGCAGCCCTCGCGACATAGTCGTGCGTATGATATGTCCCCGCATCGTTTCGACCGCGCTCCTGATCTGGTTGCCGTCCTTTCTCATCGCAACTGCTTCAACGTCATCCACAAAAGATGTAGACGTCATCTCTTTCTCGTCGCCGTTCTCCTGGTCTACGCGATGAGATGCGGGAATACGTACTGTAATGCTGTTTTCCATCGCTCTTTCGTGGTAGTCCTTCGTGACGTCTGACATGAGCGCGTTGACTGTGAAGTCCGCTGGCGGCACTCCCGGCCGAGAGCCTAGCCTTGGAGCGGCGATTTCGGTGTCCTTCTCAGTATCGAACCATGTGCTGTGGTGGGCTTCGGTGAGCATGGCAACGATGTGAGCGTTGTCCACGTGCTTGTTGACGATCGCGTTGTCCTTCATTAGCTGAACTATGGCCGGCTGCATGGCGTGTGGCATTTCCATGTGGAGGATCATGTTGCCGATGTTCATGATGTTAGCACTTCCATCGTATACGAGATTTGTGGCAACTTCGTGAAATGCGGCCTTCAGGTCGATCATAACTAGGACGATTTTCTCTTTGACGTTGGCGGCCATGTTGAATAACCATCGTACCATCATGTGGTTGTAGGCGGTGCTGTAGTGCTGTCGTCCGCCAGTCTGAGTACTGAAGAAGATCTGGCATCAAGGCCTTCATGCATTGCCTGATGTAGCGGTAATGATGCTTGATTATAGTATTGGCCAGCGATAGGCACTTGTGCTGTTGAAGCTGTTCTTGGCTGCTTCTCCCTCTCCAGGAATGAGTAACGCGAGATCCTTTGTGTGCAATAGCCTCGCGACAGTAGAGAGCAGCCTTAGTAACAACAGGGTGCATGTGCCTTGCCATTTTGCGTGGCGCAATCCTCGCCAGGTCGTCCGTGATCTCGTCTGGTCCAGCAGCGCGACCAATTTTTGCTTTCGCGAGCTGGTCTTCCAGCTCGTAGATGCTAGCGAAGTTGTTGATGCTTCGCTCCATCTGTGGCGTAGTGATGTCGTCGGTGCTGTTGTATCGCTGTATTATCTGGTCTTTGCTGAGGAATCGAGATCCTTCAATGCTCCCGTGGCGTCGCTTCTCAAGCCTTTTCGATGTTGTTGCTTAGTACGTTGCCGCTGCCGTCCGTCATCATCGGGTACGTTCTTGCTTTCCTTCGCTTGCGGCCTCCGAAGATGAGTAGCTGTTTTATGTACTTGCTCTCGTTGTAGGGCTCGTCGTTTCTTTTTGCATAGGCTGCTTTTTGAGCTTGAGTGTCGATGAAGTTGTCGTAGCCAGCGTTACCCACCTACGATGCCATTTCCCTAGTCGTGTTGTACCATACCGTAATATTCCTTTGAAGAACGTGTCGGTCCGCCCACTGATATTGGCCTCGTAAGCTGTAATGTTGATCAGCATCGTGGCCTCGTATGCCAAGATAGCTTCCTGCACTGGGATGTGTCGCAGTGGGTATTTTCTTGTATGATCGACATCCTTCTTGATACGCCTTTGAACTGCAGGATGGTGTTCTCCGAGTTGAGATGCCTTGCGTAGCAGCTCCCCTATTTTTACTCGATCCAGTATAAAGTCGAGCGTCGCGTCGGAGATGTATTCCTGATACTTCTTCTTCTGCTGCTTAGGGAATGCGGCGACTGCGGCTTCCATGGCACTCAACATATACCAGTAGATGTATTCGTCATAGTTGGCGTTCCAGGGTGGCAGCGCGGTGGCATCGAGCATGTTTTTGAAGACATGGATGGCGTCCTTGTCGGCGAGCTTCGTCCTATCGATCTTCTGAAATAGTCTTCTTGTTGCTCGTGCCGATTTCTTCCATGCGAACGTGGCCTGTACTGGTGTGCGGTCTTCACGTGGCGTGTCGGTTTTCTTGCGTTTCTTAACCATCTTTGTATCGGGCACAGTCCTGCAGTCTTGCAGGGCTCGGGGTAAGCGTCGCGTCCGCCATGACGAAGTCGATGCGATGTCCGTTGCCGTTGGAATCCTTCCGGGTGTGATGGGTCTTCCCGTTGGAGATAAAGGTGTTGATCAGCTGGAGGTGAGCTTTTGCCCCGATTTCTTGGATTACGGCCTTCTTCTTTTTGCTGTGTGGTGCATGGCATACGCAAACCTTGAACTTGATGATTGGCGTCTCGATTGCGACAACCAACATGCGGGGCTTTGATATCAGTTCGGGGAACTGGGTCGGGTCGAAATATGCTGTCCTGCCTTGGTCTGTGCGTATGGCTCTTGTAAGTGTGCCCAAAGTTCGCATCCAAGGTTGTAGTCCTCGTGGGGGCTGCTGATGATGTAATATCCGTTCTTGGTGGCACATCTTTGTTCATTCCGTCCTTCTTGTATTCCGATCAGATGCAGTCCCATGTTTTTTAGTTGCGGTCGAAGTATAGGCTCGCGCCATTCGTTTACCAGCCGTCCTAATTTTGACATCTTTCTTGTTCTTTGCAGTTCGGCTTCCCTAGTGCTCTCGACGTTGAAGGTCATTATCTTCAGGGTGACGTCCGCGTTGATATTGATCGTCTCGGATTGTGCCATCATATGCTCGGGTCAAGCATCTCGCTGCGGTATGGTAAACTTCATCTTATTCCCGCTTATGGTTGGGTATGCAGCTTTGTCGGCGTAATTCCTCCTCCTCCTCGTCCTCCTCCTCCTCCGCCTCCTCCTCCTCCCGCTTCTCCTCCCCGACCCCTTGCCCAGGGTCCGGTTTGACACTCCGAGTCGTTTTTTGACGGTCCTGGGGCCCGGCGAGGGCCCTTGGAGGCCGCAAACGGCAAAAAACCATCAGTGGCGTTTTTTTCACGGCGCGTTTTTTTTTTTCGCGGGCGTAGTTCGGCGGCGAGCCTATTGGGGAAGTGACAGGGAGAAGGCCTCCCCAGAAGGTTTGGAAGTCCTCCAGCCTGCTGAGAAGTTTCTACGCCTTCCCGAAGGCACAGACAACATTTCAGAAGTCTGGAGGGCCGACTTCTGAGGAGGCCTTCGCCTCCTCGCCTCCCCCCCCTCGCTCGCCGCTGATTGAGGAGCAACGCTCTCACAGAGCCTTCCGGAGAACGCTCTGGAACGACCGCGGCGCCTGGTGCGTCCTCCAAGCCTCCCTTCGCTCGCCGCCGAATAGCAGGAGGGGAGCAAAGACACGGACACAGGGAACCGCCGACCCCCAGGAGAAAATAGGGGGAAGAGTGGGACGTCGGGGTGGGGGGGAGGACGAACACCCAGACGATGTATATATATATGTATATATACATATGTGTATACACATATATAATTATATACTTATACATATTTATATACATATAGACATACATGTATACACATATATATATATATATATGTTTACATATGTACATATATATATATATATGTTTACACATATATATATACATATACATATACATATATACAAGTGGCACGTGTGTGCCCAGGCTCATACAACAAGCTGAAGGGGCGTTTGAAGCAGGAGTGACATGCAACAGCGAAGTCGCACTCGAGCGCAAGTGGGGTTGCCACACCTTGCGATGTGTGTACCAGGGCCCCCCAGGAAGCCTCAGGAGGCCCGACTTGGATACCAGAAGAGGCTCCAGGAGGCCCCAGGATTGTGAGTGTGTGTGTGTGTGATGTGTGCTTTGTGTGGTGCGTGCTTTTTGTGTGTTGTCGGTGTTGTGTGTGTGTGTATGTTATGTTTGTCTAGCGTGTGATGTGTTGGGCGTGATTTGTGTCTCTGTGTGTGCATGTAGTTCTGAAGCCCCAGGAGGCCCCAGGAGGCCCCAGGCGGCCTCAGCAGGCCCAGGAGAACTCCAGGAGGCTCCGAGGCGGGGTCTGGGGTACCAGAAGGTCCAGAAAGCCCCAGGAGGCCCCAGGAGGTTCCAGGAGGCCCCCAGGAGGCTCCGAGGAGGGGTCTGGGGCTCGATTTTGGGAGGATGTCTCAGGCGAAACCGCCATTCTCTGAGAATCGGGGTCAAAATTATTGAAATTACCATGTGTTTTTGAAGGTTTTATGTTAAAATGGTTGAATTCCTATGTGTTTTTGGACCTCTCCTTCACGATCTGCGTGAGGGGTGCCACCGATTTTCAGAATTTCGAGGATGTCCCGAGCGAAACGGCCAGAAAAATCAAAGACGGACGCACGCACGGACGCATTAATCCCCTCTGAGCTTTACTCCCTCGGAGAGGTGCGTATGAGAATATATACATATTTAAGTATACATATACATATATGTACATATACACACATATATACATATATATATATATATATATATATATATTTATGTATACATGTATATATATATACACATATACCGGAAAATGTTGGGAATCCTGGGATTCGTGTGTCCTCCTCCTCGCCTGTGTGTCCCTGGGCCCCCTCGCAGCAGAGCTCGCCGCCCCCCGAGGGAGACCTTCTCCGACCTGTGCCTGCCGCTCGGGGCCGCGGGCGCCGGCGCGGAGGGGCCGCCGGCCGAGGGCGGCGCCGCCGCGGCGGGGGAGCCGCGGGGGGTGGCCTCGCTTCTGCGGGCGTACCTGGGCGAGGAGGCCCTCGGTCGGGGCGAGGGCGAGGGTCAGGACCCGGGGAGGAGGGGGCGGGGGCGGGGGAGGAGGAGGAGGAGAAGGAGGAGGAGGAGGAGGAGGAGGAGGAGGAGGAGGAGGAGAATCCGTTCCTGAGCGATCCTGGACGCTCTCAGAGCGTTCAGGAACTCTCTGAGAAGGCCGCGGTGCCCGAGACATCATCCAGAGCCGCCGGATCTCACAGATTCTCGATTTCTCCTCACCCGAAGTTGTCCTCGTCCTGGCTCTGTCTCAGGCCCTGCCGGGCTACCGCTGCGACGCGTGCGGCGAGGCCGGCACCTCGCGCCGCCGCTGGCGGGTGCTGACGGGCAATGTTGGGGGGGGAGAGAGAGGAAACCCATGCCAAGAGACACCCTGCTTGCCTGCGGGATGCCTAGATTTCGTGGGTTTCGGTGGTTTTGCGATGGAAAGCGTGACGTTCCGACACGAAAAATCAGTGGGCATCCTGGGGTCTCAGGGTTGGGTTTCTTGTGGGAGGTCTCTTGTGGTCGAGCTCCCACTGTAGGCTCCGGGTGAGGTGCATCGAGCCCCCCAATCGCCCAGGGATCGCCGACGGTGGCCCGGACGCCCGCCTCGCTCAGGAACGGGCGGAAGGAATCGTTATCGAGGGCCTACCGCCGACATTATATTCAATTGTCTACTACTACTATCATCATTTTTTGGTATTATTGTTGTAACATGTGTACATGTATGTCTGCATTTTTGTATGCATGTGGGTATGTATGCATGTATGTATGTATGTATGTATGTATGTGTGTCTTTATGTATTTGCATGTATGTATGCATACATGCATGTATGCATGTATGTATATCCGTATGTATATATATATATAGGTACATCTATATGCATGTCTGTATGTATGTTTTTTATGTATATGTATATGTATATGTGTATGTTTATGCCTATGCATATGGGTTCGTGTATGTTTGTATATGTGTATCTATGTTTATGTTTATGTCTATGTCTATGTCTATGTCTATGTCTATGTCTATGTATAGGTATGTGTATATGTATACGTATTTGCATGTATGCATGTGTCTACACATGTATGGATGCATGTATGTATGTATGCATGCATGTGTGCACACATGTATGTATGTATGCATATATGTAGATGTATATATATATATATATGTGTGTGTGTGTGCGTACACATGTATATGTGTGAATATGTATGCATGTATGTATGTATGCATGCATGCATTCATGTATCAATGTATGTATGTATGTATGTAGGTAGGTAGGTAGGTAGGTAGGTAGGTAGGTACGTATGTATGTATCGATACCAGGGGTTCCAGGTCCCCAGGGGGGCCCGCCCTCATGTCTCCACGGCGGGGACTGGGGCTCCAGGACCCCCCGTTCCTGGTCCGAGATGGCTTATGCGGTTTCCAAGATGGCCAAGATGGCCCATGATGGCTTCAGCGATGCCTCCAAGGTCGCCAAGATGGCCTCAAGAGAACCCACGAGGGCCCCAAAACGAACCCCGCACGGCCCAATATGGGGTCCAGATAGCTCCAGATCGCCTCCGAGGCGGCCAAGACGCCTCCAATATATCCTTTGGGAAAGTCAGAAGAAGCTAAAATCATAGATTTCCGGCTGTTTCTTTGAAGGATTTAGCATTTTGTTTTTTTCGGCCTGCCGACGGTCCAGATGGCCCAAGAGGCTCCCAAGATCGCCCCCAGAGCGCCCAAGAGGCCTCCACGATAGCCCCGTGACGGCCCAAGAAGCCCCAAAGCCGGCTCCAGGAGGGCCCCAAGACGGCCCAGGAGGATTCAAAACGCTTGATATTGCCTCCAACACAGCCCCGTCCATGGCGGCACTGGGGCTCCAGGACCCCACGTTCCCGGTCCAAGACGACCTAGATGGCCTCCAAGACGGCCAAGATGGCCCATGATGGCTTCAGAGATGCCTCCAAGACCGCTAAGATGGCCTCAAGAGAGCCCAAGATGGCCTCGAGAGAGCCTACACGGCCCAATGTGGGGTCAAGGTCGCTCAAGTTAGCCTCGAGGCGGCCAAGACGCCTCCAAGACATCCTTTGGGAAAGCCCGAATAAGCTAAAATCATTCATTTCCTGTTTGATTTTGGAGGATGTCTGCATTTGTTTACACTCCTGCCCTGCTCATGGCCAACTTGGGATACGAGAGTTCCGTAGGCACTGCTAGAACCTATGCGCGCGCGAAGCGCGCGTTTTTTGTTTGTTTGTTTGTTTGTTTGTTTGTTTGTTTGTTTTTGTTTTGTTTTCGTTCATCATTTGTGTTTTTTGTTTGTTATAAAGCCTGGTATATATATATATATACATAAAAGCCCAGGCGGGGGGACCCCCCCACCCCAAAACTGGACTCCCGGGATCTGGAGCTTTGGGACCCTCCGGACGGGCCTCGAAGCGGCCCGCGGGCCTCGCAGGGCGTTTTGCCAAGCCTTCCCAGCACACCTAGGGCGATCAGGGGGGTCATCGGAGACGTCTGAGAGACCCTCAAGACAGCACAAGAGCGCTCCACGAGTGACCGACGTGACCTCGAGATGGCCCAAGAGGCCTCCAGGACGGCCCCAAAGAGGCCTCCAAGAGCTCTCCCAAGAAGGCCCCAAGAGGCAAACATCATTGATTTTCTATTGGCTTTTGGTGAATTTTGGGGTACTCCTCTTTTCGGGTTCCCGACGCTCCAAGACTGCGGTCTTCTGGCGTCCGAAGCCGCCTGAGAGGCTCCGAAATCGCCCCACAACCATCCGAAAGGGCTTCCAGGCAGTCCAAGAGAGCCCCAGAACGGCACAACACGGGTCCAAGATGACCCTCAGAGAGCCCCATGGCGGCCCAAGATGGCCCCAAGACCCTCCGAAGCATGACCCGGTCGTTTAGGGAGACCGCGATTGGAGGCAGGGTGGCCCGAGAAAGCCCCCAGAGGCCCCCAGAATACGCCCAGGAGGCCTCCAGAAGGCCTTAAGAAAGCCTGAAACAACCTTTTTGAGGCCCCCAGAGGCCCTCCCAGGAGGAGCCTCCGCAAAAAAGAGCTGAGGAGGATGGGGAGAATGCGCAGGGTATGGCGAACATGAAGAAAAAGAAACATGGAGGAAGAATAACGAATAACACTATCATAGCGGCGATGCCGGAAAAATGCAACAAGGAGTTATCGCTAAATTGTCGGCTTGACCTTCTTGCTATTCCGCCTGCATACCAAACTTCAAGGACCAAGGTGCATGGCGCGAAGCGCCACTGCAGTCTTGTATGTATGTATACACATATGTGTATATATATATATATGTATATACATATATGCATGCGGCGGTGTACCGCTGATTCGAGGTCGATGTTCTCCCCCCTGAGCTTACTCTTCTTACTTACTCTTACTCTTCTGCCGCTGTCACGAACGAGGACCCCCGTACACGTTCGCCAGGCTCTTCGGTTGCAAAGTGCCGGCTGACGCCCTTAGCTCTTGTGTTCTTTGTGCCGCCTGCCCTTTCGGGGACCGCTCCTCCTGGAGCTGCCACGCAGGCTGGTCCCCCCCCTGTCGTGGCCCCTCAGGTGGCGCGGCCCCCGGAGCAGCTGGTCGTGACGCTGAACCGGTTCGCGTTCACGGCCAGTGGCGGGCAGGAGAAGGTTCGGCGTTCACAATGGGTGCGGCGGCGGTCGGAATCGATGAGAAGGATGGGTAACTTTCCCAAGGATGCTCTTTGCGTCCTTGCATCTTCGGTCCATAGCCACTTTTGATGGCCAGCTCCGCTCGAAACAAGTCGACACGGGCGTCCAAGGGGCTTGCACCCTTACCGCGCATCCTTACCATCCGTTTTGACCGTACGCCAGGGTGTGGTTTGCGATCGCGCCGTTGGGGCTCACTACGTTCCACCAGCGGTTTGATGAGCCCACGTCGGGGCGCGGCAGAGATCTCTGTCGAGGTCCTCGCCCGTCCCCCTCGAGGCTCGGGTCCAAATCACACCCTTTGCCAACCACACCCTTCGGAGCCACCGAAGGTCGACGCGCACGTGGCCGCCAGCAAGGTTCGACTTGAAGGGGCCCTGGGACACACAAATAAATACACACAAATAAAAAGATTCCCCATATTTTCGTGTATTTCCTGGGTTTTTGTCTTCCCCCCCACTTCCAATATTTTCCTATATTTTCTGGGGAGTCGACGATTCATTGTGTCTGTGTGTTTTTTCCCTCCTGACGACTGCACGCAGGCGTGACCTCCACAGCTGGGATGACCTTTGGTGCGGGCCCATCGGGGGCTCGCCGAGCGCCGAGTGCCGTGCGGCAGCAGCAGCCTGCGCGCCTGGACCCGGCTGCCCCGCGCCCCCTTCCAGCCGCGCGCCAGGGGGTCCCTCCTGCCCAGGGCCACTCTTGCGTGTCGCCGAGAGGTGCTGGACCTGCCCGTTGCCGACGGGGACGGGCGGGAGACCTCCGCGGCGTACTCCCTCTACGCCATTGTCAACCACATCGGGTCCTCACCGCGGTGCGGCCACTACATCCGAGGAACAGCAGGGGCGTGATCACAGAGTCTCGGGTGTCCGCGCGGGGTTCTTGGATCGGTGCTGGTGGACCCCCTCACTGGCGCGCGGAGCGCGCGCCAGGGGCGGCGCCAGAGGCGCCACCCATCTCCCCACCCTGCGGGGAGGTGCGAAGCCCATGTGAACGGCACGGGGTGGGCACCGAAGGGCACCACAGGCCTTTCGACAACCAAAGGTGTGCACCATGGGCGGCCCGCCGCCATCAATCGGAGGTGCGCCATGTGCCCTCCGCCCTTCACACGACTTCACCGTGACTTTCCGTGACATTTCCGCGGACTCGACCAAAACAACAAACGACACCACCTTATGTATGGTTTTCCTCCGCCCTTCACATGACTTCACCGTGACTTGCAGTGACCTTCCCACGAGATCCGCGCGGACTCGGCCAAACAACAAACGACACCACCTCACCTACGGTCCTCCATGTTGTGCTGCGGTGCATCGGGCGCCGTAGCGCATACCACGCAAAAGCCCACGCCAGATCTCCCGGTATATCGGAGGTTGATAGATCTCCTACCCTGACACGTCGATTAAGGAATCGGCCGTTTTCGGTTTGCGAGAGGGCGTCGCGGCCGTCATTTTTGCGGGTCCAGGTCCGTCGGTTTCGGTCCTAGGCCGTTTTCACTGAGGGGAGGTTTATTAAAGGGAGGTTTGTCCACCGCCGAGAATACGCGAAGCCCCGTGGGGCCGTAGGCGAGGTGGTGCCGTTTGTTTTCCAGTCCACGCGGGCGCGTCCACCAGCCGCCACAGACGGGCCCGCCTGCCTACACGTAGCCTGCCGCCCGCCCCTTCTTCTGGGCCAGGCCCTGGCTGCTTCTGGCGCCCTTGCTCGCTCGCTCTCCACGAGATCCGCGGACTTCCGGCAGTTCATGTTGTGTCGTTCCAACCTGCTTTAGCCTTGACCACCATCAAGAATTTCGAGCACGGAGGAAGTGCCGACGCCCGAGGGTTTTCACGTGCCGGGCCCTGGGAGGCCCTACTCGCTCGACACCGCTTCGATACCTCTTCGGGGTGCTCGATATCCTTTCTGGGACGCGGCGCTCAAGTGCGCTGGGAGCAACATGAAGTTCGTGATGCTTCTGCTCTTCGCTGTTCCTCGGTGCCGTCTGCCTGGGCCGGCCCAGCGAGGCCGCGCCGCTGCCGCAGGGCTCGCCGGGCGCGCTGGCCTGGGCCTGCTTCGACGACGCCGCGGTGCGCCCGGCCTGCGGCCCGGAGGAGCCCTCGCAGGAGCGGCTTGACGAGGAGGCCCCGCCGCCGCCGACGAGGACGACGACGAGGACGACGACGACGAGGACGACGATGACCACGAGGACGACGACGACGAGGACGACGATGACGACGACTGCTACGACGAGGAGGAAGATGACGAGGACGAGGAGGACGACGACGAGGACGAGGACGACGACGATGACGACGAGGACGACGTTAACGACGACGAGGACGACGATGACGACGACTACTACGACGAGGAGGAAGATGACGAGGACGAAGACGAGGACGACGACGAGGACGAGGACGAGGACGAGGAAGAGGAGGGACGCGACGCGAACCTTTTATAACGACGCGGCTCGACGAGGAGGCCCCGCCGCCGGAGTGACCTTTGGTGTGGGCCCACTGTGGTTCCCCGATCGCCGAGCGCGATGCGATGGCAGCATCTTGCGCGCTCGTGTCTGGTCGCCCTGCGGCCCCCCCAAGAAGCCGCGCACCAAAAGTCACTCTGACCAAGGGTCGCTCTTGCGTGTGGCCGACCGGAGTTCTGCCCACGTCGTCGTCGTCGTCGTCGTCGTCGTCGTCGTCGTCGTCGTCGTGGTCATCCTCGTCGTCGTCGTCGTCGTCGTCGTCGTCGTCGTCGTCGTCGTCGTCTGGTAGCGCGTCGTGAAGAATTTACGCCGGGGGGATTTTTGGCAGCTCGCTGGGCCCCGGGACCGTCAAGACGCGACCCGGTATGGAGAATTGACCCATGGGAAATGGGTCGGGACTATTGGGGACCCCGTTTTGAACAAAATTTTAAGGCATCCTGTGTTTGGGCGTATCCGCCTTCATCGTTCCGCTGGAGCCTTGCCAAGGGGGGCCTCAGCATAAGCAGCATATCTCGGGGCTCCGTGCGGATTTCTCGGATCGGCGTTGGGCCTCCCTGGCAGCGCCCCCCGGCGCCATCCCTGGCGCGCGGAGGCCAGGGAGGGGGGTCAGCGCCGATCCAAGAAATCCGCGCGGACTCCGAGAAGCCCCTCAGAGTTGTGGGAAGGGAGGAGGCGGAGGAGGAGGCGGAGGAGGCGGAGGCAGAGGAGGAGGAGGCGGAGGCGGAGGAGGAGGAGGAGGAGGAGGAGGAGGAGGAGGAGGAGGAGGAGGAGGAGGCGGAGGCGGAGGAGGAGGAGGCGGAGGAGGCGGAGGAGGAGGAGGAGGGGAGGGGGAGGAGGGGGGAGAGGAGGAGGAGGAGGCGGAGGAGGCGGAGGAGGCGGAGGAGGAGGCGGAGGCGGAGGAAGCGGCAGTGTGCACGCCGCGGTGGTGCGCGGCGGGGGCTCCGGCGCGCGCCCTGCGCTCCACGTGGAGCGCCGCTGGCCCCAGACTCCCGGCGCCGCGTTTTTTTTTTTTTTTTTTTGGTTTTTGTTTGTTTTGTTTTGTATTGTTTTTTTTGTTTTGTTTGCACGGCGTGGGCCCCAAGAGGCCTGGACTTAAGCCGGGCACGTCCCTCCACAGGGAGACTCTTCAAGCATAGGTCAAAGCATACTCTGGGTACATTCTTTGCCATGTTTGAGCATGTGTTTTTCTTTCTCTCTCTCTCTCTCGCTATAGTCCGCCTGCAGGAGGCCATGCCCGACCCAAGTCTGGACCTCTTCCCCGGGGTCGGCCTGGTTTCACGCCCCGCCCTGAGATCCTGGCGTGGCAGTGTTTTCACAGCGGGCGACTGTGGCTCGGCTCGGGCCCGGGGGGCCCTCGCAGACGCTCGCATGTTTCGCGGCGCGAGGACGAATGAAGCCTATTCTCAGAGCGTGCATTACCTACCCCGCTTTCGCTTCCAGGCAAAACCAGGCCATACCACGCGCCTCCTCGTCAAGTGGCCTGCCCAGTACAGGCTGCAATTGGCATCGCTTGGTATCTCTTGGAAGCGAGGGTGGCCAAAAGCGAGGTAGGTTTGTTTTCCTCTTAATATTTATAGATCCACTGGCCCTGACCCATCTGGGACCCACGTGCAGTGCGTATGCCTCCCTGGCCGAGCCGGGAGGGCGCGTGCACCTCCTCCCGGGCCCGGGATGGTCAAGGCCTCTTGGCAGCGGATGTGCCTACGGCAGGCTCGCGTCGTGCCGATTCGGCGGCGACCTCGCCGCGGGCGTTCGAGGTTGAATCAGGAGGAAGCAAAAACACACAGGCACAATTTTTTTGGTCGATTCCCCAGAAAATATGGGAAGTGGGGTGGAAGACAAAAATCCAGAAAATATGGGAAAATTGGGGAATCCTGTTAGTTGTGTGCATTTATTTGTGTGTCCCAGGGCCCCTTCATTGAACGCCGCCAGCGGCCCAGAATCGTCCGACAGGGAGCGATCTGGCGATCGGAAAGCCGCCGATCGTTCAAGGCTGAACAGTCCTGAAATCCGGCGTGTCCCTCTGCAGGAGGAGTATTCAAACATAGATAAACAAAAACATAGTCTGGGGACGTCTTTTCGATTTTTTTGACTATTTGTGAAGATGTTTGGACTATTTTTTGATTTTTTCCTCCAGAGCCCGCCTGTAGAAGGACATGCCCGACCTAGAACAACCCACGCGGTGTCAGAGATCAAGACCAGGGTCGTCATTACACGATCCTGCCATAGACCTCGTCGCCCTGCGTTGGAGGGGCTGGGTTGAAACACGCCGCTGGTCCCAGACCTCCGACGCCATGATTTTTGCGCAGCGTGGGCCCCCCAGAGGTCTGGAACCCTCCTCCTCCTCCTCCTCCTCCTCCTCCTCCTCCTCCTCCTCCTCTTCCTCCTCCTCTTCCTCTCTCCTCCTTCTCCTCCTCCTTCCTCCTCCTCCTTCCTCTCCTCCTCCTCCTCCTCGTCCTCCCCCTCTCCCTCCCCCCCCCCTCCCCCCCCCTTCCTCCTCTTCTTCCGCCTCCTCCTCCTCCTCCTCCTCCTCCTCCTCCTCCTCCGCCTCCTCCTCCTCCGCATCCGCCGTGGGCTGCACCCCGGGCACAGACGTGGTGAGGGGCCCATTCTTCATTGGGACCGACTTCTCGCCCCGAGCCGTTTTCTGACCGTCTTGGAGCCTGGCGAGGGCCCCCAGCGACCGAGAACTGCCGGAACGCCCTCGTCGCGATTTTTTCGCGACTCGAGGGCGTCGGGGCTGAAACGTCGCTGGCGGCCCGACATCCAGCGAGCCGCGTCGGCCACGCGCGCAGGGGAGTAGGAGAAGGAGGGAAGGCTTCTTCGAAGCACCCCTGCTTCTAGAAGGCGCGGGCCTTCTCTATAGATGTAGGGCCGGTGCCCGGTGCCTTCTAAGAAGCAGCCTCCTTCGAAGGAGCCTTTCCCCCCTCGGCCTACCCCCCTGTGCGCCGCCAACTGGTTCCGGCGAGTGGGAAGGGAGGTTCGAGGTTCGAGGTTCTACGTCCGAGGAGGTTTTGTGCCTTTTTCGGCCTCCGGGGGCCGTTTTCGGGCCCCAGGGTCGTCAAAACAGTATCCAGGGCGAAACACTGCGCCAGATGGACCCCTGGCGGCGCGATCCTCTGACCCCATCTACGCGCCGGTCGTTGGAAATAGCTATTCCAGGACTCCCAGATCCCCGTCTACTTCTAGCACCGTCCTTTTTCAAGGATCGATCGGTTTTTGCAGTGTCTTGTTTTTCTCTGGGAGTGCCTGAACCCAACCTACCTTGTCCGCCTTCCTACTTCATGTTTTTACCTACTTTTTCCGACCGACGCGCACTTCGGTAGAAGGAAACAATTACTCAACACTCCCCCTCCCCCCCCAAACTCAAAGTGGGGCACGCGCGGGGGAGACTGCGGCCGAGGTGCAACTCATCAGACCCACCGCCAACTTTGAACACTGGGGGGAGGGGGAGGTGTTGACAGATGAGTGTGGCATGTCGCAGGCCTGGAGGTTGACACCAACACCAATATCGGCGGTGTGCCTCCACCGAGGGAAGACGATTCCGATCTCGGTGATGGTGGTAATATTCTGGCTTCCAAGGCGGTACCACCAACACCGAGATCTAGGATCATCTCCCCCCTGTGGAGGCACCCCCCTGTGTTGGTGTTGGTGCCCATTTCCAGGCCTCCGAGCGAAGGATTGCAAAAAAACGAAGGATTGCAAAAAAACCTGAACGAAGGATTGCAAAAAAAACCCTGGATTGCAAAACAACCTGAACGAAGGATTGCAAAAAAACCTGAACGAAGGATTTGCAATCCTTCGACGAAGGTTTTTTTTGCAATCCTGGTTTTTTTTTTGCAATCCTTCGGGTGCTCGCTTCTTTCTTCCGAGGCCTGCTGCGCCCCCATTCCGAAGCCTCCCGCTGGTCAGAGGCCTGGCGCCGGCGTCCTCGCACCGATCGGGCCTGCCGCACCGGTGGCGTCTCTGGGCGGTGTCTTCCCCGGGATGGGCGCAGGGCTCGAGAGTGCGAGAGCCCGGACTTGACCGTCGCCTTCCCAGATCTTCGACGGCATTCGGAGGAGGAAGAGGTACCCAGACCTCTACCCTCCACTCGCTTTCCCCTTTTCGGGCCTCCCGGGCCTCCGTCGTCGCCACCACTGGATTCGCCTCGAAGATCTGGTCAGAACGCACCCCAGGAGAGGTCCGGGGAGTAGCGGTATCCGTACCTTTTTTGGTTTCCCCAGACATGTTTTTTTCAATCCGAGCGTTCTGTCTCGATCTCGGCCTCTGTGGTCTGCTGTTGGCCCTCGGGGCCACCCAAGTGGGGCCGGGGCGAAACATTGTCCGCAGGCAAGGCTTCGGGACCACCTGGGGCCGCGCATGGAAAAACTCAGATCCTCGGATGTCTACGGAAGACTCGAGCTTACCAGATTTCGGGCTTGCCGCCGCCTTTTGACGGCCCCGGTCTGAGTTCTCACGGCTCTCGAAGGAGAACAACATGCAATCATACATTTTCGGAGCTCCGGGAGGGGGTCCAGCGGCGAGCCGCGTCAAATTTCAGACTACGCATGTCCCGCCAATTTTCTGACGGCCTTGTCGGGCATGTCTGGGCAAAGGGTGGGGATTTGAGAAGGGGGCGTTACAGCAACAAATGTCAGCAGGGGAAACACCTACAGACACATTTAAGCGTCGACTCCCAGGAAAACCTAAGAACATATGGGCAGTGGGGGGAAGACGAAAGCCCAGAAAAGTTGGGAAATATGGGGATTCCTGGGATTTGTGCGTATTCATTTGTGTGTCCCTGGGGTTTTTCCCTCCCTCCTCCTCCTCCTCCTCGTCCTCGTCCTCGTCCTCCTCCTCCTCCTTCTCCTCCTTCTCCTCCTCCTCCTCCTCCTCCTCCTCTTCCTCCTCCTCGTCCTCCTTCTCCTCCTCCTCCTCCTCCTCCTCCTCCTCCTCTTCCTCCTCCTCCTCCTCCTCTATGGTGTCACAATTCAATTCGGCCCAACGGTAACCCAGGTCATGCCCTTCATCGCCAGCGCAGTCACCCTCTGCCTAGCCGTCGACGCAAAAGTGTGTCCCTGGGCCCCTTTGAAATGCTGCATGCAGCTGGTTTTGGCTCCGCCGCGAGGCGCTCTTATCAGTAAACATGCGGGCGTCTCCAGCGCCAGCAGGTGCCGAGGAAACCATCTAGTTACGTGAATTGCCCCCTCCTTCAAAGTCGAGTTTGATTAGCAGGTTGGCCCTGCCAAGTCAGGGGTACCCCCCTTTGTGTCCTGCGTATACGCGCACAAGCCGTACGCCAGAGGCGCGTGGACGCTGACAGCACTGTACAACGCTGTGCTTCCATAATTATGGTGTCTCATATCCTCTGCACTCCTGCGGCAATGATGCCTCCGCCAGAACCTTGTGTCCCTTCGCGTGTCCTCTCCAACCGAACTCGACCCTACTTTCCCACTTTCGTGATTTTTCTCACGTGGACCCCCGCAGGTTTAGCCCTCCTTTCCAGGACCAGTTTATCATCCCTAGTTCTTGAAGGCTCTGGGGCCCGGCGAGGGCCCCTGGAGCCCGACAGTGGACCAAACCCCCTGCGGCGTGACTTTCTCTTCGCAGTGCGAGGACGTTTGCTTGGATCACCGCTGGGGTTGCTAAGGGGACAGGGGTCTCCAAGTGGATGCCAAAGCGGGTTATATCTGGCTTCACTTAGCTTATAAATGGGTTGCAAGTGCCTTGAGCGGCTTAAGGGGGGTGGCAAGGATCTGGGCCAACTGGGCGGAGCCCACTTAGCAGAGGTAGCAAACATCTTTAAGCCACCCAGGGCAGCTTTGAGCCAGCGATAAGCCAGACCAGGCCAGATCTAACCCACATAAGCATCCACTGATCCACCCCTTGATCCTCCCCGCAACCTCAGTGGTGATCCAGGCGGGTTCGTCCGACCCGGTTTCGTAGACGGGAAACGCCTCCGTACCTGCGGCTTCGCGGGCCGGGTCCCTTGGCGGCGACCCCACGGATGCGGGGTGCTTTTTCGTGAATGCCCCACGGGCAACGTATCCGTGAGACCGCGCATCTGCGGGACCGCGCCCCCGAATCCCGACCGCGAGGGCGCGGATATGGAGGTGGCTCCCCTCCCCTTCGGACAACCCGGCCTCGTCGGCTGCGCAGGCCCGACTAGATGGGGGTACGCGGCACCGCGGCACGCGGTGCGCGCGGGCGTGCGCGGGGCTGCCCACCGCGACAAGGCTGGCTTATCGGTCGGCACCGCCCCGCTCGGGCCCCCCCCCACCAGCTGACCGCGGTCATCTCAAAGGAGGAGAAACCACCCAGACCCGACAGTTGGCGTTCGCTAAACGGCCCTGGGCGCTCACTAAACAGCCCTACCCTGTTTGATTCCTTCTTTGGGTGCGCTTGCCAGTCGGCCTCGCGTGTCGGGGTGGTTATTATCGGGGGGGATTTTCGGCCCTCTAGTATCTCCGAAAAGTGAGATGCCATCTCTCGGCGGTGCGCAGGCGAACGGCCGGGCCACGGCGTACATGCTCCTCTACCGACGCCGCGACGCCGGCGCGCGGCCGCCCGCCCGCCGCCGGCTGCCCGCGCGCTTCTTCGCCGAGGCGGTCCTGCACGACCTGGCAGACGCGACGCCAGGGGCGGCCAGCGGCGTTGGCGGCGGAGGGGCGCTCGGGGGGAGGGCCGATCGAGGATCGTCCGGGCGTGTGTCAGCGCAGAGTGCGTGTGTGCGCGCGGGTGTGTGTCTGTGTGTGTGTGTCTGTGAGTTTTTTTTGTTTTGTTTGTTTGTGATTTTTTGTTTGTTTTGTGTGTGTGTGTGTGCGTATGTGTCCGCCGGTCGTCGTGCCGGTCGGCTCGTCTGCCTGTCCTCGTCCGACCCACCCGTCATCCACGCCCGGATGGCTTTGGAGGGCGGCCGGCGCTGCTTGTTCCAAGCGGCCTGAGGGCTCGGACTTTAGACGCGCATGCGCGCCCGCTTCTCTGAGCTTTTTATGCCCTGTTGCTGCGCGCAGGGCCGCGACGCCAGAAAAGTGTGTGCGACTGCGGAGGGGAGCTCGACTTCACCCTCACTAGCGCCGAGCACCCGATCGCCGAGGGTATCCCCTGGAAGCGCCGCCCCGGCGACGACGTTGACTCCTCCTAGGCCCCGCTACCCGCAGCATCTAAACGCACCAGCGTCCAGCAGTGGTGCATATTGAGCGAGCGTGTGCGGCGCCACACGGAGAGCCGTATTATGAAGAGGTGCTCGCCTCCATTTGTTGCGTCGGCTGACATGTTTTAAGACGACTTGTGTGCGGCGGCAGAGCGATGCCCACATGTGAAACCAAGTGCAGGCCTCCGTCCTTCTAATCGTTGCAAGCTCTTGATACGGAAGTGTCCAGCCCCCAGCGGAGACCCACATTTTCAAGGGACCGGCCACTATTCGTGTAGTTGCTGGAAATTATGACTACGGGATCGTGAATTATGGAGAAGTCTCAGACAAAATGCCCAGGCCAGCGTGCAAATACGTCTGGGGGTGGGGCACGGGGGTTAACTTAAAAGGAAGGGGGATCAGGGAGCAGGATGAGGAGGATCAGAGTACACCCAGATGCATCAACGGTTCTGCGATCTGCAATACACTGTCCCGTACCAAGTCCCCGCATAAACCCCTATGTGCCTTAGTCTTCCCCCGCGTTGTGCACCCTCTTGGAAGGCACTCTGAAATCTTCACATAAATTTTCATTTGAATCTGCAGTCGCGCTCGCACCGATTAGTCCTCAAGTCTAAATTTACTCTTCACCTACATCTACATCTGAATTTTCACCTACATCTTCATTCGCGCTCTCACCGTTCAAATATATTATGAAGTCTTCCTCAGCATCTTAATCTGAATTTAGGTTCGCGCTCTCACCGTTTTGATCTTCACTCAATCTTCACTTCCATCTTAGATTTCCACTTCCATCGTCATCGAACTCTCCTCCTGCATTTAACCTGAATCTTCACTCCTCGCGCCCTCACCGCCCACATCTTCGTTAGAATTCCGCGAGCAATGCCCGCACTCGGAGCTTCTTCCTCGTCCTGCCAACGAATCGGGCGGGTGACCCGTGGATCTCTTCCGTAGCCGCCCCGTGGCCGCCGCCCGTGGCCGCCCAACGTGGCTATGCATCGCATGCCCTGCACCACGCAGCGTTCCCCACGCAGTCTGCACCCACGGAGCCTGCGCCACGCAGCCTGCACCATGCAGCTTTTGAGGACCGTCCCCAGCTTGCACCACATCTCCCACACCACGCAGCTTGCACCACGTAGAGTTGCACCACATAGCTTACACCATGGAACCTGCATCACATGCATAGCCAGTGGCCCAAAGTGCAACAGCGTACATCTTACTCAGGGGTTTGATATGAGTTGTCGAGGAATTTCCACGGTGACGCCCGTGGCCGCCTCGTGCGCTGGGTGTGTTTGGCGAGGGTTCGTTCGCCATGGTGCCGCCCGTGCCCGCGTCGTGGCCTTCTCGTCCGTCCGTGGCCGCTTCGTGGCCGCCTCGTGCGCTGGGAGGGCGCGAATAGGTTTTGCCACGCTGCCGCTCGATGCCGCTTCGTTGCCGCCTCGAGCTTGCACCACGTATGTTGCACCACATAGCTTACACCACATAGCTTGCACCGCATAGCTTGCACAGCCACAGTGCAATAACTGACTGTTTGGGGTCCACACTGGCTAACATCTTCATACCAATGGTCTTCTAAATCTTCACTCGCGCTCTCACCGTTTAAAAATCTTCATTCAACTTTTGAATGACATCTTCACGTGAGTCTTCACTTAGATCTCCATTCGCGCTCTCAGCATTTAGATGTCTTCTTACATCGGCACCTAAGTCTTCACCTAAATCTTCGCTCGCGCCCTCGCCATCACACTCTCCACTGAAATATTGAGTCCAATCTTCACCTAAAGTGTCACTGGTGTTCTTTGTTTCAGAAAATCCACTTGAATCTCCATTCGAACTTCCACCTACGTCTTCACCTGAATCGGCACTCGCGCATTCAACGTTCCAATATTTACTTGATTCTTCATCTGGGAGTCTTCATCTACATCTTCATTCGCGCTCTCACCTATAGAATCGTATCTCAATTTTGATGTGAATCTCCGCGTCAATATGCCTTGGGACATTTTACGAAACTCTCCATTTGCGCACGTACCGTGGCAATATTTTTGAAACCTCGGTCGAACTCCTTATCGAACTCGTCACTTGTTTGCCCACCGATTGGATATCCACTTAACAATCGTCACTCAAATCCTGGATTCGTCGTCCTAAATCGTTAAGGACGCCTTCACAAGATTTAGATAACGAGTCAGGTCACGATTCACCTGAAGATGTAGGGGACGATCCTGGTGAAGATTCCCACGACGATTAAAGTGACGGTTTAAGTGGGGAGGGCACGTGTGAAGATTTTAAGTTCAGATTTGACTTACAATTTTTACGTGGAGTCTGACGTGGGTATTGAAACGGTGAAAGCGCGAGTGGAGATTCAGATGGTGCTGTGTGCGGATGTTGAAGAGAACATTTGAACGGTGAGGGCGCGAGTTAATATCCAGATTCCGATTCAGATGACGATTTAGGTGAGGATGTGGGTGCAGGTTTAGCCGACGTTTTTGGTGTGTAGACCGCCCGTGAAGATGCACGCGCAGATTTTGGTGTCTATACCAATGGCTGTGTAACTGTGATGGCGCGAGAGAAGAGTAGGATGACGCTGCAGATGCATATTGACGCTTATATTCAAACGGCTAGGGCGCGAATGGACATTTAGGTGAAGTTTTAGGTGACGATCCATGTGACGATTTACGTGAAGCTTTTGATACACATGTGCGTTGACATGTCAGTGGGCATTTCAAATGGTGAAGATATGAGTTAATATGCAGCTGGCGATTTCAATGACGAGTTACATGGATGTTGAAGTGAAGAGAGTGCAAGTGTACATTCAGGTCAAGATGTAAGCGACTATGCAAGGGAAGGTTTCAGTGAATAGCTAAAGGGTGAGCGCGCGAGTGAATATTCAGATGGAAAGATTTGTGAATCCAGTAGTGAATGCTCACATTATGGGGGCGCGAGTGAACTTTTAGTTGGAGATTCAGGTGTAGCTGTAGGTGACAATGTTCACGACTCATGTGAACATTCAATTTGGGAGGGGGCAAGTGGTTATTCAGTTTTTTTTTTTTTTTTTTTTTTTTTTGCGTGAGTATCTTGAAGCGCAACGAAACCATGAGCCCAATGCACGTGTTTGACTGAGGGTGGCAATTTTTTGGACATCAGCACCGAGCCACAGGCAACTAACTACTTCATGTGCCTTGTTATGAGTGGCGTCTTCAAGAAAGCACGTGTGGGTAAAGCGCTTCAAGCGTTCCAGTACAGCTAGTTTTTCTATTGCTATCACTGGTGCTACTACTTCTAGAGTAGTCACTGCTATCACATACGACGACATACTGCTACGCATTCGGCCTACGACTACTACGGCTAGTATTGTTTCTGATTGCAACTATTACAGACGACTGCTACTACAGCTACTCTGACTACTCTCAGTATTGCGATTGCTATTACTACTAATCGGTGGATGTTGTGCTAGTGAAGTTTCACAGGCTGTAGGAGTGTTCGTGGCTGAGGCGCGGATCGCTCTAGCTGCCCTTTCAGACGACAGCCCGCCTTTTTCGCTGGAAATTAGCTGGAACAACCTTCCCTCGTCAAAGTTGGGAGCTGGGGCCCACGCTGCGAGCTGCTGGAACCATTGTCCCTAGCACAAAGTGGGTGCTGGAACACACCCGTCGTGTTTGCATAAGCTGTTGGAGCCACTTTCCCCCATAAAAAATTGGCGCTGGAACCTTACAGTGTTTAGGGCTTTGACGCTTTCAATTGGGCGAGGGGGGGGGGGATGGGCCGGGGCCCGGGGGTGGTTGTCCTAGCCTTGTATTTGTGCCTCGCTGTCAAAGGGGAACAGTGCGTGCACGTTTGCGTGAGCGTGCGCGTGTGCGTGTGCGCGCGCGTGCGCAGATTTGGGCGCGAGTGCGAGTGCGAGCCCGATCGCGATCCCGACCCCGACCCCAGCCCGAGCCCGAGCGCGAGCTTGAGACCGAGCGTGAGCCCGAGCCCGAGCCCGAGCCTGGGCCCGAGCCCGAGCCCGAACCCCATCCTGAGCGCGAGGGCGTGCGCGTACGCGTGCGCGCGCGTGTGCGTGTGCGTGTGCGTGTGCACGCGCGCGTGCGCTTCCGATATGGTAGCAGCCAAACACCTCACTACCAACAAAATTCACCTGCCTGTGCTATTACGACTGCGACTATTTTCATGACTCGTAGCAGTAGTAGTAGTAGTAGTAGTAGTAGTAG
>CAUYUJ010006274.1:0-10473 GCA_963575745.1 Prorocentrum cordatum | reverse complement strand
TACTACTACTACGACGGCTACTACTACTAAAACTATTACTCCTACGACGACGACTACTACTACTATTACGACTACTTCTACTACTACTATTACTATTATTATTACTACTACTACTACTGCTACTACTGCTGCTGCTGCTGCGACTACTGCAGCCACCACCATGACTATTATTTTTGCTAGTCACGCGAGCAGTCGTACTATGTTGTTGTATTACTTCGCGAGCATTTTACGACTTTAGTGAGTACTGCACTGCCTTCACGAACACTTGGTGGTCTACGAGCACAGGTGCGATTACTAGTACTGCAGCTGCAGCTGCTTCTACTACTACTACTACTACTACTACTGCTCCCACTACTACTACTTCTACTACTACTCCTGCTGCTGCTACTGCTACTGCTATTGCTGCTACTACTACTACTACTACTACCACTACTACTACTACTACTACTACTACTACTACTACTACTGCTACTACTACTACTACTACTACTACTACTACGGACTACTACTACTACTACTACTACGTACTTTACTACTACTTTGACTACTATACTAACTACTGTATTACTACTACTACTTACGCTACTACTACTACTACTACTACTACTACTATTACTACTATACTACTACCACTACTACTACTACTGCTACTACTACTACTACTACTACTAACTACTACTAACTACTACTACTACTACTACTACTACTACTACTACTAACTACTACTAACTACTACTACTACTGCTACTACTACTACTACTACTACTACTACTACTACTACTACTACTACTACTACTACTACTACTACTACTACTACTACTACTACTACTACTACTACTACTACTACTACTACTACTACTACTACTACTACTACTACTACTACTACTACTACTACTACTAGGACTACTACTACTACGACGACTACTACTACTACTACTACTACTGCTACTACTACTAGGGCGAGACGTGCGACCACTAATTCTCGATAGGGCAGGGTAGGAAGGATCGGACCAGGATGACGTGGAAGCCATGCAACTCGTAGAACTTGTTTTCATCGTCCAAAGTTGTGCAAGGTTAGACTTGCAGGGGCGAGTGGGTGCCATGGATTCGTTCTTGTGGCAAAGAGCCTGGACTCCTGTGGACAAGCCAGGTTGGGGAATTGAGGTGTCGCCCTCACTTCGCGATTTCGCGATTTTGCTTTTATGTTAAACCTTTTGGTCGTTCAAGTTGACGGCGTCTCAAGGGGGAACCACATTTTGCAACATAACATTCCTTCAGTCTTGGAGCTGCTGCAGGCCACTGGGACGAATATGGCGGAGCCAAAGCGAGAACCCCGTTTTCAAAACAAGCCGCGCTACACCTTTGAAGCCGTTGCACGCTTTAAAAACGATTGTGCTCGGCGCGAGAGCGTGACCCCCTTCCTGAAAATGTACCAGTCTCCATATTTGTATGTGTTGTAAAACTTTACGACGGATGTGCTCGGCGCTCAGGCGAGAGCCCTGTGTTTGCATTATTCAATGGTAGCGAGCCCGGTGTTGAGGCCGGCTTTCCATTTTGAAAGTGGTTCGCTTTCATCCGCGTAACTGTTGTGAACCTCTACGACGAATGTGCGCGACGCCCAGGCGAGAGCCCCAATTCGAAAATTAGCCTGGCGACGGACCCAACCAGTTGTGAGTACCGTCGTTGTATGCACCACATTCGGAGGAGCTCCTTATAGGGCCACGAAACGTGTGAGGGGTGTGCCAGAATTTGTCCGGTGGAAGCATGCGAAAGCAGCCACTTGGGCAGTCGGTGGAATTTCCTATGGGGCCACGAAACACGTGAGAGGTGTCCGAAATAGGTGAGGTGGGCGTATGCGAACGCCGCCACTGGGACCGTGCCGAAATGGGTGCGGTGGGCGCATGCGAACGCAGCCACTGGCGCCTTCGGTGGAGCTCTCCATGGGGCCACGAAACGCGTGAGGGGTGTGCCGAAACGTGCGTGGGTGAGGCATGCGGGCGGTGGCACTGGGGCCTTCGGTGGAGCTCCCTGCCTATGGGGCAGCGAAGCGTGTGAGGGGTGTGACGAAATAGGTGTGGGCGACGCACGTGGGCGGTGGCTCTGGTGCCTTCGATGAAGTTCCCTATGGGACGACGAAGCGCGTGAGGGGTGTGCTGGAATGGGCGTGGGTGACGCATGCGGGCGGTGGCACTGGCGCCTTCGGTGGAGCGTCCCATGGGGCCACGAAACGTGTGAGGTGTGCGACGAAATAGGTGTGGGTGACGCATGCGGGCGGTGGCACTGGGGCCTTCGGTGGAGCTCTCTATGGGGCCATGAAACGTATGAGGGGTGTGCCGAAATGTGTGTGGGTGACGCATGCGGGCGGTGGTACTGTGGCCTTCGGTAAAGCTCCCAATAGGGCCACGAAACGCATGAGGGGTGTGCCGGAGTGTGCGTGGGTGACGGACGATGCAGGTGGTGGCATTGGGGCCTTTGGTGGAGCTCCTTATGGGGCCACGAAGCGTGTGGGGGGTGCGACGATATGGGTGTGGGTGACGCATGCGGGCGGTGGCACTAGCGCCTTCGGTGGAGCTCCCCATGGCCGATGGGGCCACGAAACGCGTGAGGGGTGTGCCGGAATGGGCGTGGGTGACGCATGCGGGCGGCGGCACCTGGGCCTTCGTTGCAGCTCCCTTTGGGGCCACGAAATGTGCGAGGGGTGTGACGAAATTGGTGTGGGTGACGCACGCGGGCGTTGGCACTGGGGCCTTCGTTGGAGCTCCCTGTGGGGCCACGAAACGCCTGTACTGGGTGGGTGAAACGTAAAGGGGGAAGGAGGAAGAGGAAGTGGACGCGGGGCGCTGTCTCTTCAAAACGAAGACCCAACACCACAGGATGGTTGGGAAATATTACTTTCCAGCTCATTTGCGCGGCGCTGAGACAAGAACCACGTTCGAGAACGCCTCCATATCAAGCGCCATGATCACAAATGGTCAGGGACTCGAAAGCGAGACGCCCCGTCCGCCCTACAGACACCACTGGGGGTGCGGCAAGGGCGACCTATGTCTAATGGGAAGGGATGGAAGCCACCCGTGGCCGCCTCGTGGCCGCCTCGTGCGCTGGGTGCGCGTGGCGATGCTTCGCCACGTTGCCGCCTTGTTGCCGCCTTGCGCGCTGGGTGGGTCCGGCGATGTTTCGCCACGTTTCCGCCCGTTGCCGCCCTGTTGCCGCCTGGCGTGCTGGAGGGGTCCGGCGAGGTTCCGCCACGTCGACACCCGTTGCCGCCTCGTTGCCACCTCTAGCTTGCACCAAGTATTGCACTACATAGCTTACACCACAAAGCTTGCACCACATAGCTTGCACATCCAGCGCAATAGCTTACAGTTCGTGGTCCACGCTGGCAAATATGTTCAAGGAGAAGGAATGGAAGAGTAGGAGGAGGAGGAGGAGGAGGAGGAGGAGGAGGAGGAGGAGGAGGCGGGACAGGATAGGAAGGAGGGCGAACCATTGTCTGTCTCGGACTGGGGCGACGAATCGTCGTGGTTGATGGCGAAGGGTGTGAGCGGAATGGATTGGAGATCTTAGAGTTCAGCATTATCTGAAGCCCAATCTAGACTATCATGGATGCAACCGAAGTGGGAACCGAATTATCATTGATGGATGATGTGCACGCGCCACCCGAGCCGTGAAATCTTGCGCGGGCGCGCGACGGTTGGAATGCCAGATATCTTCGAACGTTCTACATGTCCGTCGCACAGCTAGCCGATCCATTACTTTGCGCATGTATGTTTCTCTCATCGGCCGTTGTTCTCAGCGATGCAACGTGAAGATTATTTGTGATATTTGCACGGGTGAGCAGGACCGCCCGTACCACCACCTCAAGGAACGCCGCCTGGTGGCTATTTTGTTTTTGTTCATTCCCACACGTGATGCGGAGGTCCAGCCTTGTATGGCGGCTTTGCGAGCACGAGTTGTGCGAGCCAGGTGTTCGGACAGCACAGGTTTGCGCGCGACGACGGGTTGGCTGCTAGTGTAATGTGCGTACGCGTGTATATCTCGTCCTTGGCGCGTTCCCTCAGCAATCTCTGACCACATTCATTTGGTATTTTCAGCCCCCGCAAGCACATGTTTCCGAATAGTCTCGCGCAGCGTGGCTTTCGGGGGTGAGCAGACTGCGTCGACATGCGCGTGAATGTCAGGCCAGGGCTAACTGTCCAGCGCGCAAGAGCGTGCCCACTCTGTCTGCCTCCAGGTGGGTCGCCCAACACGTTCGACCCTGGCTCTGGGCCGTCGAGCTTGGGCGGCGGCGGCGGCGGTGGGAAGGGAGGGAAGGGACAGCTGCCTGCCGCTCCATCGAGTTTGGATCGTTGGATGTGCTGAGCATTGTGTGGTGGACGGGCCCTGCCGTGCGAGACTGCCACACGTAGCCAGCTCAAGGCGGGTTTGCATCGCTGATGGCTATGTCCGCCAGCTTTGAAGAAATGCGCACGGCCATCGCTGCCTTCGCACCATAGCGCAGCGCAGTTCGGCGGCGAGCGAGGGGCAGGGACATGAGAAGGAGAAGGCCTTCTCAGAAGGTGCCAGGACTTCTCAGAAGGCCTCGCGCCTTCTGAGAGGTTTCCGGTGTCTTCGCGGAAGGCTAGGAACATTTCTCAGAAGGCCGGAGGATTTCCGAGCCTTCTGAGAAGACCCCCCCTTCTCACTCACTTCCCCTCGCGCTCGCCGCCAGTATTAGATTTACGATCCAGGCGCAGATCAGTTGGTCATCAAGTGCAGTCACCCGCCTTCCACGGGCGCGTCAGCATGACCATCATCCTTTTTTGCTTCCTCGTCAAGCCCATCTCTCCCTGGTGCGAGTGGAAGGGGCAGGCGGCTGGATATGCTGATGCCCACGGCCTTGCGGGGCGTCGCGCTTTTCGCGGCAGAAGGGCGCTGGGTGCTCTTGATTCGTCGGGGCTCTCGGAAAAGAGCGACATGAGAGCCAGCATGTCGAACCTATTAGCGCTTGCAGATGTCGAGGGTCCTAGTTTGCGAAGTGATCTATTGGTTTGCGCGTCATTTTGGCGGCCAATGTTGTTCAAATGAGGCTGTAGTATGCTACACAATCGAGCTCTCTCTCTCTCTCTCTATATATATATATATCACTTGCTGGTTCTGGTTTTAGTCGGGAATGCGGGCGCAGTTGACGAGCATCCGAAATGCCCGCAGCGCCTTGTATGGGCCCCCATTTCACAAACAATGCAGTTGATCGTTGTCGCCATCGCCGTCGCCGTCGCCGTCGCCGTCGCCGTCGCCGCCGTCGCCGCCGCCGTCGCCGTCTCCGCCGCCGCCGCCGCCGCCGCCGTCGCCGTCTCCGCCGCCGCCACCGCCGCCAACGCCGCCGCCGCCGCCGCCGCCGCCGCCGCCGTCGTCGTCGTCGTCGTCGTCGTCGTCGTCGTCGTCGTCGTCGTCGTCAGCGTCGTCGTCGTCGTCGTCGTCGTCGCCGACTTCGACGTCCAGCATGGAAGCGGTGTGCCGGGCAGGCTGGAGTGGCCGGGTCTGACAGGTCTACGCTTCAGTACCCCCCCCGCCCCTGACCCGACAGCCGACCACCTGGCCGCGCGGGCCGGGGCGAGGCGAGTAAGCTCGGGACCCTAGAGTCTCAAAGGCATCCTCCTCCTCCTCCTCCTCCGCAGTGGACCAGCAGCAGCGTGTCCAGCCTTCGCCCGACCCCCGGGCAGAGCCTGGGGCCTGGAGCCCCGATTTCCCGAGGTCCGTCGGCCCCGAGGTGAACCGTGGCAGCAGGCCCAGCCCTCGCCCAACCCCCAGCAGGCACGGGCGCGGGCCCCGATCTCGGCCACCGCTCACGCGAACCCTGCCCCGGCCCCTGCGGGTCCAACCCCCGCGCTGGGGCATCGGACACCCCCCTTTGGTCACCGAGCGCGCTCCACTGCTCTTTTTTCTTTTTTTTGTTTTTTACAGCCGCAGGCGGAAGCGCCAGCGGCGGGAGGTCGCGAACGGGCCGCGGACGCGACTAAATTACCTAACGCGCGCGGGGCCGCGGATCAGGCGGCTCACTGCGCGCTCCACTACTCGCAGCGTGCCTATTCGCAAACGCCCGAAAAACACGTGTCTGCTTCGACGTGATTTGCCGCAGATGCCCCGCGAATGATCCAGGCGATTTGCGAGCAGTCGCTCTGCGAGTCGTGGAGCGCGCTCGTCGATTTGGGGTATGCCAAGAGCCTCTTCTTTCCCGTCCGCACGGCGAGGCCACAGCACAGGGCTCTGGCAGCGGGGGCCCGCCTGTCAGCGGAGCCGTTTTTTGGCTCCGGCCGTGGATAGTGGGAGGCGCAGCCGGGCGCCAGGTCTCGGGGAGCTTGAAACGGCGCGGCAGAGACTTTCGGATCGGCCGCGAAATCCGAGCCCTGCCCTCGCCGTTCCACCAATTCCAGCAACTCGATGAGATGATGGCGGCGGGGATCGGGTTCGGGATTCGTCGAGCACGTGGCGGAATCCGAATCCTACCCCCGCCTCCCGCCGGTTCATAAGAATCGATGGCTGGTGGGGGTAGGCCCTTAGATCCGATGTTGCGAGAAGCTTGCAACATCGCAAAAGAGCCCGACCAGAGCCCTGGACCCCGGCTATCTGCTTCAGGTTTCGAGCATGGTCGATCTGCGAGGGCCCCGGGGCCCGAAACGGGGCAAGAACGCCCGGCGTGAGACATTGCAGCGTCAGGATCTCGGGGTTTCTCTTCGGATGCCTCCAGGAGGAGGAGGAGGAGGAGGAGGAGGAGGAGGAGTGAGGAGGGGGAGGAGGAGGAGGAGGAGGAGGATGAGGGAGGGGGGGGGCGAGGGGAGGGGGAGGAGGAGGGAGGAGTAGGTAGGAGGAGGAGAGGAGGAGGGGAGGAGGAGGAGGAGGAGGAGGAGGGAGAGGAGGAGGGGGAGGGGAGGGGAGGGGGAGGGGGAGCGAGGAGGAGGAGGAGGAGGAGGAGGAGGAGGAGGAGGAGGAGGAGGAGGAGGGAGGAGGAGGAGGAGGAGCGAGGAGGAGGAGGAGGAGGAGGAGGAGGAGTGAGGTGGAGATCTTGGTGTCGGCGCGGGGCGCCCCGCCAGCGGCGCCCCTGGCGCGACTCCCGTGCGCGCCCGGAGCGCGGGGGGGGTCCGGGGGCCCACCGCCGACCCGACGCGCCCGCGTGGGCCGCGGGAGCCGATCTTCGGGGCCTCGCAGAGGGTCCTCCTCCTCCTCCTCCTCCTCTCCTCCTACCACCTCCTCCTCCTCCATCTCCTCCTCTCCATCTATCCTCCTCCCTTCTCCTTCCTTCATCATCCTACTCCCCCTCCTCCTCCCTCCACCTCTCTTCATCCTCTCCTCCTCTCCCTCCTCCTCCTCCTCCTCCTCCTCCTTCCTCCTCCCCCTCCTCCTCCTCCTCCACCTCCTCTGGGGGGGGGGGCCACAGGGGGGGCGTGAGTTCGGTCCGTTGGCGCATCGAGCCGGGGAGAGACGAGGCAAAACGAGGTCTCCGGCCGCCGCCAGAACCCGAGGGGTGTCGACAGTCGGGGCGCGTGGGGGGCATCGTTTTCCGGAAGGTCGATGCACCAGCGGATCGAACTCCCCCCCCCCTCAGGGTTCTCCCCCCCTTTGGTGGGCGCCGAGATTTGATACGGTGACCTTGACACCGGCAGCCCAGACCCCCGAGGTCATGTTTGTTCAATCCTCGTTTCGGAGACCTTCCTGGGGCCCACCGAACGGGGATCTGCTCGACTCCGGTTCGGCCGCAATTCGACCGCAGTTCGACTCAGTTTCGACTCAAAGTCGACTCAAATCGACGGACGTTCGACGCAGCTTTGACGCACGGGTGGAGCGAGTGTCTCCAGGAAGGTCCCCAGAATGAGCATCCAGTGTTCCTTTTTCATGACGTGGACCTCCCAGGGGCACAGAACTCTTCCCTGTGACCAGATTTTCATCCCGGGCCATTTTTCGACTGTCCCCAGGGCCTGGTGAGGCCCCCCAGAGCCCGAAAATTGCCCAACATCTTCCGTCATTTTTGTTCACGACGCAAGGGGGTCCTGGAAGGTTGTAGCCATCCTGGCGGCAAGCGATGCCCGCGTCCATCGGGACGTCGCTCCAGAGCACCTTCCTCGGCACGCCCGTGAAGGTGGTCACCATTCACGGCCAGGAGCTCGAGGGCGAGGTCTTCTGCTACGACGCGGCCTCCGACTCTTTGGCGCCGCCTGGGAGCCCCCAGCCCTTCCTCCTCTCCCGGGCTCCCCCTTTTTCCCGTCGCCCCCCCCCTTTTCCCCATACCCCCCTGTACTCGAGATCGGGTTTTTCGTAAGTTTTCCCAGGTTCTCGGATGTCTTCTGGCCTCGGGATGCGTTCACGCACCCGCGCCTCGTCGAGAGCGTTCCAGGCGTGTCCAGATCGTCCCAGTCTGCCGCCGGACGTTCGAGCCATGGCCCGAAGACCAGCCCCTCGCGTCGTGGAAATAATCCCGGTGGACTGTTTTGGCTACTTCGGGTTTCTTAATCAGCGTGGGGGGGTACCCCCCTGACGGGGGTCGACCTCGCATCGTCGTCGCTCCGCGACGGGGGTCGGAGCGCCTTCGGCGCGCGGTGGCTGCCCGCAACGGGGGTCGCTGTGGGGCTGTCGGCGCGGGTGACGCCCCCCCGACGCCTATTAAGAAACTGGGAGTTCTTTCGGTTTTCCGAGGGCCCTCGCCAGGCCCCGGGACCTTCAGACAAGGGCTCGGGACGAAAAACCGCTCCTGTGGAAGGGGTTCGAGTGGGGGATCGACCTCAAAATCGATTCACCCCAGACCTCGAGAACATGCGTAGAACGTCCTCGTAGAACTGCGAACATTTCACGTTGTCTCTCGTTGTTTCGGCGAACGAATCAATTTGGGGGTCATCAATTCTGTAGTCGATCTCCTACTCGAGGGCTCCAGACTTCGGGGGGCCCACGTCGTGGAACGCTCATGGCGTCGGAGGTTTGGGTCTCTATACAGATCCCCGACGTGTTTGTTTGTTTGTTTGTCTGTTTGTTTGTTTGCTTTGTTTGTTTTTGAAAGAAAGCGGTGCTATTTGTTATTGTTGTTGTGGTTGTTGTTGTTTTGTTGCTGCTTTTGTTGTTATTGTTGTTGAAGTGCAGTAACAAGGGAAAAGAGGTGGAGGGGAAGGTGAAAAGAGGATCGGCGAATGATGATCGGAGGAGGACGCTCGGAACAGGATCGGAGGAGTATCTGAGGAGGACCAGGGGAGGACGACCCGAAGAGGATGATAGGCCCCATGAGGCCCCAGGAGGACGAAATGTATCCCAGGAGGCCCCAGGACTGGAGGTCCCAGGGGTCCAAAATAACTCCCAGGAGGCCCCGCGGTGTTGACCAGGGCAACGGAAGACGCAACGACGATGGCGATGACGGCGACGGCGACGAATACGTCGGCGACGACGCCGCTGTGTCCCAGTCGCTACCGCTCCAATGCAGGACATCATGTTCCCGGACCGCTCTGGGAACATGATCGGGGGGATCTCTCTGGCGTAGTGCTGGGCCGTATCGAGGCTCTCTCCAAGACGTTTTGGGCAGTATCGGAGCCGTCTTGCGGGCCCCGTCCGTCTGTCCTACTGCTCCTCCCCAAACCCTCGTTCCTTAACCTCCCGATCATGTTCGCGGACCCCCGTCCCTTCCCCCCAGAGCACCGCAGCAGTAGGAAAGCGTTCCGAAACGGTGAGAAATCATGTTCCCGGAAAGTGTTCAAGAATATGAATCGTACGTCGTCCAAGGCGCCGCGGAAGGTGCAGAATACTCTTCAAAGGCGCGGAATCATGATCCCGGACCGCCTTCCAGGAACATGATGGGGACGACCTCCTGAGGGCCTTCAGTGGGCCTCTTGGGGGCCTCTCGGAGGCCTGTTGGGTTCTCCTGGAGGTGTCTTGGGGCGCGCTCAGGGCCATTTTTGGGCATCTTGGGGGCCTCTTGGGGTCCTCCGGGGAGGCTCTTGGGGGCCTCTTTGGGGCCTCTTGGGGCCTCGCGGGGCCCTCTTGGGGCCCGCTGGGCTCGCTTAGGCAGTTTTGAAGCCCTGTCGGGGCTCTCCTGGAACCGTCTTGGGCGGCTCCTGGGCCATCTTGGGGCTCTCCTGGGCCGTCTTGGGACGATTTGGGGGGTCTCTTGGGCCGTCTTGGGGCGGTCTTGGGCGCCTCTTCGGCCGTCTTGGAGCGGTTTTGGGAGACTCTTGGACGGTCTTGAAGCGTCGGAACCCAGAAAAAGCGAGAAGGCCAAAAACCTAACACAAAAACAAAAAAAATCAACGATTTTGGCTTGTCGGCGCTCTCTTGGGAGGCCTCTTGGGATGCCTTCGGGGCCTCATGGAGCTCTCTTGGAACGTCTTCGGGCCTTCCTGGCCATTCCTGAGGCTACCGATGCGCGTCTTGGAGCGCTCGCGGGCCGTCTTGGGCGGTCTCGAACTGTTCCTGGCAGTCCCAGGGGCCCTCCGGGACGCTTCGGACGCTCCCGGGGGCGCCCTG
>CAUYUJ010006273.1:0-54860 GCA_963575745.1 Prorocentrum cordatum | reverse complement strand
CGCTTTCGGAACGCGGTTGCTGCATCATTCGTCTGTCGACCACCAGCCGGCGCGGTGGCCGGTGCGTACGCCAAGAGAAGTCCCAGGCACGGGTTCTGCGAACCAGTTCGGATGCGCTGCGCAGGCGGGCGGACAGCTGGACGAGTTCGGAAGTGCTGCGCGGGTGGACTTGAGGCGACACCACGGCACGGAACATTTCGGCGAGTCACGTGCTCGGAGGTACATGCGGACGGCTGCCCCCGCCTGCTTGCGGAGTGCTTGCAACGGATCGCTACGTGGACGGGCGTGTGGGACACCAGAAGACCCCGACGTCGGAGGATGATGGGGCCCGGCGGCGGCGGTGGCTACCGCGGCATGTCGGACGTGGTCGGGGCAGTATCCGGTGGCGTACATTACTTTCGTCAACTTTCTGTCGCACAGTGGGAAGGAACATGTGGGTTTAAAGCAACGTTCGCACATGCCGTTGTTGTGCGGCACTGCGCGTCGCACGCCATGGCGGGCGGGGGCGCGGCAGCCGGCCTTTCCGGGCCCCTGGCAACGGGGCCCCGCGAGGCAACAGTGCCTACATTCCACAACGGTGCCGAGAGGGCCCACGGTGCCGAGAGGGCCCACGCGAAAAACGCACCCAATGGCACGATTGCTACATGGCTTCCCTTTTCCGAATGCACGCGATGCAGAGGCCGTCGGACGACTTCCGTTAAGCTACACCGTTGCACCCAGACGAGCTACAAGGGCGTTCGGCTTGCTCGTAGGATCGTTTGGAGAAGGATGGTAGTGGTTGTGGTGTGGACAGCCCACACGTTCGACATAGGCCTGCTGAACCAGGGGTGGAACGGCCGTCGCACCTACGCGTCGCGCATGGGAAACAGGACGAAGTGCAAAGACAACACAAAGTGTCCTCTGGCGACTCGACTACGTTCGTACAAGCGGGCGTGCGGCAGAAGTGGAGCAGGGCGGGCGGTTGGCAGACGAGGCAATGCTGTCCGTGTTGTCGAAGGACGCGGAAGTTGCAGGTGGCCGTAGCGCAATGAAAGACCCCGACGATGCACATGGGGCATTGCGCGCCCGTTCGAGATGTGCTTTCTTGCACCGCTGGCGCCCCGCACTTCGGAGCGCTACATCGCGAGGGCGTAGATGCAAGCGCCGTCGAAGACTGCGCTGGAGCGGCTAGAGAAGGGCTGGCGGCTGGGCTGGCTCCGCCACAATGAGCGCACAGATTTGGAGTTCCGGGCGCTCCTCGGCGCGAGAAGCACACTGTGCACGGTCGACGTCCGGCTTGGCATGGGACGCAAGTACTGGGGGCTGCATCGCTCCGTTCCTCCTGGCAGCCAGGCGATGCGCAGGCGAATTGCCGACCAGGGTTGTAGGGGCAAGAATGGTTGTTGTGATGGTTAACGCATTGCGGAAGCCGGCCCGATGCATTTGTTACCTTTTGCCGGGCGTGGGAAGGACACCCCAGCACCGCGAAGCGACAGGGCAGGGAGCCTTCAGAGCACGGAAAGCACGGGCCAGATGATTTGTTGGTTGCCAGAAGGCGGCAGCCGACGCGGGCGTTCCTACACAAGTTCCACTCGCGCGTGGTATTGTGGCATGGGTCGGAATAGTGCGTTGCGCAGAAAGGAGGCGTGACATGTGTTTTTGGCCGTCGGAAGGGTGGAGCTACAGGAGCCTCGCGCTGGGGGTGGGCGCACCGTGCATCTGCCGAAAGGCACCGCTTGCAAAATCTTTGACGTTCTCGTTTGTTGGTGCCTTCGACTGGGATCTGAGCTTGGAGTCCACTGCAAATTGGATAGTTATGACACGTGTGTCGCGGCCTCTCAGTAACAGCTGGAGCCATGGCCACGAATACGGAGGTGCAGGGAGCGGCGGCTCGACCCGCGATATGGACGGCAGCCTGCAATGCCGTAAAAGTAAGCAGGAGAATACTGACTGGTGACTGCGGAGGCAGCAGCATCATGTCTTCAGCCGATATGGGGTACGGGGTCGGTGGAGCAGGACGCGGAATTGCAACTCGGAGACCTTGTTGGAAGCTCCGGGAACAGCCTCGGCGCTGACCTGGGCCCCGTCATGGCTCCATGGATGGGCCAATGGTTGTGCACGGAAAAGGAAAGAGCGCTGAAGGAACTTGCCCGAGACGGCTAATGCCGCAGGGGCGCTACCGGGGCGCTAGAGGGGGCGTGAGAGCGCATAGGCGCGCTGTCACGCCTGGTCCAGCGCTGATCCTGGACCCACTTGGGCTTCTCGAGAACGAGCTTCACCACGCACGAAGGTCGGTCCAGGCCCTCAGGCCAGTCCTCGTCGCCTGGCTGAGCCACGGACACGCTCGCCCTCTTGATGGAAAAGCGTGAACGATGATGATGCTCACTGAAACGGAAGCACACGCCATTCACAGCGGGCAGCTGGCGCGCAGTGGACTCTTCGCAGGCGTGACGAACCCAAAACTTCAAGTCATCTCGCTGGTCTGGCCGAGTACATTTCAGAAGATGACGCTTGGTAGCACAGATTTGCGCCAAAGAGCTGCCCACCAGCATCTCGAAGGCCATAGTGCAACGCAACATGGTTAAGTCTGGTGACATACCGTCGACCCAAACAGCAACCTCGGGAATAGAAGTCGATGCGGAAGACTCCGCTTCAGATTTCGTGCCAACATCATCGTGTTCAGTCTCGTGCGACTGCAACCTGCTCTGAACATCCACCGTCATTTCAGAACTAGGCATTGTCGTCACAATCGGCTGCGTCCTCCTTGATGGAGCCAGGTCCGCAAATTCCCGAAAGCCGTCCGATCTCTTCGTCCCCCGCCTTGACAACCACGCGCTGAATCCGGCCTTCTCGACGCAAATTTTACACTGCACGCACTTCCAATGCCCGCGCGGCGTTCGCGCCCCCTTGACGCACGTTTCGCACTTGCGTTGCTTGTCGGCGACGTCGTTCCACATCCGCCCAGAGAATGCGGCCTCCGGTTGTTCCTCGCCGCGCGCCACACACGACTTCACCTTCACCTTCTTGTTCCTTTCGGCGGTAGCTCCCTTGACGCACGTTTCGCACTTGCGTTGCTTGTCGGCGACGTCGTTCCACATCCCCTCGAGAATGCGGCCTCCGGCTGTTCCTCGCCGCGCGCCATGCACGACTTCACCTTCACCTTCTTGTTCCTTTCGGCGGCAGCCCGCTCGACGCACTGCATGCATTCCCGCGGCCTCGGCCTCTCTTCCCACATTGAGCCCGGATACATGTCGCGCGGCTTCTCCTCGCCGCACCCCGAACACATCTTCCGCCCCTCTTTCCCTCCCCGCCGCTTCGCATCCTTCCTGTCCTCCCTCTTACATGTGTCGCATGCGCGCTCCAGGTCATCTACGTCGCGCTTCGCGAAGTGGGTGGCGATCTTGCTCTCCTTGCAGCGGCCGCATACGAGGTGCTTCTTCAGCTCTTCACACTCTGCGCACATTCCTCCTCTACCACGGCTGTTCCCCGCCAGTTCCCACTGATGCTGCGCGAACGCCTCCTCGTATTTTCGAACTTCGCACACGCGGCAACTCCTTCTCTCGGGGCAGCCCACGCAACGCCGCGCTGCCAACTTCGACGGGCGGCGCTGTGAAGCGGGGAACGCCTCCTGGCATTTCCACAGACCACACTCCATGCATTGCCACGGGGTGCCCAATCTCTTCTTGTCTTCCAGGCACGCGCTGCACACGCGCAGCCCGTCTGCGCGGCTCCACTGCCCCACCGTCGGGTACATGTTTTTGTACTTCGTGCATCCGCAGACCGCGCACCTGCCGGACGGCATGAACTCCTTCTCAATCGCCTCCCAATCCAAGACTTCCCCGCGCAGGGTGCGCAACAGCCATCCCGGCCCCCTTCCGCTCGCCCTTCTTCTAATACGGCGCAATGTCGAATGGGCGAAAGATCAGCATGTCCTCCCGGCGCTGCACCCTCATCAGTGCCACGTAGCTCGACAAAGGTGACGCGCCCCCGCCGATGCTGAGGTCCACGACGACACCTTGCTTAAAAGTTCGCCCCTGCGCCGCATGGGCCGTCGCCCCGAAGGCCGGAGCCAGCGGGCACTGTCGTCTTTTGAACTTCAGTCGCGGGCGCGGACGACCTTCGTCCACGAACCACTCCTTCTTTGGCGGAACCACCGGGTGCAAGCCCGGCGCCCTTAATCCCTCGATCGTCCACTCGCGCGGCTTCCGTCCGCCCTTTCCGTCGTCGCCTTCGTCGAACAACACGAAAATCACTTTCGGCGTTTTTTTCAGAATGGCCCCCCCCCCCGCGCGCGACCCGATCGTGCTCTCCGTCCCCGTCGCAAACCCAAGACTGAACGCGGCCGACGCGACCGCGCAGGAGGTTCTTGTCCTCGCTACGATCTATGTGATCAGTCAGAGCGACTGGCATGCCTTCAGCGATGGGCAAGAAGCCGTACATGTCTCCGCTCTCCTTGTCGCGTCGTTGGAGCCATGCCATCTTCTGCTGCGGCAGATCCGGTCGCTTGCGGAGCGCCTCCGGCGTTGGTGCATCCCGCGCAGGGACGTGCACCATCGGCTTCCCGTGCCTGCGCGCGCACTGCGACGCTCGGAGCTTGTTGGCCTCATATTTGACGTCGCTGTTCGGAAACAGTCCCGGCGCGATGAGGAACTTCTCCGACTGCAGACGCGGGTCGTCCGGGCCAGCCACCACCAGACGGCGCCGCGCACGTTCCCCTCTGCACACCTGACACTCCTGTTGGCGGATCTCCTTCGACGTTACCTTGCGTCTTCGACGTTGGCCCGCTGCACCCGCCGCTTCATCCTTTGCGCCATCGCACAACTCCCGGCATGCCCGATTCCGGCAACCCACGTCTCCGTGCAGCCAGCTCCCCGTAACGGCGGTGCCCCTGCCGTGCAAGAACGCGCGCGCGTTCGCCGACAGCGCCCCTGCACGGAATTCTTCCTGCACCTCCTTCAACCAGGCGTCGTCGCACCGCTCGCACTCCACAAGCTCGGTCACGCCCTGCACCCCGCACTCGGGTCCACCCCGCAGTAGAGATTGGCCATGGAGTACAGGTGGCAGGGATGTGTACTTGCGCGCCGCCGAGATGCGCTCGGTGGGGACGTCCGCCAGGAAGCCACCGTCGGGGGGTGCCAGTTGCCAGAAGTCACCACTCAGCACGACGTTCAAACCGCCGAACGGGCGCGGCACGCCTCCGTCTCCGCGCTTCGTTGCGCCCACATCCCGGATCACCCCGCGCAGTTTCGCGTCTACTTCTGCCAGGAGTCTGGCGCTCACCATGCTGATCTCGTCGATAAACAGCCACCTCCACTGGAGCACGCGCTTGGCAGTCTCGTACTGCAGCTTCACACCCCCCCCCTGATCGGCCCCCCGCTTGATAGCTGGTATGCCGCGCGCATTGTGGATGGTGCCCCATCCTAGCAGCTGCGCCATGACAGCTTGCAGGGCGGCGATTTGGAAGTTCACCCCGATCGTCCACTTCATCAATCCCTCGAACAGCTCCTTTTGGGCCGTTTTGGAACTCTTTGGCAGTCTTTGGGCCAGCCCAGTCCCCACACCCAAGCAGCCCAATCCCCATGCCGCCTCTTCGGGCCCTCTTGGGAGCATCTTGGGGCCCTCTTGGGGCCATATTGGACCCGTTTGGGGGCCCTCTTGGGGCGTCTTGGGGCCCTCTAGGACCGTCTGGGGGCACTCTTGGACAATTTTCGGCCTGTTCGGGCGGCCTCTGGGGCCGTCTTGGGACGATCTTTGGGGCCTTTTGGGCCGTCTTGGGCTCGTCTGGGGGCCCTGTTGGACTGTCTTCGGCCCCTTTTGGGCGCCTCTGGGGCCGTCTTGGGACGATCTTTAGGGCCTCCTGGGCCGGCTGGGGCCCTTCTGCATCCGAAAAAACAGAGAACCCGAAACATAGGCAAACACACAGGGCAAATCAATGTGTTTGGCCTCCTCGGGCCCTCCTGGGGCCCTCTTGAAAGCCTCTGGAGCCGTCTCGAGGCTCTCTTGGACCGTCTGGAAGCCATTTGTTTTGTTTATTTCCCAGCCGGTTGATCCAGCGAAGCGAGTTCCAGAGCTGGACACTCTAATACCAGTTACCACCAGGCGTTGCCAGTGGATAGTCAGGACGCAGCTGACGCGCGCAATGCGGACAAAACACAAAAAAATAAATGCCGAAGCCATACAGAGCGGTGCGAATAAACCACACATAAAGTGCAAGAAGAGACGCGGAAGGTACCGCGATGTGCATCTCACTCGGGAGCACGCGTACTATGCGCCCCTGTGGGAATGCGCACGTCCGATCCGAGTCCGTTGAGAAGTACAGGACCGCGCAGCGCTGCTCGGGCGGTGCGCGGGAGGTTCGGCCCCGAAAGGCCCGCCGCCGAGCATATACGATGTAAGATGCATGAGCGCGCGCGTCGCTCCCGGGGGGCCGACGCACACATGGTCCCACCGGACCTGTCGGCGTAGGTGGTTCTCATGACGTTGGAAGGGTCGGGCGCGTTTGTAGATTGGATAACACTATTTACAATCGGGGATGGACAGACCCCCCTTTAGTAAAACGTGGTTTAGTGAAAACGACCTGAGGCCCAAACCTGGCGGGCGCAAGCCTGGAAAATAACGGCCACGGCGCCCTCTCGAGAACCGAAAACGGACAATTCAATAGTCGACGTGTCACTGTTGGGGGTTCTGTCCACCCCCGATACAAGGTGGTCGACGCCTTAGCCGTCGCTTCAGGCTTCCGCCAAGGGCGTGTGCCTCCGAGCAGTGAACCGAGAGAGTGGGGGTTAACCAAACAGAGCTCTCCATAAAAACACGTCGCTGAAACACGTCGCTGAAACACGTCGCTAAAACACGTCGCTGAAACACGCCACTAAAACACGTCGCTAAAACACGTCGCTGAAACACGTCGCTAAAACACGTCGTTACAACACGTCGCTAAAACTCGGCACTGCAGAAGGTTGTCGGGGTGGGGAGTTGGCTTGTTGTCCGCTTGCAATCCCGGCAGCCCTCTGGGCGTAGGTGGTTCAGCCAACTGCGTCTTCTTACTGCTCAAAAATCCTCCTTCCTCTGCTCGGGGGAGGGGCCCCCTCCCCTGGGCCTGGAGGGAGCGGGCCGCGAGGCGTCAAAGCGTCCTTCCTGGCCCAAGATGGCTCCAAGAGGGCCTCCGAGAGCCCAAGAGGCCTCCTAGATGGCCCACGATAGCTCAATATGGATCTAGATAGCTCATCGATAGCCCCCAAGAGGCCCCCAAGAAGCCCCTAAGAGGCCCCAAAGAGACCCCCAAGAGGCCCCAAGAGGCCCCCCGAGGCACCCGAGGTACTCCAAGACGCCCCCTGGACCGCCAAGGGGCCCCCAAGACGCCCCAAGAGGCATCCCCAAAGTTTGAAAGATACATCCGAGGGACTCCAAGAGGCATTCAAGAGGCCTCTGGCCCTCGCGCGCGGAGCAAGATCATGATCATGATTCTCACGCCTGCCCGCAGCACGGGCGTTTCCGTGCACGGTTCGAGAGCGCGCAGACCCGCTGCGCGGAAATGCAAGGCTACAGAAAGACGACTCAAGAGCTGCGCGCCAGCCTGTCGGGGGCAGGAGCGGCAGCGCTGCGAGCTTTGGCAGCGTGGCCGGCGCTGCTGGAGCCGGCAGCGGCCCTGGCTGGCCCGACAGAGTTGCCGCTCTCGGTGGGCTCACCCTGTGCGCCCCTAGCACGGCCGCCCGCGGCAGCGACGCGACCTGCGGCGCCTGCCTTGGCCTTCTTGGCCTGCTCAGGACCGGTCCCCGGGCCCGTCGCCTGCTGCGAACGCTTGCCCGCTGATTTCTGGGCGGCAGTTCTGCATTCGCGGGCCTTGGCCTTGCCCTTAGCCTTCGCCTTGGACGCCGCCCGCTGTCGCCGCCCCGCAGCAGGCCGGGCCAGCGACGCCAAGGATCTCTCGTCGACCTCGCCCTCGGAGCTGCCGCGCCAATCGCCGTCGGCGGCGCCCGCAGCGACATCCCGCAGCCGCAGCGCTGCTGCCCCGACGGAGGCCCGGGGGATCAAATGGCCGAACCGACGGGAAATCGGCGTCGGGCCGAGCTCCTCCGCAGCGCACTGGCGCGGGCAATGCCCCGCGCGGCAGGCGTGCCAGCACGAACATCGCACGGACGTGCCGTTCCTGATGCACACGCAATGGTCGCCCCACCGACTGCGCAGGACGCTGAGAGAGATCTTGCGGGGCGCCCCATCCACGGCGTCTGGCGGCTCCTGCAAGGTGCCGGGCGCTAGCCACAGCTCGCGCAAGCGGTCCACGCGGCAGGCTCTCAGCTCCTGGACCAAGGACGACGCCAACGACTCAGATACTGGTCGCGGTGCACCCGTCGCCATGACGAAGAAAAATCTGTCGCCGTAGGACAACTGGCGAATTGTGGCATCATCGCCGCCCTGGGTTAGGGCGTGAGCTGCCAAGATGGCCGCGATGCTCGGCAGGGCGACCGCGCCGCGCCGCCCCGGTATCTTGCAGACGCGGCCATCGTGCATCATCCACGCGTCTGGGTAGGACGGCCAAAGGGCAATCCTGTCGGGCGTGGCCATGAGCGAGAGCGACTTCTCCTGGTCCACAGGCTCCGCAGTCCAGACGCCGGTGCACGCGGATACCTCCTCGACCGCGGCTTGCATGCCAGCCTCGCGCCCAACGCTAGAGATTCCCCGCTTCAGGTGCCTGTGCCCCGCCTCCGGGGGCCGCTGGCTCGGGCCGTGGCCTCGGACATGCGGGGCGCCCGTGCCGAAGTGCCAAGTTGCCGTGGTGAGCACCGGGGCGCCGTAGTCAGCCTCTTTCACTGTCCGATCTCTCAGATAGACGCGCCTGAAATAAGCCATCCACGTCTGGTCGCCCCAGACCCTGCACGCGCGGGCCTCCAGCGTGCACCGCAGCAGATGAAACTGCGTGGGCCTCGGCAACCTGGAGCTCTCATGGATGTAAGCTATCCCGGCCTGAATGGAACGGCCGCCCCGCGGGCCCGGGGTCCCGCGCCTCCGGCGGCTCGCCTGGTTGCGCCGCAGATTTTTCAGGAGATGGCCCAAACCGTGGCTGGCGCGGCCGTCGCCGTTCTCCCGCTTGAAAGTCTCTTCGAGCCCGGGAAAGTGGTCCAATCCGACTTGTCGAATGGCGGGTAGCTGGCGTCGCGCGAGCTCTGCTCGGACCGCCTGGAAGAACGCGGCGTAAATGTCCTTGTCTTCCCGAGGGTGAACGCCGATTGCCACGGGCCAGGGCGTCTTCCTCCATCGCCCTTGTATGCATCTGTAGACGACGATGTAGAGCACGGCGAAGACGCACCCCAACCATTGAATGCGGAAGGTCGTGTCGGCGTTGGCGACGAGGTGCGGCCAGGAAGCAGCCCCTGCCGTGGCGAGCGCCTCGAAAAAGGCGGCAAGAGAATGAGAAACGACGCGATGACTGGCTGGATGTCGCAGTGGGCAAAGAAGACCGGCCCACGGGGGATTTCTGAGTGAGAGTCCACGAACACCTGGAACGTCGCTGACCACGTCAGCCGTGAAGCTGCCCGCCGGCCCTCCCTGGCAGCCCGCCGGCGCCTGGCCAGCAAGCCTCGGGGCACGGAAGCTGTCAACGGCTGCATGCCTCTCCTCATCATCTCCTTTTGCACTTCGAAAGTGGAAGACGCCTTGGCGCTCGCTGCGAGACCGCAAGCGACGGCAAGGGCGTCGTCTTTGGCCTCCTGTGTGAGCAGCCTGTACTGGCTGTCAGGGGGCAGCGCGGGCGTCTGGCGCGCGCTCCGGCGCAGGGGCGGCGGGTCTCCCTCGTGCTCGCCAGCGGCGGCCGCCTCCAGCTGGTAGTTGCCGGTCGGGCGTCCGCTCTCGTCCATCGTTGGCTGCCCTGTGAAGTGGTAGACCACCCCCTGGCCTGCTTTGCAGAGCGCGTGCTTCATGCATCTCGCGTCCCCCCTCCACGCTACTCCTGATGGCCACACATGTCGCAGGCCCGAGCAGCGATGCTGGGGGTGTCGGCCCGCCCACCAGCGACAGCCGCGCGCAGCATTGCGTCTGGCAGCCCGCCTTCGCACTGAAGCTCTTTGTCTGTAAACAGCTCCTTGCCGCCGTCACCCATCGCCAGAGGCACAGGCGTCCTCCGCCGCTCGTTCCAGACGCCGTCACCCATCGCCAAACGCGCGTTCCAGCGCCGCGTTTCCCGTGACGTGTTTCCAGAGACGTCTTTCGAGTGACGTGTTTCGAGCGGCGTGTTTCGAGCGGCGTGTTTCGAGCGGCGTGTTTTAGCGACGTGTTTTAGCGGCGTGTTTTAGCGGCGTGTTTTAGCGACGTGTTTTTGGCACCGCCGCAGCCACGACTCCGACCGCGACTGCGACCACCACTACGACCACGACTACGACCACTACGACGACCACCACCACCACTGCTGCACCACCACGGCTACGACTCCTACCACTACGACCACCACCACCACCACTGCTGCATCTACTACTACCACTGCTACTACCACTACTACCACCACTCCTACTACCACTACGACCACCACTCCTACTACCACTACGACCACCACTCCTACCACCACTCCTACTACCACTACGACCACCACTCCTGCTACCACTACGACCACCACTCCTGCTACCACTACGACCACCACTCCTACCACCACTCCTACTACCACTACTTCCACCACTCCTACTACCACTACTACCACCACTCCTACTACCACTACGACCACCACTCCTCCTACCACTACGACCACCACTCCTACCACCACTCCTACTACCACTACTTCCACCATTCCTACTACCACGACTACCACCACTACTACCACCACTACTACCACCACTACTATTTCCACTACTACCACCACTCCTACCATCACTACTACCACCACGACTATTTCCACTACTACCACCACGACTATTTCCACTACTACCACCACTACTACTACCACTACTACCACCACTACTATTTCCACTACTACCACCACTACTATATCCACTACTACCACCACTACTATTTCCACTACTACCACCACTACTATTTCCACTACTACCACCACTACTATTTCCACTACTACCACAACTACTATTTCCACTACTACCACCACTACTACCACCACTACTATTTCCACTACTCCCGCAACCTCTACAGGCCCTACAGCGACGTGTTTAAGCGACGTGTTTTAGTGACGTGTTTTAGTGACGCGTTTTAGCGACGTGTTTTTAGCGACGTGTTTTTACAGATACCAGCTCTGTGTGGTGAAACAAGTCTTCTGTTTGGTTAACGTACCCCGTAGTGAACCGAAGGCGAGCTTCAAAGACGAGCGATGGGGCTGGGGAGCGCCCAAGACGGCGCGTCTTCAACGCGCAGAGAAAGGCATCCATGCATGCAGCGCGCTTGAGGGCGGCTGAAATATTATCAAACGCAAGAAGGAGACAGGAGGGGAACCAGTGGAATGTGGCCTCACTCATGTGAACGTGGAGGGAGGAGGGGAAGAAGAGAAAAGGCGAGGAAGCGCAGGAGAAAGGGCCAAATGCGGTCCACATACAAGAAAAACGAATTCCAACGCTGCACGCTGCCACCCACGGCCCCTATGACCAAATATCGAAATGTCTTGGACGGCGCTACGCCGACAGACCCATCACGGGACGCCAACATGGCCCTCAAGTTCAGGTTCAGCTTTCTACTCCCGGGGGGGCTCCCCAGAGAATTGTAAAGGTGGCAGTTTAGCTAAACTCACTGGCCGCACGACTTCTGCCGATGTGCGAGAAGATTCATGTCGACATCGTTTACCGACGAAGCGTGCATAAACACCTGATTAGCATACCTGCGAAGACATGATACGTATTTGCCGTCGGCAGCTCTGTATGGATGGCAAAACAAGGACGGCATTCTCGAGTGCAGCTCAAGCATTACGCTCTGGTCGACCTTCTGCGGGACTTGGGCGAGCAAATCAGCAGGAGCCAGGTACTGGTCCCATAGCTGGTTGCGCAAGAACCCTGACTGGAAATACGGGCCTGGGGCAAAGATCGACTGTGGCGGGTCGTTCCAAAACACAGTCCAACGCAACGTCATCATGTCGATAATTGTGAAACGCGAAACATTATGAACCGCCTCCAGGTAGAATATGTCTCCCTTTTGGAAAGCACACTCCCTAGTGCTATCGATCCCTGACGAGAAAAGGCTGCCAGTCAACCATTTCAATCCTATTTCACTCCAGTCCAGAGTGGGTGGTCTTACGTACGGGCCAGGTTTTACATTCAGCTCCCGGCTGTGCGACCCTGGTTCCACAATTAACACGGGGTGCTGCATTGTGAACAGAAGCTGTGGCTTAGCAAAATCTTGGCCACCCAAGCGTTTCGCAAAGAGCTTTAATGACTTCCCGCCAGGATGCGTATGAGAACCAAGGCTGTCTGGATCAAACGAGCCTGCCCCTGGTGTTTCGTATTCTTTCGAGAAGAGTGTGGTGGTTCCGGTTGGCAAATTGTACCCTACCTGCCCTGTGGTCGTGCCTTCCCAGTAAGCGATGCTGAGGGGACGGAAACCGTAACGCCGACCAGCATCAATAACAAGATCCATAATGACTACTAGCTTGTATTCTTGAGCGTCCCCCACCAAACGATCATCATCAATGCGCAGTCCACAGGTGACTTCAGTCTGAGCGGGGTAATATTCTGCCCAACCGTCTGTCCTGTTCAGTACAGTGTAGCGGTTGGAGTGCTTGCTCATGCCGCCAGCGCCAGCCACTGTTAGGAAAGAAGCACGGTGCTCAAACACCTCCTGCTCGTACCACAGGTCTGCGATATTGGTCCTGCACACGATGTGATGCACGTGAATGGGCGGCCACGAAAAAAGCTGGCTACCCGTCTTATCTGTAACCATTAGGTGTGCCGACTTCAACCAGAAGCCATCGTCAGGGATTGGAAAAGACATGGCACCCGATCGACCGTCTCGGCTTTGAAATTTCTTGCCGGGGCCAAGGGTCAAATCAAACTTGACTGTCCACTGCTCGGAGCCCTCTGCCCCCCCCTCCCGATATCGCGAGTGCACTTGTCGAGATAGAACTGAGATCGCTGTTTGCTATGGTGCAGCAGCGACTTCTTCGCCGGACAGCTGAAGGCTAGCTGGAAGCAGGCACTAAAGCAGTACAAACGACAAGACCGCATCGTGGTTGGGAAACTCTGAGCAGCAAATGCTGCAGCCAAAGCCCCCTTGAAACAAAATGGCTCCGCTACAGAACCGTCTGGAAGCCATCTGAAGCTCTTTGGGACCCGTCTTGGGGCCCTCTGGCGCCGTTTTGGGGCCCTCTTGGGCCGTCTTGGGGCCCTCTGGCCGCTTCATTCGAAAAAATATTATCCCGGCAAACCAACCTAACAGCGATGTGTAGGAGCATATCTGGAAGCATTCCCCTTAAGATTCAGATGAGAATCCAGTTGTAGAATTCTGATGTTCTCGCAATCGTAGTCGCATTCGCGATGACAGTCGCAGTGGCAACGGCAGTCGGAGTCACAGCCTCAGCCTCAGCCTGCCTCAGCCTCAGCCTCAGCCTGCCTCAGCCTCAGCCTGTCTCAGCCTCAGCCTCAGCCTGCTTCAGCCTCAGCATCAGTCTGCCTTCAGCCTCGGCCTCAGCCCCAGCCTGCCTCAGCCTCAGCCTGCATCAGCCTCAACCTCAGCCTCAGCCTGCCTCAGCATCGGCCTGCCTCAGCCTCAGCCTCAGCCAGCCTCTGCCTCAGCCTCAGCCTGCTTCAGCCTCAGCCTCAGTCTGCCGTCGGCCTCGGCCTCAGCCTCAGCCTGCCTCAGCCTCAGCCTGCATCAGCCTCAGCCTCAGCCTGCCTCAGAATAAGCCTGCCTCAGCCTCGGCCTCAGCCTCAGCCTGCCAGCCTCAGCCTCAGCCTGCTTCAGCCTCAGCCTCCTGCCTCAGCCTCAGCCTCAGCCTGCCTCAGCCAGCCTGCCTCAGCCTCAGCCTCAGTCAGCCTGCCTCAGCCTCAGCCTCAGCCTGCCTCAGCCAGCCCTCAGCCTCAGCCTCAGCCTCAGCCTCAGCCTCAGCCTCAGCCTGCCTCAGCTCAGCCTGCCTCAGCCTCCTCAGCCTGCCTCAGCCTCAGCCTCAGCCTGCTTCAGCCTCAGCCTCAGTCTGCCTTCAGCCTCGGCCTCAGCCTCAGCCTGCCTCAGCCTCAGCCTGCATCAGCCTCAGCCTCAGCCTCAGCCTGCCTCAGCATCAGCCTGCCTCAGCCTCAGCCTTAGCCTGCCTCAGCCTAAGCCTCAGCCTGCTTCAGCCTCAACATCAGCCTGCCTTCAGCATCGGCCTCAGCTTCCGCCTGCCTCAGCCTCAGCCTGCATGAGCCTCAGCCTCAGCCTCAGCCTGCCTCAACATCAGCATGCCTCAGCCTCAGCCTCAGCCTGCCTCAGCCTCAGCCTCAGCCTGCTTCAGCCTCAGCCTCAGTCTGCCTTCAGCCTCGGCCTCAGCCTCAGGCTGCCTCAGCCTAGAGCTCAAGTTTTTATTATTCCACATAACGCGCGTTATGTGGCTGGGTGGGTGGGTGGGGTCGCTGGCACATAACATAACACAGCCGCGCCCGGCCGCTCGAATGGCTGTATGCACACATTTTGATGCAGCAGCCTATGCGCGCACCACATCGCACGTGTAAACCACAGTGCATGGCGCATGGTAGTGATCACGTAAACCACAGAAACTGCGTATACGATTGTAAACGCGCCATACCACAAAGTTTTTTTTCACACCATTTGCTGCGCCCACAGCAGCACGTTCCGCGCGCACAACGCAGTCGCGCCTGGCCGCTCGAATGCTGATTGTGCTGGAAGGACTGCCCTTTGTTGCTATTGGTCAGAGCACTCATGCAACGACAGGGCCTAGCAGCTGCGAGTGCTACACAGCGCCGCAATGCCCACGAACACCACGCATGCTGATGCAGCAACCTACGCGTGCACAACATCGTCAGCGTACGTCGCAACGCACGGGTGCACAACAGCGCCTGTGTATACAGCTGTCAACGTGCACACCACCTGTAGTACGCCAGCGAACAATCGTTTGCGACCCGACAGCCACGACGCGCCTATGTCAAGCGCTACAATAGTTTGCGGTCCGATCAACGCGACGTGCCCGTAAACGGCACAATGCTTTTGACGAGCGCAGCGTCTGTGAACACCACAGCGCTTGTGAACACCAAAGCGCCTGTCAACGTAGCGCCTGCGAACGCCACAGCGCCCGTGAATGCCGCATCGCCTGTGCACGCGACATAACCAGAAAACGCCACAACCCGTGTGAACGCCACAACGCCTGTGAACACAGCGCGCGCGAGCACCGCAGAGCCTGGGGCCCGGCGGCAATGCGCACGCACTTACAGTACAAGTAGCAGTGGTAATAGCAGTAGTAGTAGTAGTAGTAGTAGTAGTAGTAGTAGCAGCAGCAGCAGCAGTAGTAGTAGTAGTAGTAGTAGTAGTAGTAGCAGCAGCAGCAGCAGGAGTAGTAGTAGTAGTAGTAGTAGCAGTAGTAGTAGTAGTAGTAGTAGTAGTCGTAGTAGTAGTAGTAGTAGTAGTAGTTGTTGTAGTAGTAGTAGTCGTAGTAGTGGTAGTAGTAGTAGTAGTAGTAGTAGTAGTAGTAGTAAAAGTAACAATAGTGGTAGTCGTAGTAGTAGTAGTAGTCGTAGTAGTAGTAGTAGTAGTAGTAGTAGTAGTAGTAGTCGTAGTAGTCGTAGTAGTAGTAGTAGTAGTAGTAGTAGTAGTAGTAGTAGTAGTAGTAGTAGTAGTAGTAGTAGTAGTAGTAGTAGTAGTAGTAGTAGTAGTAGTAGTAGTAGTAGTAGTAGTAGTAGTAGTAGTAGTAGTAGTAGTAGTAGTAGTAGGTAGTAGTAGTAGTAGTAGTAGTAGTAGTAGTAGTAGTAGTAGTAGTAGTAGTAGTAGTAGTAGTAGTAGTAGTAGTAGTAGTAGTAGTAGTAGTAGTAGTAGTAGTAGTAGTAGTAGTAGTAGTAGTAGTAGTAGTAGTAGTAGTAGTAGTAGTAGTAGTAGTAGTAGTAGTAGTAGTAGTAGTAGTAGTAGTAGTAGTAGTAGTAGTAGTAGTAGTAGTAGTAGTAGTAGTAGTAGTAGTAGTAGTAGTAGTAGTAGGGAGGGAGGAAGGGGAGGAGGGAGGAGGGAGGGAGCGACGGGAGGGGAGGGAGGGCGAAAAGCAACACCAGGACAGATTGCGAAGCTCCCCACAGACGAAGGGGGCCCCCGAAGACCCGTCGAACCACAACGGCTTGAGCCACGTAAACGCAACAACTCGGAGGTCCGCGCGGGGTTCTTGCGTCGGCGCTGGGCCGCTTAGCGGTGCTTCAGGGGGAACGCGGTCCGGCGCCGTTCCAAGAAACCCGCGCGGACCTCCGAGCTGTTTCGCTTATGTCGTTTGGTTCTCTACGTAGGCACGCCCCGGCGGGCGACGCCTGGTTCCATAATCGTGGTTCGATTGATTTCGTCTCCGCCATGCAAGGCACGCCCCAACAGTATTTCCATAATCGTGGTTCGATTGATTTCGTCTCCGCCATGCAAGGCACGCTCCTAGATGATACGTTTCCGGCGTATCAGGAGGGCCCCAGGAGGGCCTCAAGCGGCCCCCAGAGATGTGCAACGGCCGTTACACATCTCAGGGGTCATTGTGGGGCCGTCTTGGGGCCCGCTCGGGGCCCTCTTGGGGCCGTCTTGGGCCCTGATGAGCCCCCTGCGCCGTCTGGAAGGGCCCAAGAAGGCCTCCAGAGGGCCCCGAAAGGGTCCCAGGAGGCCCCCAGAGATGTGCAACGGCCGTTGCACATCTCAGGGGTCGTTGCGGGGCCCGTTCGGGGCGCTCTTGGGGCCATCTTGGAGCTCTCTTGAGCCCCCTGCGGGCTTCCTGAGCCGTCTGGGAGGGGCCCAAGTAGGCCCCAAGAGGGCCGCGAGAGGGTTCCAAGAGGCCCCCAGAGATGTGCAACGGCCGTTGCACATCTCAAGGGTTGTCTTGGGGCCATCTTGGGGCCCGTTCGAGGCCCTTTTGAGGCCATCTTGGTGTGATTTCCGCTCACTCCCCGATCCTTTCCTGCCCCTGCTCTTGCTGCTCTCACCCTTTCTCCCGCTGCCCGTTTCGGTTCGAAATTTATACTAGGGCCCTTGGCCTTAGAGCTACACAGATTGATTCGCCGCGCGATCATTCGACAAAACGATATCAGCGATATCCGACCCTGCGGGTCTTCCATATCACAGTGGTAGCTTGGAGCGAAGCTCGCTGCCCCGGCCTTCGGGCCTTTCATATTCCACGACGACGTCTGCGACTCGTCTGCCCACGGAATCGACGGCCAGCGCCGTCCAGCTCTGCCGCCGCGCAGTGTTCATCTTCACGTTCGTGATCAGCGCCGTCAGCGACAGCGCAGAGCCCAACGCCTACATCCCCTGCCAGCTCTCTGCCTCGGCAAGCGCCGACATCCCGAACACCTTCTCCCACGCCAGCGTCTGCGACGCCAGCGCCTACCCCTACGAGTTCAGCGACAGCGTCAGCGACGCCAGCACCTGCCTCTACAAGTTCAACGCCGTCTGCGACAGCACCAGTGACGTCAGCGACTTCACCGGAAGCCTACCCTCAACATCGGCAAGCGCCGAGATCCCCTACAGCCTATCTTCTACATCGGCAAGCGCCGACATCTTCAGCATCAGCGCCGTCAGCGACAGCGACAAGCCCAACGCCTACATCCCCTACCAGCTTATCGACACGGCGGGCGCCGACATCGATTACGGCATCGAGTTTGATTTCAATGTCATTTCGTATTTGGGTATTCCTTACAGTTCATTCGTAGACAAAATGACGGAGTTCAATCATAACCAGTCAGTGATACCAAGCTGGAACGGAGATCCAGCGAAGTGGCGAGATTACAAGCAAGAAGTTAAATTGTGGAAGCTCAGCGAGAACCTGGAAGTGACACAAAGCTTGGCATCGAAGTTAGTCTTGAGGTTGACGGGCACCGCCAGATCGGCTGCACTCAACATGACGGAGCAGGAACTCCACCCGCCGCCGGACGCCGACATTGAGGAGGCAAACGAGAAGAGGCGCGATCGGAACCAGAAGGGCATCGAGAATGTGCTGAAGCATCTCGAGACAAACCTAGGCCAGCAGAAGCCGGTACAGAAGGGAGAGACGCTAGAGAAGTTTTTCGAGTCGACTCAGCATCATCGCCGCCGTGGAGAACGCATGACGGACTGGCTCGTGCGATTCGAAGCGGGACTACAACAACTACGCGAGAACGAGGTGGACCTCACTACGCTTGACGACGTGGCCGGCTGGTTCCTGCTGCGCAAGGCTGGGCTCACGGCCGAGCGCCGGGAGCGCGTCGTAGGCAACTTGCCGAACGAGCATTACTCATTTCAGCGCATCAGGGGCCTGCTGGTGCGCATGTTTCCTGATATCCATACGTCGGAACGGCGTGCCAGCTTGCCGTCGCGACCGCGGCCGCAGCGATCAAACAGTAGTTGGCAGCGCTCATCGCCAAGCCGAGCGCGTTCAGCCAACGTCGCCGACGAGCCAGAGGACGAGCGCGAGGACTCGGAGGACGGCGATGACAACGACACGGAGGCAGACGCCCAGGACATCGTGCGCCAGGAGCTCGAGGCTTTCAGCGCCGAGCTGGAGCAGTCCAACTACGACCTCGGCGAGGTGTTCGACAGGGGCGACTCTGCCAAGGTGGAGGCCGCCGCGGCGGAGCTCGCCGCGATTCCCGAAGCCATGGCGACCATGCGGTCGGCCCGGGAGGCCATCAAGGGCCGCGGGAAGGCTTCGCCCAAGCGCCGACCCGCGGGCAAGCTACAGGGCCGCGTGGACCAGCGCAAGAAGAACTCCAAGTGCTGGGACTGCGGCGAGGCGGGGCACTGGACCGGTGACAAGGAGTGCCCGACACCAGGCGCTCGGAAGTTCGCCCCGAATGCCAAGCAGAAGGGCGGAGGACGAGGCGGCGGAGGTCGCTCGCACCGCCAGGCCAACATCACCGAGCAGGTCCACGATCAGAACCACGTGGAGTTCGGCGACGAGGAGGTGATTCTTCATCCAGAAGGTCCGGTCACTCCGCCACCCGAGACCCTGGTCTCCGAGCGCGTGGTGCCCGACTTGCCCACCGTAAACGCCACCAACGCTGGCGAGAAGCCCAACGACGACGGTGTCGGCGTGATCGACACTGCCTGCCTGTTCTGCGTTGGCGGGCTCAGCTGGTACAAGCAGTACAAGGAGAAGCTCACCAAGATGGGTCTGGCCGACCAGATCCTGGAGGAGCCCGAGAACGAAGTCTACAGGTTCGGGAACGGCGGCGCGCTCCCGAGCAAGCTGCGCGTCACAGCCCCACTCGTGCTGTGCGGACGCGCTGGCCGCATAGTGTTCAGCGTCGTGGATAGCCCCACGCTCGGCCTGCTTATCGGCCGGGACTTCATCCAGCCGAGCAAGATCGACATCTCGCTCTGGAGGGAGCAGATCCGCATCGGGAACCATTCCCAGAAGCTCATCACGAGCAGCGCGGGACATCCCGCGATCGACCTCCGCCCGGAGGACTGGCTCGCCATCAAGGGCGCGGGCCACGAGTTCGGACCGAAGGCTGTCGGTACCAAGGCCATCGCCAAGAAGCCAGCCCCGAAGCCCACGGCCAACCTCACTACGAAGGCGAGCAACCTGCTCGAGAACATCACGAGGCTCATCCCCAAGAAGGAGCTCAACGTACCGAGGCGACTTCAACGTCGACGCGGTGCCAGCTCAAGGCTCATGGCCGCCGTGAGCTCTGCGTTGGTCTGCTGTTCGACGGCGGTCGCGCCGCCGACGTTTGCTACAACAGCGATTTCGCCTACTACCTGCATCGCCGAGTCCCTCGACGACTGCGTGGCCTGTGGCACCAAGTCCTACACAGACTGTTGCCACCTCGGGTTCTGCTCCGAGTGTGTTTTCGGCAACTCGGTCACGCTGGACATCAAGAACGACATCGAGCCGAAGGAGGTCAACATCGTGGAGGAAGAGCAGATGAAGGTACGTCAGCTCAAGAAGGGGACGAAGCTGCAGCTGACCGCCGGCAAGCGGTCGGCCATCGTCACCAACAAGAGCGGCGTCCAGCCGCACACGGTCAGCCAGGCGCTCAAGGCAGACCTGGCCAAGTCAACTACGAGCTCGAGCGAAATCTCGAGCAACACCACTATCCTCTACGAGTGGTGCTGCAACCCCGACAGCAAGCTCAGCGCGAAGTGGACCGAGAGTGGAGGAGCTGCTGTACGTCGCGGTCTTCCTGGATACGACCTTTCTCGGAAGCCCATCGTCGAGAAGCTCGAGGGCAAGATCCGGAAGAACCTGCGGAAGAGGGCCAGAGCGTACGGGTCCACGCCGCATTTCCATGCGCGCCCTGGACCGCGTTGCAGCGCATCATCCTGAAGATCGACCCCGGCAAGGCCGAGAAGCTGGAGAAGGATCGGAAGCATTCCGCGAGGATGATCGACCTTTTCCTGAAGTCAATGAGCCGCCTGCGGAAGGAGTTCGGCAGCCAGCTCGCGGTCTCCTTCGAGTGGCCGCGCTACTGCGACGGCTGGGACCAAAAGAAGAACCACACCGCGAAGAAGCTGAAGGACCAGCTCCCGCGCATCATCGATTTCGATGGCTGCGCCTACGGCCTGCAGACAAAGAAGGGGGACGCGATCAAGAAGCCGTGGAGGATCATCACCGACCACTACGGGATCGACAACTCGCTGCACAAGCTCTGCGACGGCCTACACAAGCACGTCGAGGCCCGCGGCAAGCTTGCCAAGGACAGCGAGAACTACACCGACAAGCTCGTCGCCGCGCTGGTCAAGCAGCTTCGCAAGACGAACAAGACCGAGCACCGCGAGGCAAACCCCGCGGAACCAGCGAGACGGAGAGCCGCGAGAAGGACAGCGCCTGCCCCGGCAGCCCCTGCCGAGCCAGGCTTAACGGCAGCGGAGGAGCGGACGCTCAAGTCCGCCATATTGCAGCTCCACGTCAATACGGGGCACCCTGCCAACGACGCGCTGGCCCGGGCTATCCGAGTGACGGGTGGATCCCAAAGAGCGGTCGAGATGGCTCTCAACCTGTGCTGCGAAATCTGCGCCGCCCATCAGCGACCCCTACCACACCTACCTGGGATAATCAAGCTAGATAGGGATTTCAACGACTCCATCGGAGCGGACTTGTTCATTCTTGCCGACTACGCCGGCAACCAGTTGATTTTCCTCAATGTGATCGACCTCGCTTCTGGATTTACCTTATGTGGTACAGTTTCTTCGAGACACCCTTCGGTTGTTTTCGCGAGGCTTTTGCAGATTTGGATTACACCGCTTGGGGCACCACAACGGGTACTTTTCGATGGAGGAGGCGAGTTTGAGAGGGAGTTCTCGAAGGAACTCGAGGACATGGGCTGCCGCCTTATGACTACTGCCGCGGCTACGCCGCAACAGAACGCCACCGTGGAAAGGCACGGCGGCATGTGGAAGGTCCACGCCAGGAAGCTGATCGACCAGTTCAGCATCAGGTTCGACCAGCCCGCGAACGCCCACAAGATCCAGTGGCTGCTCGCCGCTGTCTGCTGGGCTATGAACAGCTCAGTCAATGCCAGTGGGTATTCGCCGGCACAGTGGGTACTCGGACGTGGCCTTCAACTACCCTACTGCCTGCTTGACAACGCTGGGAGGCTCTCGCTACACGAGGGGGTAATCTCCGACAAGGCCTTCTCCGAGAGGATTGCCATCATGAAGGCCGCCCAGACGTCTATCCAGCATCTGCGTTTCAACCAGTCCCTATCCCGGGCTTTACTCGCACGATCGCGTGCGGATGGAGCTCAGCACGCGTCGGATGTCTACCAGGCGGGGGACCAGGTCTACTACTGGAGGGGGAACGGCAAGCCCAAGCGCGAGTGGGCTTTGCAGTGGCACGGACCTGGCATCATCATCGGCTTCGAGGGCACATCGAACGTATGGGTCAGCCACCGTTCCACCACCGTCAAGGTCAACCGAGGACATTTACGACACGCTACTGCCTCAGAGCTCGTGCCCTGGGGACAGGTGCTCAACGCCATGAACGGCAACCAGCCACCACCACCGCCAGGACAACCTCCAGCTGACCAACCCCCACCTCCTGACGGACCACGGCCACCAGGACCAGGAGGAGGAGACGAAGGACCACCACATGAAGGAAGAGACGGCGGTGGAGGCGGATTACCACCATCAGATCAAGGAGGAGATGGAGATACGTTCATCGACCTCACGGGCGAAACGCCGAAGAAACGCCCGCGAATGCAAAACGTTCCGCCAGCACTACCACCTCCGCCAACGGCTATCGTGCAGCACAACTTCGGGAACATCGAAGATACCCCACACAATCGCCGCGCTCATTCTACTTTTGAGTGGATTCGCCGACGGCAAGGAGATGAAGAATATACGACAAGTGGGGGCGCCTCAGGCAGCGGTTCAGCACCAACACCTTCGGGGGGAGACCTTCCCGCGCTGCCCGCGCCTGTTTCTGACTCAGCTGCTGCCGATGACCCCGCTCTGGCCCAGATACCAGCCCAAGAAGATCCAGCTCGCGCTGCAGATCCAGCTCCAGAACTCGCCGTACAACCAGAAGTACACGACGAACAGCCTGAAGAACGCGATGGAGTACGACTACCACCACCAGGAGCTCGACGCACAGAAGCCGATGGACATTCATCGGATGCCGACAGCTCCGGGTCCGAAGGGCTACGCAACTGGGGCAAGGCCGCGGAGGAGGAAGTTCGCAGAGAAGCCCTTGCCCGCAGACCGCAATATCCTGAAGGACAACGCGGCAACAAGGCTCAGCGCCAAGCTCAACAAGAGGACGCACCTCGCGCACTTCAACGTGACAGGCTCGACCAGACAGACGACCGCAGCAAAGCCACCGAGCGCAAGGAGTTCTTGGAGAGTCTCAAGGACGACCTACCCAAGTGCTTCAAGAGGCCAAAAGACACGCTCAGGACCGACCTCTACTTGGACAACTACTTCAAGGTCAGCGACGACGAGCTGCACTCGACCATTCGGCTCCAAAAGGTCATGCTCACCGGGAAGGCCGCTGCTAAGGAGATCAAGTACGACAAGCTCTCCGCCAAGGACAAGAAGCTCATGGACACGGCCATGAAGGTCGAGTGGTCCAAGTGGACCGAGTTCGGGGCCTACAAGAAGCTGCCGCCCAAGGAGCTGAAGGAGATCCTCAAGCGACACCCTGGAATACGACCAGTCGGTACCCGCTGGGTGCTCACGCAGAAGGCCGCCAACCTCATGAAGGCCCGCCTCGTCGTCCAGGGCTGCCAAGAGGACAAGTCCCAGATCCGCGCGGACGCGCCGACCGGGTCAAGGGACGCGCTTTACCTCGCGCTTGCTGCCGCCACCCAGCTTGGCTAAAACCTCACGTCGTACGACGCGATGACGGCCTACCTGCAGTCGGGCAACATCGAGAGGCTGCTACTGCTACGCATGCCAGCCAAGAACCCGCCGCCAGGCACACTGCCCGGCGAGATCGCGATGGCGACCGGCGCCATCTACGGCACCCGAGATGCAGGACGCCAGTGGTACCTCTACGCCCAGAAGGTGTTCCAGGAGCACGGCCTCATCGAGAGCAAGCTTGAGAAGGGCCTTTACTACTTCTACGACGACAAAGGGCTCGCCGCCATGATCCACTCCCTCGTGGGCGACTTTCTCATCGCCCAGCGCGGCAACTCCAGCGAGTGGAAGCGAGTCATTAGCTCCTTGCAGAAGAAGCTGCACCTCAAGAAGGTAGAGGGCATCATCAAGTACTGCGGCCGGACCATCAACAAGACCAACGAGGAGTTCCGCATTACCCAGGCGACGGCCGCCGCCCAGGTGGATTTCATCGAGCTCAACGCCCAACGCGGACGATCACCAGAAGATCGGCTTACCACCTCGGAGGTCTCGGGATATCGCCACACGCTCGGTCAACTGCTTTGGCTCGCAGTGCAGACGCGAGTGGACATCGCCTGCCCGGTGAGCCTTGCAGCTCGCCGCACCAACGCCGCCACCGTGGCCGACGCCAAGACGCTGAACAAGACCGTCGCTTACGTGCACGGGTCCGCCGACTTCGCCATCGTCATCAAGCGCAACATCATCGACCTGCGCACCTGCACCATTATCTGCTTCAGCGACGCGGCCTTCGCCAACGTGGACGGGGTGAAGAGCCAGTGGGGCATGGCGATTGGGCTAACTCACAAGCCACGGGACGTCGTGGCTGGACGATATGACTTGTGCCTGCCCGTGGCCTGGCATTCGGGCACGGTCAAGCGATCCGTGAAGTCGACGCTGGCCGCCGAGGGCTGCGCCACCCTGGAGCCCTGGAGGGCGCCGAGTCGAGTACTTGGTTCGGCCAGCTACTCACGGAGGCCTACAACCCGAAGAAGACGCTCAAGCAGATCGACGACCTCAGCACCAAACGATCCGGGGAGATCTACAGCGACAGCAACGGCCTGGTTACGCACATCAAGTCTGACGTGGGCCAATCCACCGACAAGCGGTTCCGCATCGTCGCATCGATGATTAAGGAGACGGTGCACCCCAACAGCCAGCTGAAACTCTCGTGGGTACCTACGTGGAGTATGGTCGCCGACGCGCTCACCAATATCATGGAGACCGGAGTGCTCCTCGCTTTCTTCGGGGCCAAGAAGCACAACTTTGACACCAGGCAGCCGCGCGCCGCCATGCTTGCCTCAGTGCTGATGACATGTCTCGGACGCGTGAAGGCACAGCCTACCTCGCAGGAGATATCATATTGGGTCTGCTACATGACATTCATCGCGATGCCCAGTGGAATCATGATCGGGTTTACATTGTTCGCAGCGCTGTGGTTTGTGATGCGAAGAGAGATATTTGGGTCAGGCGACCCCAATCCCATTCAGATCGGGACCATCAACAACACCAGCAACGAGTCCAAGGCTGACGACACCGGGCACGCGGACAGCCCCTTGCCCGGAGTATATCCAGGATGGGATGGACGATACCTTGGACGCCGCAACAACGTACCGCCTACCATTCCCGAAGACGCCGACGGAGATGTCCACATGGAGCCGCCGACGATTGCCGCTGCAGCCCAGAGTTCATCATCAGCAAGCGGATCGGCAGCGCCAGCCGCGCCGCCATCATCACCGGACAGCTTCGTGCCACCATCGCCACATGGAGCGAGTTCTGCGCCATCATCGCCGATGACGGTTCACAGTTCTTCGTCAGCCAGCGTGGTTTCGTGGAACGGATCAACGCCAACGGTTTCACCATTGGGGATGAACGCTTGTGTGATCGCCGAGCACAACATACGCGCGGGACACAACCCACACAGCGTCTACGTGACCTGCAGGACGTGCCGGAAACACGCGTCATGGCTTCGCCGGAATCACATGATCCACGAGCCCGACTTTTCGAAGATGCACAACAGCCTGCGCTGGGACTTGCAAAACAGATGGAGGCAGCTTCAAGGGTTGCCCGGCAACGCGAAGATGCAGAAAAAGATTTCGTGATGCAAGCCGCCGCTCTGTGCCGCCGCTCTGCTCCGTTTTGCTAGCTTGTTTTTTTACACCTGGCGCCACATCGTGTGGCAGACTACGTTAGTCCGCATTGTTTTGATTGTGGAGCTGCCGCGCTCGGCACCCACAGCCCGTTCGAAGCTTCATTCAGTGTGCACAGTTTTTTTTGCAATGTGGTGACGACCACACTATTCAGACCTTATCTCGATAAGATAGCGTTTTTTTGAATCTTGTCGCATCGCGATCGGACTCGCGCTGCTGCTCGCCTGATAATTTATTTGTTTCTTGCCGGTGCGTGTAGCAGCACCCGTTAAATGCCCACAGGCAGCCGGATAGCATGCCGATAAGGCCGTTTGCCTGTGTTCTGGTGGAGATGCTGCGCCCAGCACCCACCGCGGTGTGTGTCAGCGCTTGCTCTCTCAGCGAAGCGCCCTGCCTAATGTAGTGAGCTGCGATCGGTGATCGTCGCTCGACGGCGCCGCGAGCGCCGATCAGGAGGAGTGTGATTTCCGCTCACTCCCCGATCCTTTCCTGCCCCTGCTCTTGCTGCTCTCACCCTTTCTCCCGCTGCCTGTTTCGGTTCGAAATTTATACTAGGGCCCTTGGCCTTAGAGCTACGCAGATTGATTCGCCGCGCGATCATTCGACAAAACGATATCAGCGATATCCGACCCTGCGGGTCTTCCATATCACACTTGGAACCCTCTTGAGCCCCCCGCGGGCTTCGTGGGCCGTCTGGGAGGGGCCCAAAAAGGCCCCAAGAGGGCCCCGAGAGGGTCCCAAGAGGCCCCCAGAGATGTGCAATGGCCGACGGCTGTGCTGTGCTAGGCCGTGCTGAACTACGATGTGCCATGCCGCGATCGTGCTCTACATAGCGTTGTGAATCGAGTCCTCTTTGCATCCGAGTCCTGACCGAACTGATCTGGATCTTAAGCTCGAGCTGCCTGAGCAGATGGTAGCTGTTCCAGAACTAATCGACAGGGGGACATGCCAGGAGGACGCGCCGCGGAACGTCCCAAGGGACGCGCCAGGCGACGTGCCAGGGGACGTGCCATGGGCACGCACCGCGGGACGTGCCAAGGGGACGCGCTACGGAACGTGCCAATGGATGTGCACCGCGCGATGTGCCAGGGGGACTCGCCACGGGACGCTCCGCGGAACGTGCCAGGCAACATGCCAGGCTGCAATGCTAAGGGTATCGATATTGATGTACCGTACCGAGGGCTGTGCTGTGCCTGGGCGACCTGGACACGTGAAAACACGCGTTTCGTTCAAGACGTTCTCAGCACATCCTCATGCTAGACATCCGCCTGGGCAACCTGGACACGTGCAAACAAGCGTCTCGATCGAGACTTCCTCGACACATCCTCATGCTAGACATCCGCCTGGGCGACCTGGACACGTGAGAACTAGCCTTTGGTTCGAGACATCCTCAACAAATCCTCATGCTAGACATCTAACTGGGCAACCTGGAGGCGTGAAAACCAAGCGTCTCGCTCGAGACATCCTCAAGACCTGGGCACGTGAAAACAAGCATTTCACTTGTTGTTGTCTTGTTTTGTTTTTTTTGTTGCCGCACTGTCTGGCAACCAGGGAGCAAATCAGTTACCAGACGGCGAAGCAGTCGACGCGCCAAATGCGCGCCAACCGCGAGCTGCGCCAAACGCGCGCTGAGGATGTAAACGCGGAGTTGTGGATGTTGATGAAGGTACTTGCTCACTCCAGAAGATGGGATGTATGGATATATACGTCGTAGGGGCTATTATTTCGGTTGGAGTTGGAGCAACACGCAGCAGACAATGTCTGCGGTGCGAACGGCAACGGGCCCCCCTGCTGTATGCGGGTGTATCCCACTGTCGCCTCACACTTCTGCAAGCCTACACTCCCTGGGTCGGCTGCCACGGACCGCCGTCACGGCACACTGTCTGCAGTGCGAGCGGGAATCATGCCCCCTGCTATTTGCGGGTGCATGCCGCTCTGCCCTCACAACTCGCGCAGCAAAGTTACGCGCTAACTCATTACACCAAATGGCGATGATGAGAAGGCAGCGGAGGCGCAATGCCACGAAAAGAAAGGAGAAAATTGAAGAATTGTGGGGACTCTGGGGGCATTCGTTGCCGTGTTGGTGCTATCTTGGTGTGTGTGTGTGTTTGGGTGTTTGGGTGTGTGCGTGTGTGTTAACAAAGAAAATGACGCCCGGGCCCCACATTTGCGGTCGAGGCGCCGGCCCCCGGCCCTCGGACCCAGTCCCCCGTTATATGTATAATCCTGCACCACGGCAGGGCAGGCGGGCTCAATAGCCGATTGCGGAGGAGCCCTGTCGATGCGGAGCTTGACCATCCGGACCCGCCGATAGGGATATCATTTTCTGGCACCCTGCCTCGAGCGTCGCAGCCTCCGTGTAATCATCCTCACCCAGCAGCCCTCCGACATGAAACCCAGCACGCCGAAGGTTCTTAAGGTAGACGTTCAAATACTGCTGCCCCTCGCCAGTGTGACAGTGGACGATTTTAAGCTCCACCGGCCCGAAGTTCACCCAATTCGGCTTGTTGTCGCGCGCGCCGCGAAACTTGAAGTGGAAGCCTCCGGGTTGCGCCTTGTCTGCCCACGTCCCTGTGACGTTGACCTCCTGGAAATAAATATCCGAGCATCGTGCTCCCAGTCGACGTGCGTCGGCCCTGGAGATGTGCAATGGCCGTTGCGCATCTCCAGGGGTCGTCTTGGCGCCGTCTTGGTGCCCTCCCGGAGCCATCTCGGGGCCTCCTGGGAGCCTCTTGGTGCCTCAAGGGGGCTTAAAGGGGCCCCAAGAGCGTTCGAAGAGGGCCTCAAATATGGTGCGCAATTGCGCACCGTCAGACGCCTTCTCGGAGCTTTCTTGGGGTCCTCTTGGGGCCTTCTTGGGATCCTCTCGGGACCTTTTTGGGCCCCCACTGGTCCCTCTTAGGGCCTCGTTGGGGCCTGTTTTTTTTTTTGGGGGGGGGTTCAAGAGAGCCCGTAGGTCCGCGGGGATCTCCGGAGGTTTGGAGGGCCCGAGGGTGCCTAAATTACATGGACATACGTACATCGTGCAGGACATACTTACATCGTGCAGGTGTGATGGCCAGTGCAGTTGGTTGAGGCTGTAGGTGAGGCCTCTCCTTCCTCCTTCCTTCTAGGCCTCCTCTTCCCGCCTCCCCGTCTCTGCCTGTCCACACTCCCGGAACGAAGGGCTGAGAGCGAGATGAATCCGCATCACCTCGGGAAGGCTTTGAACGAAGCAACGCCAGCCATTACTCAATTTACCGTCAACCGTGATTGCTGACGCATGCGAGCACGGTGCCTGTACCACACGCCGGAAGGATAATTCCCCCCATGCCAGTGATGCTGGTTCCCAATGCAATGCAACTCCCTCCTCCTCCTCCTCGCCGTCTGCTTTCTTCTCCTCCTCCGCCTACCTCTCGCCCTCCTCGTCCTTTTTCTATGGAGCGCGGGCGGGCCCGAAGACGCTGGTGACCGTCTCCAAAGAAGAGACGCTACTGAGCAGCCGCCCGCCTGGTAGGACCGCGTCGGGCGTTCCCGACGGGCGGCTCGCGCCAGAACGGCCCCAGTCGACACTACGCGGGCGGACAAACTTCCCCCCCCCCCCGAGGTCGCCGCCGAGTCTGCACGACAGCTGGAATGTAATCCGCCGCCGCGCCTGCACGGCAATGCCGCGTTAGAAAGCCCGTGGACTGTCTGGCTGGGTTTATATTTTCTTCTGGACGACCCTCCCCGCTACTAACGTCGGTACGAATGCACCCCTGTGCCTGTATACGCATCCAGCATGTACATCGCTGTGCCTGCGTACACCACAAAGCCCGTGTACACCTCCAGGGCACGGCCCCATACCCCCGTTGCCTGCGCGGACAACAGTAATTATCTTTGCGTACGACAATGCTGGACACGACCGCGCCTGTGTGCACCACAATTGCCGCCGCAGCCGGCGTGTGCGCTATGCACGCCGAACTGCTCGTTGTTTCCAGTGCTGGGTGTGCCGCCGCGCCTGCGTGGGTGCCACATCAGCCTGCGCGCGCCTCGCGCCTCTACATACCACAAGCAAATGCCTGCGCACGCTGCAAACACGTTGCGCGCGCACTACGAACAGCATACCTGTGCGCTAAACAACACGCGCTGCTGCAACGGGGGTGGGTGGGGCGGCGGGCGTTATGTTATCTACTGGGTGGGTGGGTGGGTGGGTTGGAGGCCACATAACGCGCGTTGTGTGTTCGAGTATAAAAACGTGAGCTCCTAGGTACGACTCATTTTCATCACTACTACTGAAACGCACGCTGAAGACTTCCACCGACACATAGATACCAAGATTGTCCCGCAAGTTGACCTGAAAAACCGTACAGATATCATCATGCACGGGATTGGAGCTTACTTCTTTGGTAAATTTCTCGCGATCGGCCTCTGTGGCAAGAAAGGACGATACACTCACTCCCACCAAAGACCGAGGCTGGCTATGCATTAGCAAAGCCGCGAGTTGTTCGGAAGGCCCCTCGAGCATCAGATTGGAATCGAGCTTGACCACGGCGTCACAAACGCCTGCTAAGGTCGACCTTGCGGCGCGCAATTCGCTCCGGACTGCTTGATCCTCTAAAAGGGAATTGACCACAAGGGAGAACACGAAGTGGATGATTACCAAAAATATAACGGCAGAAATCCAATCGTACAACACGTCATCGATTATGTTCTTGTCGGGGTAACACATGCCGATCTTTTTGCCACCAGGCCTTGGGCCGGTTGGGACGGGTGGGGAGTCGCCAACAAGCACTGTGGTCGAAGCGGAAAGATAGCAAATCGTCGTCCAAAACAAATTCGCTGGAAGGTTCAGGTCAACCATGCAGTACATTAGGCAACCATGGAATAGCTGAACCTTCAAGGGGCCAATTGCCCCAGAGAACTGCATCAGCGGTGACAGCGTCATCGCATGTGAGAAACACAGGAGGGAATACCACACATGAAGTCGTGATGGAGTCAACAAGCTAGGAACCACATTGATTGCCACAGCGACCACCCAGAAGAAAGAGTTATGCAAGCGCCTCGGAGGAATATGTGGGCGGTTATCACTGGGGGGAACGAACTTCGGCTCGGGCGAGGCGAAGATCGGGAAAACCAGCATCCCGAGGGCGGTGACAAGGAAGAACTGGTAGCTTCTGCGTGCCATGGCAAGCCTGATGGACTGCTTGCGCTTGTGAACGGAGTACCTAGAGCCAAGTCTCCCAAAGACGACCGTCCGGACGAGTGTAGAAAACGCGAGCAATCGAGCATAGCCGTCGCGAAACCATGTCCGCGGCGCGCCCCCTGTCCACAACTGTCGAACCAAGCGCCCCAGCATCATGGCGGCGCAAGCCACAGCGCATACACGCTCCACTTGGTGGACATTGCCAGACAAGTTTGAGACGAGCATTGGGAAGATTGGTTTGGCATCCAGCTCGTGCGGACAAGCACCCTGCCCAGCACTCTTGAGCCAAAATGGGCCGTTTGGGGGGCTTTTTGGGGCCCCTCGGGAGCCTCTTGGGGGCCCCTTGGGGGCCTCTGGCGGCGTCTTGGGGGCCTCCCGGGCGCCTTTTGGGGCCTCCTGGGGGCCTCTCGGGGCCGAGGGCCCAGAAAGTCCGTTCGGATCCCCCGTCTGGGCCCCTTCTTAAAGCCGTCTTGGGGCCCTCTTGGGCCATCTTGGGTGTCTCTTGGGCCGTCTTAGATCCCTCTTGGGTTGTCTTGGGGTCTGTTGGGCCCTCATGGGCTGCGTTAAGGCGGTCTTCGGGGCTTCTTGGACTGTTTGGAGCGTCGGAAAAGCGAAAAGGTGCTTCTGCTAAAAATGTACGTTCCCAAAGGAATTGGAATTTGTTGCCCTCTTGGGGGCATTTTGATAGGCCTGTGGGAGGCACCTTGAAGCGTCTTGGCGCCTTCCTGCGACGCCTTGGGGCCATCTTTTTTGTTGTTGCCCTTGCGGTTCGCTTCCCCCATCTCGCGTTGCCAATCTCGCTTCGCTGGGGTCGAGCCTGGCGGACAGACCCGGCGAACGCGACTTCAAAATGAGCGCGCAGGTTATCATACGAGCGGGCAGGACGTTAAACCGAGCGGGATTCAGAAGAGGACAATTGAGCTAGCACGGGACACAGATATGGTCAGTATAACTACGACAATACCCCCTTGTGCACTCGTTCCAATATCCCCATCCGCACTTATATCCTGGAGCACCATGTCTTGAGCCAAAATGGTTACGGAACGCCTTGGGGCCATCTTGGGCGTCTTGGGGCGATGGTTCGGTGACTCTCTGGGCTGCATTGGACCGTCTTGGAGCCTTCTTGGAGCCCTTTTCAGCACGTTTCGGGACTGCCTTGGGCCGTCTGTGAGCGCTCCCGGAGGCCGTGACACGCCATGCCCTCCGTGCTCCTCCCTTGGCCCGTCCAGGCGGCCTCATCCCCCGGGTCTGTTCTGGAGCCTCTTGGGGCCTCCTTGGTGCCTTCTGGCGGTCTTCTGTGAGGTCCCGGGGCTCCCCGAGGGCCCCGGGGCTCACATTTGCGGCAGTCTTGGGCCCTTCGTGGGCCGTCCTGGAGCTCTCTGGGGCTGAATGGGGGCCCTCTGGGGGGGCGTCCTCGGCCGGACCGACAGCGAAAACAAACAATATGTTAAACATATACGTTTTACGAAAAGAATGGAGCTATTCTGGCCCCTTGGGGCTCTCTTTGGGGCCCTATTGGGGGTCGCTTGGGGTGTCTTCTGGCGGTCTTCTGTGAGGCCCCGGGGCTCCCCGAGGGCCCCGGAGCCCACATTTGTAGTAGCGGCGCCGGCCCTGGGCGCCCGGACCCGGTGCGCCGCTATGTGTATATATATATATATATAGATATACATCTATATATATATATATATATATATATATATATATATATATACCGCATAGACCACCCTTCGGGTGATAAGGAGGTGAGGGGGGGGAGGGACCAACGTCGCACTCGATTGATCTCACTATCGAACTCACTACCGATCTCACAATCGATCTCAATCGATAGATCTCACAATCGATCTGAGTATCGATCTCACAATCAATCTCACAATCGATCCCACAATCGATCTCACATTCGGTCTCGCTATTGATATCACAATCGATATCACAATCGATCTCGCATTCAATCTGACTATCGATCTCACTATCAAACTCACTATCGATCTCATTATCGATCTCACATTCGGTCTCACTATCGATCTCACTATCGATATGACAATCGATCTCACAATCGATCTCGCATTCGGTATCACTATCGATCTCACTATCGAACGCACTTTCGATATCATTATCGATTTCACATTCGGTCTCACGATCGATCTCACTATCGATATCACAATCGATCTCACAATCGATCTCACATTCGGTCTCATCATCGATCTCACTATCGAACTCGCTATCGATGTCATTATCGATCTCAATCGATCGATCTCACAATCGATCTGACTATCGATCTCACAATCGATCTCACAATAGATCACACAATCGATCTCACATTCGGTCTCACTGTTTGTCTCATTATCGATATCACCATCGATATCACAAACGATCTCCCATTCTGTCTCACAATCGATCTCACTACCGATACCACTATCGATCTCACTATCGATATCACAACCGATCTCACAATCGATCTGACATTCGGTTTCACGTTCGATCTCACAACCGATATCACTATCGATCTCACATTCGACCTCACTATCGATCTCACAATCGATCCGCATCACTATCATCAACATCATCGGGACACCATCAACACCATCATCATCATCATCATCATCATCATCAGCACCATCATCATCATCAACATCATCATCATCATCGGGACACCGACGGGGCACCGACGGGACACGGGCGGGACACCGCGGGCCCCTGGCCGCCCGGAAGGGAGTCATTTGGTCCGGCCGCGCCTCAGCCACAGGAGACTTTCTCTCGCCCGCCCACGCAGCTTCGCCTCGCCCGCACGGCACGCACGAACACGAAACAGAAATCGATTTCCCGGTAGAGGGTCTCTCCGTTCCACTTCGATCTCACCCCCTCACCTCCGATATATATATATATATACACACACATTTATGTATATATAATAGACAACCGCTAACACGCAGCGGGCGACACCCGAATCAAGGTGCGAACCGCTGGCCACTAAAAGCTGAGGTCATGAACGACGGGCGTGCTACACGTGAAGGCGCCGTGGACACGGAGCAGCTCTGTAAGTGTGCAGGCTTGCTGTAGAGCGCGGCCACGTCGCGACGACACCGCAAATCGCTGGCATGTTCTAGGAGTCGGCATGGCACAGTGGCATCGGCGATACGCTGCGGGGGCACGTTTCCGAGCTGTCGAGAGGACAAGCGGTGAGGCTGCAGCTGCGACTCGACTGCACCATTGAGATCATGTGCAATAGAAATACCAGAAGACGTGTCCTGGCGGGAATGGCGGCGGACGTGGCCATGTGGACACCAGACCAGACACCCTGGAGCAAAAACGTTTATCCGTACATCGACATATGTTTATATATATACGTATAGATATATATATATATATATATATATATATATATATATATATATATATATATATATATATACAAGACTGCATTGGCGCTTCGCGCCATGCACCTTGGTTCTTAAAGCTCGGCATGCAGGATAACCAAATATAGCGATGATTCATTGTTGCCGTTTGCGCCATCGTCGTTATAGTAATGTTATGTATTATCCTTATACTTCCTCTCCTCTTACTCGTAATCTTCCTTGTCTGCGAGCCACTCCTTGTCCTCATCCCCAGTTTTTATTGCAGGGGCTCCTCTTTGGAGGTGTTCTTGGGCCCCTCTCAAAAGCTTTTTGGGGACCTCTGGGGGCCTCCTGGGCGCCTTTTGGGGGCCTCTGGGGGCTTCTTGCGGCCACCTTGCTACCAACCACGGTCTCCCTGAACGACCGGGTCACGATTTGGAGTGCTTCGGGAGGCGTCTTGGGGCCATCTGGGGCTGTCAGCGGGGCTCTCTTGGGGCCATCTTGCGGCCCTGTTGGACCATATTGGAGCTCTTTTGGACTGTCTGGAAGCCCTTTGACACCGTTGTGGGAGGATTTTTGGGGCCTCTTCGGCGGACTCGGACGCACGGAATACCGAAGAACCGAATGTCCAAAAATTCATTTTTTTTTTTAACAAACCAAAAACTAAAGGAAAGTGTTGTTTTTTGCACTTGGAGGACCTCTTGGGGGTCTTCTTTGGGTCGTCTTCGGGCGTCTTGGGGCTGTCTGGGGCCGCGTGGGGCTCTCGCGGGGCCGTTTGGCCGCCCTCCTGACCGCTTTGGGCCCGCTGGCAAGGCCCGGCAGGGGCGTCCAGGAGGCCCGGAAGGCCCGGGGGACCCCTTGCAAGGCGTCCAGGGGGCCCCAAAAGCGCCAGATCCCGGGGGTCCGATTTTCCGGGGGGGGGGGGTCCCACCCCCCCGGATTGTAAAAATAGAAAATATATGTACGTATACATACTCACACACATATATATATATATATATATATATATTCCCTTTTCTATATTTTTACAATCCGGGGGGGTGGGACCCCCCCCCCCCCGGAAAATCGGACCCCCGGGATCTGGCGCTTTTGGGGCCCCCTGGACGCCTTGCAATGGGTCCCCCGGGCCTTCCGGGCCTCCTGGACGCCCCTGCCGGGCCTTGCCAGCGGGCCCAAAGCGGTCAGGAGGGCGGCCAAACGGCCCCGCGAGAGCCCCACGCGGCCCCAGACAGCCCCAAGACGCCCGAAGACGACCCAAAGAAGACCCCCAAGAGGTCCTCCAAGTGCAAAAAACAACACTTTCCTTTAGTTTTTTTTTTTTTTTTTTTTTTTTTGAATTTTTGGACATTCGGTTCTTCGGTATTCCGTGCGTCCGAGTCCGCCGAAGAGGCCCCAAAAATCCTCCCACAACGGTGTCAAAGGGCTTCCAGACAGTCCAAAAGAGCCCAATATGGTCCAACAGGGCCGCAAGATGGCCCCAAGAGAGCCCCGCTGACAGCCCCAGATGGCCCCAAGACGCCTCCCGAAGCACTCCAAATCGTGACCCGGTCGTTCAGGGAGACCGTGGTTGGTAGCAAGGTGGCCGCAAGAAGCCCCCAGAGGCCCCCAAAAGGCGCCCAGGAGGCCCCCAGAGGTCCCCAAAAAGCTTTTGAGAGGGGCCCAAGAACACCTCCAAAGAGGAGCCCCTGCAATAAAAACTGGGGATGAGGACAAGGAGTGGCTCGCAGACAAGGAAGATTACGAGTAAGAGGAGAGGAAGTATAAGGATAATACATAACATTACTATAACGACGATGGCGCAAACGGCAACAATGAATCATCGCTATATTTGGTTATCCTGCACGCCGAGCTTTAAGAACCAAGGTGCATGGCGCGAAGCGCCAATGCAGTCTTGTATATATATATATATACATATATATACATATATACATATATTAGATATATTAGATATATTCCCTTTTCTATACTTTTTACAATCCGGGGGAGTGGGAACTCCCCCCCCCCGGAAAATCTGACCCCCGGGATCTGGCGCTTTTGGGGCTCCCTGGACGCCTTGCAAGGGGTCCCCCGGGCCTTCCGGGCCTCCTGGACGCCCCTGCCGGGCCTTGCCAGCGGACCCAAAGCGGTCAGGAGGGCGGCCAAACGGCCCCGCGAGAGCCCCACGCGGCCCCAGACAGCCCCAAGACGCCCGAAGACGACCCAAAGAAGACCCCCAAGAGGTCCTCCAAGTGCAAAAAACAACACTTTCCTTTCGTTTTTTACTTAATTTTTGGACATTCGGTTCTTCGGTATTCCGTGCGTCCGAGTCCGCCGAAGAGGCCCCAAAAATCCTCCCACAACGGTGTCAAAGGGCTTCCAGACAGTCCAAAAGAGCTCCAATCTGGTCCAACAGGGCCGCAAGATGGCCCCAAGAGAGCCCCGCTGACAGCCCCAGATGGCCCCAAGACGCCTCCCGAAGCACTCCAAATCGTGACCCGGTCGTTCAGGGAGACCGTGGTTGGTAGCAAGGCGGCCGCAAGAAGCCCCCAGAGGCCCCCAAAAGGCGCCCAGGAGGCCCCCAGAGGTCCCCAAAAAGCTTTTGAGAGGGGCCCAAGAACACCTCCAAAGAGGAGCCCCTGCAATAAAAACTGGGGATGAGGACAAGGAGTGGCTCGCAGACAAGGAAGATTACGAGTAAGAGGAGAGGAAGTATAAGGATAATACATAACATTACTATAACGACGATGGCGCAAACGGCAACAATGAATCATCGCTATATTTGGTTATCCTGCATGCCGAGCTTTAAGAACCAAGGTGCATGGCGCGAAGCGCCAATGCAGTCTTGTATATATATATATATATGTGTATATCAGTTTGTTTTATTTTCTTTGTCCCTCTCTCTATGTGTACTCCTCTCTGATCTCTTTATTCGATATGCCCTGTCAGCTCTCTCCGCTCCCTAATATTCGACCCCCCTTCGCTACAGAGAAGCCCGGAACAGTGGATCTAGGAAATTCAATGAAAGTGGAAGTGGCCAGGGCTGGAAAAAACTGGGGGGCTGGAACAAACCCGAAACAAGTGGGACTTGGTCGCCAGGGCTGGAAAAACGAAAGGAAACCAACCAGAGCTGGAAAGAGTGAAAAGGCTGGCCCTTGCCACTTGACCCCTCCTCCCGGATAAAGAGAGGCACGGTGCCTTCCTGAAGTTGTCGCAACATTGGCCGCATGCCCTATCTGGACACGCTTTGTTGTGTTCCTCTCTCTCTCTCTCTCTCTTTATTGAAGGGGCCCCAGGACACACACATAAATACACACAAATAAAAACATCCCCACATTTTCCAATATTTTATGGGTTTTTGTCTTCCCCCCACTTCCCATATTTTCCAATATTTTCTGGGAATCGCCGATTAATTGTGTCTGTGTGTTTCTTTCCCTCCTGATTTATGTTCTTCTCGGCCCTCTTAACTTTATCTGCCTCTCAGCTCGCGCTGCTCCCTGCTATTCGACCCCCGCTCGCTGCTCCCCCCCTCCTCGGGGGCGGCGCGGCGCGCGCGGGCGGGGGGCGCGCATGGCGAGCGAGGACCAGATTCCCTGGCGGTCGGCGCCCGCGTCCGCCAGGGCCCCGCTCTCTGCCGCCGGAGGAGGAAGGAGGGAGGAGGAAGGAGGGAGGAGGAGGGAGGAGGGAGGAGGGAGGAGGGAGGAGGAGGGAACATGTGGGAGGAGGAGGAGGAGGAGGAGGAGGAGGAGGAGGAGGAGGAGGAGGATGAGGAAGGAGGGAGGAGGAGGGAGGAGGGAACACGTGGGAGCATCTGTAATACCATACACGTGGTCCAATCACAAACCAATCGGGGCACAGAGGGGTGCCCACGCCGCCGGCGACGCGCAGTCTGACCGTGACGGCTGGTGCGCAGAGGGGGCCTTCCAACGGCCTCAACCCTGCCGAAACACCTAGCACACGCAAGTGGGTTTGCCCCCCAGGGGAAGTGTACACAAGGCCCCATGGGATTGACGGGCCACATGGCCACACCTCACCACCAAATGCGCGATCCCCGTGCCTGGGACCCAAACCCAGTGTTACGGGCGCTGCTGACGCCGCCAGCGGCAAGGCGAGGACGCCACTGGTTCACAAGGAGGAGGAGGAGGAGGAGGAGGAGGAGGAGGAGGAGGAGGAGGAGGAGGAGGAGGAGGAGGAGGAGGAGGACGATGTCGACGTCGGGATGGCGGCGGGGGACGACGAGGACGTGGGCGGAGCGGCTGCTGCCGCGCCTTCCGGAGCAGCCCCCCTTGGCGGCGCACCCCGCGCCGCTGCTGCCCTGGAGAGCGCCGCAGGCGCCGCTGTCGCTGCCGCCTCCGCTGCCCCGCCTGCCGCCGCTACCCAGCGCCCTCCACGAGTGCGCACTTGGGTGGCCAGCCGACAGGCGCCCCGGAAGCACGTGGCGGCCTGCTGCGTGTGCTGCGAAGGCTTCGCGCCGGGGGCGGTCCGCCTGGCGAGCAGGGCGAATCCTGACAGGTATTTCCGCCACCCGGCATGCATCGCCGGCGGTGTGCCGCACGGGTCCGTGGAGGGCTTGGCGGCACTACCCGAGGAGGGCCGCGTGGAGATACTCGCCTGCACGACGCTGGCGCCAGAGGCTGCCCAGCCAGAGGCGGACGACGCGCCGGCCAACGACCCCCAGCCGCGGCACGTGCTGGCGGCAGAGGCGGGCGAGCTCCCTGGGCTGGAGTGGTGGGCGGGTTTCGACTTGCACGGCGCCCTGCGGGAGCCGGTGCCCACGTGGACAGCGACGCCCCTGGCCTTCGCCGCAGCGGTCGCGGACGTGCTCGCCGCGGCACTGCGCGCAGTCGCGGCGGACCCCACGAGCGAGGCGGCGTGGGCCCGGCTGCTCTTGCTGCCGCGGCTGCTCTTCGCGGTGCCCCCCGCCAGCAGCAGTGACGAGCAGCTCTCGGCCTCTAAGGTGCTTCCGCGCCGCCTCCGTCAGGCCTGGGCCGGCGATTGGACGGCGCTGTGGACCGCGACAGCGCGACCCTGGGAACTGGTCGAGGACCGTGCGGGCCAGCGGGAACCCGAAGAAGTGGCCCGGCGGGTGCATGAGCTCATCATGCTCGGAGAGGTCGGCCGCGCTGCTGCGGCGGCCGCGGGGCCCGGCCAGCTGGCGCAAGGGCCCGGGGTGGCTCGAGACCTGGCCGCCCTCTTCCCGCCGGCGGCGTCCGCCGACCGCCCGCCGCCGCCGCCGCCCGCAGCGCGGCCCACCGAGCCGTGGGAGGCCGACGCGGCCGAAGAGGCAGCGGGCAGCCTCGGGAAGTACCCGCGCCACTCGGGCCCAGGCCTCTCGGGCGCCCGCTTCGAGCACTGGGCGGCTCTGCGCGGGCACAGCGAGGGGAAGCAGGCGCTCGCGCAGGTGCTCGTCCTCATCCTGGAGGGCCGGGTGCCGGAGCAGGCCATGCAGGCCATCCTCGCCGGGCGGCTGCTGCCGCTGCTGAAGCCAGGAGGCGGCGTGCGGCCGCTGGCTTGCGGTGAGACGCTGCGCCGGATGGCGGCCAAGGCGGCCGCGGCGGCGCACAAGGGAGCCATCGCTGCAGCGGTGGGTCGCTGCCAGTTTGGCGTGGGCCGCAAAAGCGGCATCGAGCTGATGCACCGCGTCGTGGCGACCGCGCTGGAGCAGGACTCCGGCGCCGCGGTGCCCCCCTTGGACGTGGCCAACGCGTTCAACGAGCTCTGCCGGGACACTCTGCTGCGGGAGGTCGCTGGCCGCTTGCCGGAGCTCTCGCGGCTGGCGCAGGCGTGGTACGGCAGGGCCACCCACGCACGGGGCCTGCCTTTCTGGGGCCAGGGCGGCGCCGATCAGGGCGGAGCGCGGGGTGGACCAGGGTTGCCCCCTCTCCCCGGCGTTCTTCGCGCTGGCGGCGGCGACTCTCTACGAGGACCTGGAGGCGGCGGCGCGCCGCCAAGACCCCGGCGCCAGGGTGGTGGCCTACCTCGACGACGTGTACGTCGTGGGCAGCCCGCGCGCACTGGCCGCCGCGCTCCTCGCGGCGCCAGCGCTCCTGGCGGCGCGCGGCCTCCGCCTGAGCGCGCGGAAGACCAAGGTGTGGAACCCTCGGACTTGCCTCTCCCAGGGCCGCTGGCGAGGGCAGCAGTGCCCGACCTCACGTGCGTGGGAAGCACGCTGCCCTACGTACGCAACGCGGCGGGGGCAGGCCCGGGCGCCGACCCCGCGAGGGCGAGCTTCTCGCCGACGGCCGCCCCGCAGGCGGCCCGAGACCACCTCGACGCCTACCTCGCGGCCCTCCGCCGGCTCCGAGGGCACGGGCTGCGCGCCCAGGACGAGCTCGTCCTGCTCCGCACCTTCGCCAACGGCGCGGCCTTGCACCACGCGCGAGCGCACCTCCTGGACGAGGCATGGTGCCAGGCGTACGACGCGGCGGTTCTCGGCCACGTGCACGAGATCCTGCGGCCGCTCACTGGGCACCAGACTCTGCCAGACGACGCGCGCGACCTGGCCCTCCTGCCCTGCGCTGGCGGCGGGCTCGGGCTGCAGGGCCTCGCGCACCGCCGCTTGCCCGCCTTCGTGGGGGCTTGGCAGGCGTGCCTGGCGGGCGTCTGCAGTGAGCTCGGACTCTCCAGCCTCGAAGCTTTCCAGCTCGCCTGCCCGGCTGCGTGGGGGGCGGCCGAGGGGGCGGGCCGCGCTCTCCAGGTGCGCGGCGCGACCTGGCTGTGCGCCGCCGCGGAGCCACACGCGAAAGCACAGCGCGCCCTCGCGGCGCCGGAGCAGCACGCGCGCCGGCAGCGGCTCCTGGGTTCCTTGCCACCAGACCGGGCAGCGCAGCTACGCTCGGCCAGCGGGAAGGGAGCGGGGAGCTGGCTCCAGCCGCCAGCTGCGGAGGACCACGTGCTGGCGGACGCGCACTTCCTCCCAGCCCTCGCGCTGCGCCTCCAGCTGCCGCTGCCAGCGACCGCCAGCGCCACCTGCTGCCGGTGGAGGGAGGACGGCACGCGCTGCGGGGCCGACCTGACGGTGGGGCTCTGCCTGGGTTGCCACGTCGGCGGCGGCACGATCCAGCGCCACGACGGCGTCCGGGATTGGCTCGCCCGCTGGCTCGGCGCCCGCGGCGCGACAGGCGTGGCCACGGAGCAATTCGTGCCCGCTTGGGACCGCGCGCGCCCTGACGGCACCGTGGAGGCCGCTCGCCTCGACGTGGCCTTCACAGACCCCACGGTCGGCGTTGCCTACGTCGACGTGCATGGTGGTTACTGACGCCTCTCTCGGCGCGAACACGCCGGCGGGCCGGGGCCGCGCCGCCCGGGACGGCGCCGCTGCCGCTGCCTGGGAGGAGCGCAAGCACGCGCGCTACCCGGGCCCAGCGCTGACGGCTTTCGCGCTGGAGGCCCTCGGGCGCGCTGGGAAGGAGGCGCAGGCGCTCTTGCGCACCTGGGCGCGCGGAGACGCGGAGGCGCTCGCGGCGGCGCGCCAGAGCCTCGCGGCGACTCTTCAGCGGGGCAACGCCGAGGCGCTCCGCTCCGCTTGCTTCGCTGCGCGCGGGGCGGTGCGCCGCGGGGCTGGCGGCGGCGAGCCGGCGGCGCGCCGCCCGCGCGCTAGCTAGGCGTGCGCCCGCCGGCCTGCGGCGCCGGCGCGGAGCACGGCGAGGACCCGCTAGGCGGGCCAGGCGGCGGCGGCGCGGGCGGCGCGGGCGGCGCTGGCGCCGGCGGCCGCCGGGGACGCTGCGCGGGGCGGCGACGCTGCCGGCGGAGGAGGGCGCCGGGCGCTTGCGGGAGCTGGCCGGGCTGCTGCGGCGGGGGGCCGGGCGGCGGCGCCGGCGCTGAGCGGCGGCGACTGACTGCGCGCAGGCAGGCGCCGAACTGCCGCCCGAGCTGGAGGAGCAGGGCGGCTATCCGGCCGGGGGCCAAGCCTCCCAGACCTTCTGGGCGGTCTGGCACCCGGCCGGGAGGTGTCGAGGCGGTGCCCAACCTCTCCGCCGCGTTCGCGGCCACGCACAGTGGGGGCGGGGCGGGCGGCGGCCTGCGGGAAAGGGCCCGCGCCGCGCGCCGAGCGCCCCGGAGATCCCCCCGGACTCGGGGTCTCCGGGGCCCCGCTGCCAGGAGGAGGAGGAGGAGGAGGAGGAGGAGGAGGAGGAGGAGGGAGGAGGAGGAGGAGGAGGAGGAGAGGAGGAGGAGGAGACGAGGAGGAGAGGAGGAGGAGGAGAGGAGGACGAGGAGGAGGAGGACCGAGGAGGAACGAGGAGGAGCGAGGAGGAGCGAGGAGGACCGAGGAGGAACGAGGAGGAGCACGCGCACACAAGTGCGCGGACGCTGGTCGCCAAGGTTCTCCCAGCTCGAGGTGTTCATGCCATGTGGGTGCATTAGGAGGGAATTTCCGACATAAGGATTATCAAAACAGAAGCGGCCACCAGCTCCGCAGTCGTCGGAGTGCGCTGCCGGGGTCGATTGGGGCCATCTTCCGCTGATGCCAAATACCGTATTGCAACCGCGTCAATCGAGCGAACAGGGAGGGGGAAAAGGGGGAGAGGGATGTTGGGAGGGCGGGGCGATGGAACGAGGATGGCGGGCGGAGGAGGGGGGACGAGAAAAACGATGGGGGAAGGGGGGGGGGAGGAACGCGACGAGGAGGAGTGCTAGTAGGAAGAAGAGAAAAACGACAGCGACGGGACTGAGAGGAAGGGGAGGAGGAGGGGGAGGAGGAGGAGGAGGAGGAGGAGGAGGAGGAGGAGGAGGAGGAGGAGGAGGGAGGAGGAGGGGGAGGAGGAGAAGGAGGAGGAGAAGGCATGATGGGGGAGGAGACGAAAAGGAGGACGAGGAGGAGGAAAAAACGGCGGGGAGGAGGAGAGGAGGAGGCAGAGGATGGGGATGAGGAGGAGGAAAAGGAAAAGGGAGGAGGAGGAGGAGGAGGAGGAGGAGGAGGAGAAGGAGGAGGAGGAGAAAGGAGGAAGGCAGGGGGAAAGGGGGAGGAGTAGGAGGAGGAGGAGGAGGAGGGGAGGAGAGGAGAGGCGGAGGAGGAGGAGGAGAGGAGGAGGAGGAGGAGGAGGAGGAGGAGGAGGAGGAGGAGGAGGAGGTTCCCCACCAGCCGCGATGGCTGACTCTCTCTCCGCGGCCGCGCCCGCCCCGCGCGGGCCGCGGGCCGCGGCCGCCCCGCGGCCGCCCCGCGCGGGCCGCGGCTCGGGCGGGCCGCGCCCCTGGGGGCCGCCCACCTCTCCACGCGCGTCTTGCGGAGGCGCGTGGAGCCTTGGGGCTACGCGTGCCCTCTGAGTAGGGCGCGCTCCACCCCCGAGATCCTCAGCACCCCGCGCGGCGCCCTCAGCACGCGCGCTGGGCACCCTGCGCGACATGCCTTCCAGGGAAGGTGGCAGTAGCTGAATCGTCCAGACCAGTCCCACTGCACGTCGTGCTGGTCGCAGCACCCATCTCCTCCTTCTCCCCTCGTCGCTCTCCACCGCTGTCGCTGGGGCTGGTGATGGTGTTGCAGTCTCGTCTCAGCTCGCATCTGCACTGCGCCCCGCAGCTGCTTCGTCCTGCTAGGTTGGAGCCGCCCGCCCTGCGCGGGCCACGCGCGGGCCGCGGCTCGGCTCGGGTGGGCCGCGCCCCTGGGGGCCGCCCACCTCTCCACGCGCGTCTTGCGGAGGCGCGTGGGGCCTCGGTGCCGAGCGCGCCCCTCCGCGATGGCCGCGGAGGAGGAGGAGGGGGAGGGGGGGGAGGAGGGGGGGGGGGAGGAGGAGGAGGAGGAGGAGGAGGGGAGAAGGGAGAGAGGAGGAGGAGGAAGAGAGGAGGAGGAGGAGGAGGAGGAGGAACGGAGAGGAGGAGGAGGATGAGGAGGAGGAGGCGGAGGAGGAGAAGGGGGAGGAGGGCGAGGAGGAGGAGAAGGAGGAGGAGGTGGAGGAGGAAGAGGACGAGGAGGAGGAGGGGGGGGATGAGGAGGAGGAGGAGGAGGAGGAGGAGGACGAGGACGAGGAGGAGGAGCTGGCGGAGTACGCTGACCTCGGAGCCCTGTCAGAGGGGCGCTTACCCTTCGCAATCCTCGCAAGGTTCCCACGCCCCTCGCGACTGCGGAGGGGGAGGCACGCGACCTGCAAATGCCGAGGGTCAGTTGTGGACGCGAGGCCACACTTGACACAGAAACGAAGATTATGGAGATCCCGCGCCCGGATCTGGCGACTGGGGCGGGCGGAAACTGAACCGAGCCAGGCGGGGCCCGCAATTTCTCTGACCACGACCCCAGCAGCGGTGGAGGAGCCCCAAGACACTCTCGCGCCGCGGCCGTGAGCAGGGAAGTGGTGGTAACCAATTCCCTACACCGCGAGCAAGCCCAACGCTTGCCCTCTCTCACAAACTGGTGTGTGGGTTGGCTGAGGGCTCGATCCCTCCTGGAAATACGAAGCACGCGCTGACTGTCGCCCCCCGCCTGCCCCCCCCCCCATCCGTCGATGTCGATCGCATCGAGCAGATTCCTTCTGAGCCTAGCGCGAATCAGAGCCGTCTCCGCATCAATGCGGTCAACGGCGTGCAAGTCCCAACCTGCAGGGGGGGAGAGAGCGAGTCCTCGCGCCGAGGCCTGACTGGCCAGCGCGCCCGCCGCCGCGTTGCCGACCGCAGCGAAGGCCTCGCCCCGCGACCTGGGCCGCGCGAGGTCCCGCTCCAGGTGCGAGGCCGTCCAGGCCATAAGGAAGGGGGAGGACTTGCGGCGGGCGAGGGCGCGGATCTCTTTCCACAAATCCGAATTTTGCCCCTTGGGGGCGGGGCGCTCGCATCCCCCGCGCTTCCACGCAAGGAACAACGGCAGATGATCAGTAGCACGCTGAAATCGCATCGGCAGGAGCTCCAAAGCAAGGATGAACGCTCGAAGCTCGGCCCTAGGAACAGTCTGTCCACGTCCTGACAGCGGCGAAGGAGCTCCCCACATCGAGATCCAACTAGCGGGGCTGCAGGGGCTCTGATCGAGCGCAACTATCGCGGTGCCACAACGCCCACGCCTAGGATCGCTGCTGCACTGGTCGCCCGAGCCGCCCCCAAATAGAAGTCCTTCTCCAAGACGTCCTTCTCATCGAAAGAGGGCTTCGTGAGAGTGCTAGCGGGGGCCCCTCGGAGCCAGGAGGAGGGTTCAGCCTCGCGGGAAGCCGCGGCCCGAGGAATGAGGCTCTGCGATGTCTAAGTCCTCGTGGCCTTGATTTTTCTCGCCACCCCAGGCATGGTGGTATGCCGTCTCAGGCTCTTCCCCACAACGCTTGCGCACTCTCGGACAAGAATGGCCAGCCGCGAATTGGCGTTCTCTGGGCCACTGGCCCCCGTGGCCACCCTTAAAGTGGCAGCCCGCTGATCGGTCTCTGCCTGCTGTTCAAAACGCTGCAACCCTCGGGTGACGCCAGAGAAGTCCGCTCCGTGGTGCAAGTCGCTGGAGCCCACATGGCTAGCTGCCAAAGCCCACAGCTGTGCCTTCCGATCATGAATGAAGCCGTCTACTAACTCCAGGGCGCCGGCAGCCTTGAAGTCCTCGGAGCCATGCGGTGGGAAGGTCCACGTGTCCGAGCCGTTGTCAGTTGGTCTCTCACAGGCCTCAGGAGAGTGAAGTATCCACCTCGTCTGGTGAAGGGTAGCGATGACTGCTCCTATTGGCCCTCGAACACGGTTCCAGGAGGCGCTCTGCTTGCGGAGTACCTTCTGCTTGATGACAGGCCAGGCTAGGCGAATGGCAGGGTGGAGCTCGGGATGGCTAAATCAGATCTCGAACCGCGTCAGGATCAAACTGACTGGGAGCTGCATGGCGGGGCCCCGCCCCGTGCAAATTGCATGCCAAAGTAGAAATGAGGCAGCGGCCCTTCTTGGCCCCGGCAATGGCACTGCTGGCCTGCAGTCCGAGGGCCAAGACGAGGGATGGAGGTGCGCCCGCCGCCTGATGACCGCGCGCAGCCTGCGGTGGAGCACCAGTCGACCATGGCCCCGAAGCCTCAGCGTGGACCTTCGTGCCAAGCTGTCGGAGGCGAAGAATGCGACCATACCGTCGACGGGCCCTGTCTCTGCGGGCCGTCGCTTTCTCGGCAGATCTGCGCTTGCCCGCGGCAGTGTCAAGGCCAACACCGGTGGCCTGACTCGCGTATGCTATGGGAAGACCATGGCCCGATAACACCCTGGCATTGCCTTCCCAATGCCCTGCTGGAGGCTATGATCGTGGACTTGTCGGACAGTACTAGGCGGTACTGGCGAAATTGCTCAGCAAAATCGAGGCCAACCTGAATAGTTTCTTGACTCACCACTTGCTCTGAGCCTCAACTCTGGCCGAGGTGTCGCCCACGCAGGTGCGCAGCGCGGGGATGGGCCTGATCTTGTGCACGTGCTCCAATATCGGGTGGAGGAACAGCTTGGCCAAGTTGACGCCTCGCGGACTGCCAGCCACGAGAGATCTCGTGACCATGATGCGTGGGCTGATCCATGATTTAGCCCTGAGATATCGAGGGGCCAGGCACATTTGCAATTCCATGAGCGCCACTATCATGGGGCAGTTCGTTCGCTCAGCAAACTGTAGGAGCAGAACCAAGGAAACGCTGTGGTAGAACTTAGTGAGGCCCAATAGCAGGCAGGCCACGTGCTTGCCGTTGGCGATCGCAGCCTCGTCCATGAGGAGCCTAATCGTCGCGGCTCGAAGGGCCGAGGACCCAGCCAAGGCGGTGCCCCAATGCGCCTCCAGACCCGACGACCACCTGTTAGCTGGCGAACCGCGGGCCTGCGACCAGATCTTGCCGAGGGTTGGGAGAAGGCCCAGCGCCCTGTCACCCCCTTGCGGTTTCGGGACGACAGCGCCGAGAGTGGCGTGTATCTGTGCTGGCCAGGCCCCTGCCTCTCCACAGCGGTGAAGCAGTTAGAGGCAAGCCTGCCGGCCTGCACGAGAGAGCCTAACCACATCATCCACCGTGAAGTTGTGGGGGGGGGAGGGGGAGGAGGATGAGGGGGAAGGAGCGGGGAGGAGGACGGGGGGGGAGGAGGAGGAGGAGGGCAGGAGGAGGAGGAGGAGGAGGAGGAGGAGGAGGAGGAGGAGGAGGAGGAGGAGGAGGAGGAGGAGGGAGGAGGGGGGAGGAGGAGAGGAGGCAGGAGGATGAGGAGGAGGAGGAGGAGGAGGAGGGGAGGAGGGGGGGAGAGGAGGAAAAGGAGGAGGAGGAGGAGGAGGGGGAGGAGGAGGAGGAAAAGGAGGAGAAGGAGGAGGAGGAGGAGGAAATCGTTCGGGGGCTCTCTGCGATCGCCAGCGTCACGCAGGCCTGGAAGCGACTCTGGCGGCTCGTGGAGCCTACTTGGGGGCGCCGGCCCTCCCATGCGGAGCCGTCTTGGATCACGGTTGAGGGCCCCGGGGGCCCGGGCCACATCGGTCTGGACGTCCTCTTGGGCTGCCGTGCAGCGTGGGGACGCAGAACAAGCTGGATGAGTGAAAACGCTGAAAACCAAGAAAATTACTCCGACGGAAGGACCCCGCATGAGAATCCTCTGGGCGAATCTGGAAAAAGCGCTCACCGTCGTCCTCGTGGTTGGTGAGGCGTCCTGACTGTCTCTTCTGCGTATGTTTCTTCTCGCCCTGGCGCGGGCCCTCCCCCCGCTCCCTACGTTGCCCCCGACGGGCGCGTTCTCTAATGGCCACGTCGCGCAGCCGTTGGGGCAACCCCGCGGGCCAGGCTGTCGGGGCAACCCCGCGAGCCGCTTGCGCGCAAGACCAAGCCGTTGGGGCAACCCCGCGGGCTTCGAGCGGGGCGCAGCCGCGCTCAGGCGGGCAGCGCGAAGCCCAGCTCTGCCGCGAGCTGCTTCGCCTCCGCCCTGGACAAAACCGCTCTCTTGTCGAACTCCAGGAGCGCCTTCCGCAAGGACGCTGGCGGCCCTCGCTCCAGGAACTCCCGCGGCGGCGGCCGCAGGATCAGCATGTTCCGCATGCACGTGGCGCGGGAGAAGCATGACGTAGAGGTGCAGCCACCACTGCTCGTCAGACATGCCCGTGCGGCCAGCGTCCTCGTCTCTCGCGCAGTCGATGGTGACGCCCTTGCGCAGCGTCTGGCCCTGCGACAGCGTGGAGGTCAGGTAGGACGCGTGGGTCAGGGTGAACCCCGAGCGGCGCACGTTGTGCGGCCCCGAGCTCTGCCATGTGAACTCCTTTTCGCTGGGCCTGAACATCAGCAAACTCCGCGCCCGCGCCTCGGCCTGGCCGTCGTCGTCGGCGTCTTCGGCGCCCTGTCGCAGCACCTCGGCGACCTCCTGGTAGATCGGAGACTCCTTGAAGCCGTGCACCTGCAGCCAGATTCCCTGCGGTAGGAAGCGGGGGCGAAAGAGCTGGCCTGCCGAGCACTCCTCGTGCCGCTGCTCGTCTTCGTGGTGGAACTCGAAAGACACTATGGTGGCCCGTTGCTCCCGCACGAACCCCAACTTTTTTTTCAGCTCTTCCTGCGCTGCCGTGAACCGCACCTCCATGCCGACGTGGGCCGGCAAGACGCCGTGGATGTCCCCCGTCTTGTGCATGTTCGGGACGTTCAGGAGGCGCCGACCCGCGTCGGGATCGCCCTGAATCGTGCCGCACTCGTCAACGGCCTGCAGGAAAACGAGGGGCACGCCCAGACGCTGAGCGTCGCGACGAGCACGCGTGTTCATCCCTGAGGACCCTCCTCGGATTCGAAATTCACAAATGTGGCCCGGGAATGACGCTCTGGGAACACGACGAACACAAAATGGCCTACAGTTGGCTCCGGACATCCAGAATGTGGCCCGGGAGTGGTGTTCTGGGAACAGGAAAAACACGAAGTGGCCTACAATTGGCTCCGGGGTTTCAAAATGTGGCCCGGGAATTGTGTTCTGGGAGCACGAAGAACACGAATTGGCCTACAGTTGGCTCCGGGCATGCACAATGTGGCCCGGGAGTGGCGTTCTGGCAGCGCGAGAGCCCAAAAGTGACGTCAGTTACAAGGTTTGGATGACCCGCTCGGATTACCAACATGATCTGCGGGCCCCATAGGGAAGGGGTTCCCGCCTGAGACTTCCTCACAATTCACTCACAGACGAGGCTCCCGCCTGAGACTTCCTCCAAATTCAGGCCTGAAGAGCCCAAAAGTGACGACGGTTACAAGGTTTGGATGACCCGCTCGGATTACCAACATGATCCGCGGGCCCCATAGGGAGGGGGCTCCCGCTTGAGACTTCCTCACAAGTCACTCACAGACGAGGCTCCCGCCTGAGACTTCCTCCCAATGCAGGCCTGAAGAGTCCAAAAGTGAAGACGGTTACAAGGTTTGAATGACCCGCTCGGATTACCAACATGATCTGCGGGCCCCATAGGGAGGGGGCTCCCGCTTGAGACTTCCTCACAATTCACTCACAGACGAACTCCCGCCTGAGACTTCCTCCAGGTGAGTATGTGAATGAGTGAGCGCGTGACAGAGTGCGAGTGATAATGATGATGGTGATGAAGATGAAGATGATGATGATGATGATGATGATGAGTATGTGAGTGACTGAGCGTGTGAGAGAGCGCGAGTGATGATGCTGATGTTGATGTTGATGACGAGAAGGTGTGAGTGAGTGTGGGTGTGAGTGAGTGGTGATGATGATGAGTGAGTGAGTGAGTGTGCGAAGGCAGAAGAGGAGAGGGGGTGGGGTGAGTGTTCCTGCGCGGGGTGTGCAGAGAAAACAAGAACCCCACTTTGGATGTGGGGAAAACAATGAATAAGGCCTCAGAGAGCCCTCCGGGGAGGCTTCTAGGAAGCATGACGTGTCGACGAAGTCGCTCGGGGGGCTGTCTTGGGGTGATCGTCGGCGTCGCAGGGATCTTGAAACGCCCTTGGCCGCTCTGTGACCCTACTGGGGCGCGCCGATCCTCCCATGCGGAGCCATCTGGGGACAAAGTTGGGAGCCTTTGGGGCCGAACCGGGACGGTCTGGGCGTCCTCTGGGGCTGCCGTGCAGCGTGGGGATGCAGAACACGTTGCATGGAGAAAAACGTGGAAAAAACAACCGCATGGGAAAACCAAGTGCTTGAGCTTTGGGAGCTCTCCCGGAAGCCTCTGGGAAGCCTGTGGGAAGCCTCTGGCACCAGGCGGGAGCAGCCCCTGGAGATCCCTGCAACCTCGTTGGGCTCTGTTGGCTCCAGGGCGCCGAAAACTTATAAAAACACACGGAGAATAAGGCCCCGGGCCCCCCATGCGCCGCCGAGGTCCCTGAGCGGGACCCCTCTGGCCACGTCCCCCGGGATACATATCCATCTATATATGTATGTGTGTGTGTGCGTGTGTGCGTGTGCGTGTGCGTGTGTGTGTGTGTGTGTGTCTTGTGTGTGTGTGTCCTGCGTGTGTCTTGTGTGTGTGTCTTGTGTGTGTCTTGTGTGTGTGTGTGTCTTGTGTGTGTCTTGTGTGTCTTGTGTGTATGTGTGTCTTGTGTGTGTCTTGTGTGTGTCTTGTGTGTGTGTGTGTCTTGTGTGTGTCTTGTGTGTGTATTGTGTGTGTGTCTTGTGTGTGTGTCTTGTGTGCGTGTGTGTCTTGTGTGTGTGTCTTGTGTGTGTCTTGTGTGTGTGTCTTGTGTGTGTGTCTTGTGTGCGTGTGTGTCTTGTGTGTGTGTCTTGTGTGTGTCTTGTGTGTGTGTCTTGTGTGTGTGTGTCTGTGTGTGTGATGTCTTTGTGTTGTGTCTTGTGATTGTGTCTGTGTGTGTGGTCTTGTGTGTCGTGTGTGATGTTGTCGGGTCCTGTTCTTGTGTGTGTGTGTGTCTTGTGTGTGTTTTGTGTGTGTGTCTTGTGTGTGTCTTGTGTGTGTCTTGTGTGTGTGTGTGTCTTGTGTGTGTCTTGTGTGTGTGTGTGTCTTGTGTGTGTGCCGTGTGTGTGTGCCTTGTGTGTGTGTGTGTCTTGTGTGTGTGTGTGTCTTGTGTGTGTGTCTTGTGTGTGTGTCTTGTGTGTGTCTTGTGTGTGTCTTGTGTGCGTGTCTTGTGTGTGTGTTTTGTGTGTGTCTTGTGTGTGTTGTGTGTGCGTGTGTGTGTACACGTCCGTGTGTGTGTGTGTGCGTGTGTGCGTGTGTGCGTGTGTGCGTGTGTGTGTGCGTGCGTGTGCGTGCGCGTGTGTGCGTGTGTGCGTTGTGGTGTTGTGCGTGTGTGCGTGTGTCTGTTGCGTGTGTCGTTTGCGTTGTGTGCGTGTGTGCGTGTGTGCGTGTGTGCTTGTGTGGCGTGGGCGTGGTGTGCGCGTGTGTGTGTGCGCGTGTGCGCGTGTGCGCGTGTGCGCGTGTGCGCGTGTGCGCGTGCGCGCGTGCGCGCGTGTGCGCGTGTGCGCGTGTTCGCGTGTGGGCGTGTGCGCGTGTGCGCGTGTGCGCGTGTGCGCGTGTGCGCGTGTGCGCGTGTCCGCGTGTCCGCGTGTGCGCGCGTGCGCGCGTGTGCGTGTGTGCGTGTGTGCGTGTGTGTGTGCGTGATTGCGTGTGTGCGTGTGTGCGTGTGTGCGTGTGTGCGTGTGTGCGTGTGTGCGTGTGAGCGTGTGCGCGTGTGCGCGTGTGCGCGTGTGCGCGTGTGCGCGTGTGCGCGTGTGCGCGTGTGCGCGTGTGCGCGTGTGCGCGTGTGCGCGTGTGCTCGTGTGCGCGAGTGCGCGTGTGCGCGTGTGCGCGTGTGCGCGTGTGCGCGTGTGCGCGTGTGCGCGTGTGCGCGTGTGCGCGTGTGCGCGTGTGCGCGTGTGTGCGAGTGCGTGTGCGCGTGTGCGCGTGTGCGCGTGTGCGCGTGTGCGCGTGTGCGCGTGTGCGCGTGAGCGCGCGCCGGGCGCGAGCGGGGCGGGCGCCGGCGGCGCGGGCGGCGACGGGCGGGCGGCGTGGGGCGGCGTGGCGGGCGTGGGCGGGCGTGGGCGGGCGTGGGCGGGCGTGGCGGGCGTGTGCGGGCGTGTTTGGGCGGCGTGCACGGCGGGCACGGGCGTCGGCGGGCGTCGGCCGGTCGTGCCGGAGGGGCGTGCATTGGTGCGCGCGGGCGTGCGCGGGCGGTGCGCGGGCGCGGGCGGGTCGTGCCGGGCGTGCGCGGGGCTGTGCGGGCGCGCGCGGGCGCGCGGGGGCGCCGGGGGCGGGCGGGGGCGCGGGGGCGCGGGGCCGGGGGGCGCGGGGGCGCGGGGGCTGCGGGGGCGCGGGGGTGCGGGGTGCGGGCTGCGGGGGTGCGGGGGTGCGGGGTGCGGGGGGTGCGTTGCGTGTGTGTTGGGTGTTTTTCGTTTTGTTGTTGTTGTTGTTGGTGTGGTGTGTTGTGTTGTGTGTCGTTGTCCATTGGGCGCTCCAGAGCGCTCCCCGGCACCCCCACAGCGCTCGCAGGCGCTCCCGGGCGCTTCCCAGGGCGCTTCCCAGGCGTCCCCGGGCGCTTCCTGGCGCTCCCCTCGGCGCTCCCCAGGGCGCTTCCCAGGCGCTCCCAGGCGCAACGTCGCAGGGGCCCGCGAGCTGGCGACGAGTCCGCGCCGACCCCGCACGGGAGCGGGGGCCCGCCGCCGAGGTCCTCTCGCCGTGGCTCCGTCCCTGCTCGCGCTTTTCCCCCCCTCACGGCCCAGTGCCCTCCTGGGACGATCCCACGCCTGCTCATCACAAGAAGGATTGAGTGGGACAAGTAGTCGCGCAATCTTTTCTTTTTCCTCCTCCGTCTGCTCTCCCTCCTCCTCCTCCTCCTCCTCCTCCTCCTCCTCCTCCTCCTGCTACTCCTGCTCCTGCTCCTCCTGCTCCTGCTCCTGCTCCTGCTCCTCCTCCTCCTCCTGGGTCGTGGTACGACTGACTCAGGCCACGCTCCAAGGGCTCCCTGGCGGCCCTCGCTTATGCAGCCCAAGCGGAACATCAGGAAGTGTAGGGCAGGTCCTGGAGATATCTGAAACCTCCGAGCTTATCATTGGAGGCCTCCTGGATGGGGTCCGAGTGAATGGGGTCGGAGGTTCGAACCGCATCGTCGATGCATCGGCGATGCATCGTCGATGTATTGGCGATGCATCGGCGACGCCAGTGATGCATAGGCGACGTCGACGCGAAGCAAATCGTGCTCCACACCGAGCCGCATCGGCGATGCATCGGCGATGCGGCGCGAACCTCCGACCCCACCTTACTCCGACCCCATCTGGGAGGCCTAGAAAATCATTACCATTCGTGCGCACGCTAACATGGATTAGCGATCCGTGGATCTTGTGCATCGGCGCCAGATCCATGGATCGGGAAGGTAACCCCGACACGTGAGGCCAGTGCTGCATCACTTGGCGACAACGCGCGCCGATGCTGCATAGAAAAGGGGCCCGTCGCTAATCCACGCGCCTTAATCCATGATGATCCCTCTCGGACCATGACTTCTTGATATCCTCAGACATCCTCCAACCTTTGGCAGCGCGCACAGGGGGATAAAGGGAGGGGGGAAGGCTTCTTAGAAGGAGGCTGCTTCTTGAAAGGCGCCAGCCTGACATCTACAGACAAGGCTGGTGCCTTCTAAGAAGCAGGGGTGCTTCTAAGAAGTAGTCCCCCCTCCCCCTACCCATCTCTGCGCGTGGCCGACTCTGACCTGGCGCGATCTGACCAGGATTTCGAGGCAACTCTAGCGGTGGCGAAGAGGGCCTCCTGGGAGGCCCAAGCGGGGGAAAACGAGGGAAGGGTAGGGGCACAGGGGCGTGGGTACCTTCTCCTACTCCGATGTGCCATGACTTCTTGACATATTCTGACCTCCTCCCCCTCGTTCGGGCGAGATCACGACAGGGATCGCGGGAGAAGTGGCAGGGAGCCTGCATGCGGCAGCCTCGGGCAAACCCCCAGGCTGCGACGAAGCTTTACGCCCCAGGGCGAGGGTATAGAACTTGAGCCACCAAAATGGCCACGGAGTTGTCTCGAACACTGACTTCATCACACTTCGGCCCCCTCCCCTTCGCCCCCTTCGCCCCCCCCCGCCCCCTTCGCCCCCTCCGCCCCCTCCCGCCACGGCCTCCCTCCCGCCCTTGCGCGGCACGGGCGCCCCCCCGCCTCGAGGAGGTTCTTCCCCAGCTGCAGGTCGAATGCGGCCGCCGTGCCCTCCTGTGGACAGCCCGGCCACCGGCGACAATGACGACGACGACGACGCCGACGACTTCACTTTAGCTTCTACGCTACTCCTATTATGCTCTACTCTACGCCTACTACACTCTGCTCGTCATCGTCGTCTTCGTCGTGTTCGTCGTCGTCATCGTCGTCGTCGCGGTCGTCGTCGTTGTAGTCGTCAGTGTCGTTGGCGCCGTCGTCGGCGTCGTCGTCGTCGTCATCGTCGGCGTCGTAACCGATCCCACCGACAACGACGATCGCCTGAGAATTGGCGATGCGGCGGGATCCGCCGATCCCATCTAACATGGCCGCATCTGGTAGGCCTACAACTTGACGCTTTCCCGATCCATGCTTATGCCGTCCTTTGTTATTCGCAAGCGGCAACCACCACCCGAGCAGGAGCGATGAGCATCGGTTAACGGATCCCTGAACTTGTGCCCCTGATAACCACACCCTGGGGATAAGAAACTTCGGCGTCCCGGGAAAATGATAAACAATGTCCCTCGTACATAGCAAGTACGGGTGTACGGTGTACGGATGTGCGGTGTACGGAGTGTAGTAGCAGTAGTAGTAGTAGTAGTAGTAGTAGTAGTAGTAGTAGTAGTACTAGTACTAGCAGTAATACTAGCAGTAGCAGTAGCAGTAGTAGTAGTAGTAGTCGTCGTCGTCGTCGTCGTCGTCGTCGTCGTCGTCGTACTAGTACTAGTACTAGTACTAGTACTAGTACTAGTACTAGTACTAGTACTAGTAGTAGTAGTAGTAGTAGTAGTAGTCGTCGTCGTACTAGTAAAGGTACTAGTACTAGTAGTAGTAGTAGTAGCAGCAGTAGTAGTAGTAGTAGTAGTAGTAGTCGTAGTAGTAGTAGTAGT